>CM046046.1:25261082-25828582 GCA_025215565.1 Flaveria ramosissima | reverse complement strand
TTCTAAGTAGGATTACCAATAATGACACGCCTTTCCTCCATTGTCCACATTCTTTTCTAAAAAAAAGTAAGAGGTTAGCGTGTATGTACCATGTGATATTGGGAAGTACTGAAAACATGAATTATAACTTCTAGAAACAAATAAAAATGTGAGTCGTGAACGTAAGGATTGCCTTTGTTTCAATAAAGCAAACACGTCATATACCATTACTTACTAAAGAAATGAAATTTAAAGAGAACACAATTATTTTTGTTTGGGCAATGATAAAACCATCAAACCAATCTTAAGAAAGAATGGAAAAGGTGAAATAGTTAATTGTCGGGTTTTAAGTTTTGATATAATACTATTTTCATCTAATTCCAATATAATAATAAATTACAAAAGTAGGGTAGCAACTTATAGTACGATCCGTAACACTCTGAAAAATAATTAGATTTTGGATTGCAATTACAACTCGTTTATTAAATGGGCCACAAAGATAACATACTAAATAAATGTATTAACATAGAAACGGGCCGTTTAATAAATGGATAGACCTTTTAGCCCGTTTGTGCGTTTATGGTTAAAAGTTTTTTAAAAGTTGCTATTTATATTTTAGAGTTATTATTTGAAATGGGTTAAGATTTAAACTTTGATACTTTTATTTTTACTTTTATTTATTATTATTTATTGCAAGAAGTGAACTTGATTTAAACTATTTATTGATTTTTAATAATTTTATTTTTTTCTTTTAACTATTTACAAACTTTTCATTTTTTATAATTCACTACTTACACCTATGAATTCTTGCTTTCCCATTGACAATTCATTTCATGTAGTTTCTCTAATTACAAGCTAAATCTATAAACCCAACTTCATTAACTAGAAAATGAGTGATAATTAAGAATTAAGAAAACACTTTAAAAACACCAGTTGCCAAGAAAAAAAAACACATTTGAGTTATGGTAGTTGGTTGTTTAGATTGTTATCAAATCACCATATATTACTTATTTTCAAAATAAATAGTAAACGGGTCGATATAAAACTCGACTTGATATAAAACTCGACTTGATTTTTAAGTATGATTATGTTTGGTTGATATTATTGACATAAATTAGTCATGTTCGACTTCATCAATTCAACCATTAACATGAAATATTTCAATTCATGAACCTTTTAAATATACCACATAAGTAACTACTAACAAATCCTCTAACAATTTATTCATCCTTTACGGTTCTAAATAATATTTTCTTCACCATAGTTATGCATGGAATTTACTATTTAACAAGTATTTATGTGATTATAATAATTTTCATACTTCTCCGTTTTAAGTAGTGTTTATTAAACAAATATATATTCACGAATATACATATTGAAATTGATGGGAATTACACCATCCACCATCTTCCACTTGTTATTTAATTTTTTATTTTTGTAAACTGCTACGTGTTTAATATATGCATGTACAATGTGTTCCACAATGGTTTGTGGTTCATATTATACCTATTGTTGTTTGATGTATAGAAATGATTGGTATTGTTGTTTGATATATGAATGATTGGTGAAATAAAATGAATTATTGTGAACGAAAAAAAAAGAGAAAGTTTTATTAGATCATAGAATGCAATGGCATATTACATAAGGATTCTTGTTTCATTTGAATTTTTTAAAGTTATTCATTTTTTTCATTCTACTTTCCTATTTCGTCGGTCGTTCCTATCATCACCACCAACCACCGCCACCACTATCACAAACAACATCAATCACCAACCACCACCCTCATCGCCAACCATCACCAACGCAACCACCACAAATCACTACCACTAACACCAACCAATGACACCGCCACCACCACCACCACCACCACCAACCATTGCCACAACCACCACCACCAACAACCATCGCCACAACCACCACCACCACCAACCATCGCCACAACCACCACCAACCACCATCATCACCTACAACCATAACTCCATCCCTAATAACTACCACCACCACAAACCATCGTCATCACCACCAACACCAACCACCGCTGCCTCCACTAACCACTAACATCACCACCACTAACAACCACCAGCACCACCACCAACCATCATCAATGAATTTTGTTCTTTCGTCTTTTCTTGCCTTCCATTAAAGTTAAAGTAATGATTTATTCTATCATCATATGATAACCAAACATAACAATATAAATGACAATAATAGCATTTCATTCATTTTCCTATTCCATTTACTAATCATTTTAATTTCCTCATCCATTTTATTACCCTAGACCTACAGACTTCAAGGTTTTTTATGCTATTCATTTGCTTCTTTTGTATATATTGTTTGTTTTTTAGGGTTTTATTAATTTGTTTTCCACTTATAAACTCTTTTTTACTTGTATAATTTGATTTTTTGTTCTTTTACATCTGCTCAAATATCATACATTTATATTCTTTAAAGTTTAAATTTGCTTCAGTGATCCTTCATATTTGTTTTCATAACAACATAATCTTTTTTAATTTTCAAGAATACCAGATCAACATACTTATTATTATCTTCATCTTCATACAATTTGATCTTCTTAATGCTCATGTATAATGTTCTCTTAACTTTCTCACATACCATTAGAATTGAGCCACGATAACGCCAAATATATATACACACTAATTTATAATATATAATAAATGAAATATTAGAGGGGACACATAATGACTTCTGATAAACTCCAAATTTATGTTTTCCGCCTCGCGATGCTTTTAACATGTAAACTACACCAATCAAATATTTAAATAATATTTTTGTCTAATTTGTTAAAATATACCAAACTGTACGATTTGTATTACATCTAATCTTAAAATATAAATTTATAATTTCTATTTTTATTTATTTTATTCATACATTTTAGATGTTTATTTGTTTTTATTTCACCAATAACTGATAACATGTAACATGCAAAATATTTATAAAATCTAATGATTTTTTAACATGTTATATTTATTTTATTGATATAATACATGAGTTTCAATATAGTTTAATATAAAATCAAGAGTAAATTACATGTATGGTCCCTGTGGTTATGTTAAAATTTTGAATTTGGTTCTTAAAGTTTAAAATCTTGAAAGTAATCCCCAACATTTCTTTCTATTTTATATATGATCCATAGGTCTGTTAGTCAACTGTAAGTGATGTTAAATATTATAAAAATTAACATTTTACTCGCATTAGTCATCTATTTAATTCACCTCTTTAACTATAGTATTATTTTTATTTAATAAAATTTATATTTTTGTTTTTCAAAATTTATTATTTTTTATATTATTTTTATAATTTCATTATTAATAAGATTATTATTTAATAAAATACGTTTTAAATACACTAATAAAAAACTTTTTAAAAACATGATTTTTAAAATGTTTGGTTATTAAACCGTTCGTTTTTTATACGTCGTTCTAAAACTTTTTGATTTTTAATTTTTTTTAAACTGGTTGGTTTTCTATTTTAAAACCGTTCATTTTTAAACCATAATTTATTAAACAAATTCTTAGTTTTTTAAACTTTTTTTAAAATAATATAGCTTTAAACGCCTTTATAAAAGTTAAAAAAATCCCATATTGGTTTAACAAAATTATAAACCAAACATTTAAAAAAAGATATTTTCTATAAAATTTTTAATTTGTGTATTAAATAATAAACATATTTATAAAAAAATTATAATAAAATGAAATTACATTGATAATCTTTACAAATAAAATAATTATTTTAATAATTTAACATTATTAACTGAACTAATAAAATAAATATCATTAATAAACGATTATTATAACATTATGGATCATATTCATAATTATTAACTTTAAAAACTAAATTTAAAATTTTAACTAGAAGATCATCTGTGTAATTTACTCTAAAATCAATTTGCAAATGTTACTTTAAAAGGTACCCATTACTTCAAAAGTTTTTAAGTATCATATATGTAACGAAACAACCACAACCCCTTTATTTACCAGAAATTGTGATGTTTTCCCCGTAAACGAACAAGATATCGCCATTGTTACGTCTTTTCTTGCTGAAACTGTATCGCACTGATACTGATTGTTGTTCGTCCAAATGAAGTTCAAATTACACCCACTAACCAATACTCTGATCGTCAATGGTTTCCAATTTGGGTTTTATTTCCCAAATTATTGTGGGGAAAGTGCTCTACATGTCATCATCCTGCAGTTTCAACTTTCTTTTTTTCCGATTATGTCCAATAACTTTGCCCCTATCGCCTTTAATCTCCCTTTAGCTATAATGCTTCATGAGAAAGATCGCAGAAGCATGGAAAAAGGGTAGAATGTTGAAATTGCAAGGACCAGATTCTATGATCAACGCTTCGAAGGTGAAATAGTTATGGGAGATTGTGAATTGTTGTTTGTAGTTTGATTACTTTATGCATATTTCTTTGACTGTGATGTTTTTGTTCTTTTTATTTTGTAAATTAGTTTTAGAGTCATTAATTTTGTCTAGCACCATTTTGAGGGATTAGATTGGATTATTTAATTTAAGTTAAAAATGAAGTTTATTTGATTGAGGGTGTTATCTGAGGGAGATATCTTTTGAATTATTTTATGGCTTTTTATGCTAATCTGTGACTGTTTTCTATCACTAGTAGTCATTTGGAAGTCTTTTTGGCACCATGTAGTTTATTTGGGGTGGGTACACTTGTTTTGGGGGAACTATAGTTCTAAATATCAAGAACTTATTCGTTTTTTAAAACGTTAGAACGTGTTGCTAGAAAGCACATAGACCCATCAAGGTAAAATGTAGGTTGCACTAGGTGGGTGGCTTAGAAAATTAGTGGATGCTGGATTTAAACCTGAGGCGTCTACTAGAGGGACTCATGCACTTAGCGTTGCAACACCCTTCGAAGGTTAATTATATTCATAGTGGATAAGTGGTACATATAAGTTCAATTTAAGGAGGAAATTAATAACTACTAGCAAGCTTTTCATTTTTTCCATACGTGAGTGTGCAATTTATAAGATCTTTTTTCACCTGCTTATATGTTGTTACATCATAGTTTCTTTTTTAGTTTCACTTTGACTAGAGAAGTAAAGAGGTCATTCAGTTCATTGCTGCCCAAGGATCAAGTAATCATAATTTATGAGAGTTTTTAGTGAAGTTCTAATATTTGATGTACTAAATTAAAATTTCCTAACTTAAGCACGTCGTAATCTTTTACTTTCACATCACGGTCTGTGCACTGTCAGCACACATGAAAACATGTGAAATAAGAACATTGATTAGGTGTGGAAAGTTAAAGGAAACATCATGGGAATGTCGTACATAAGTTTTCATTCTTAACTTTATGATATAATCGAGACAGGTAGCCAACACAGATACATCATGGGTTCTCTGGCTCCTTATCTAGGGGAGGTTTATACTACTTTTGTAACTCTTTAAATTGAAGTATGTTTTATCATCAACTAGTGTCCTGCCTGGTTTACATGTTACTTGGCTAGTCTTGTACATTTCTGTCATTCTAATTTATATGTGATTTGAGGTTTGTAACAAGTCCTTCCATTTGAATTGTGGTTCACTGATTAAAAGGCCTTTTGCATGCATTCAATTCTCAATTCTAAACATGAAACCTTATAGTTTTCGACTTCTTTTGGGACGTTAGTAAAGAAACCAACTCTGCTGATATGATTACTCATACGTCCTATAATGCTGGTTGTAGCTACATTTTCTGGATCTTACACATCGAGGATTCAAGTTTCTTCTGCTGTTCACCAACTTACAATATTTAGCGTGCTTATTTTTCTTTGATGGCGGAAGATGGTGTCGTGATTCCAGCAGAGGGAAAGTGGAAACTTCCAGTCTTTGTTTTCTTCAAAGATCTTAGGTACTTCCCTCGCATGATGCATGATCCGGACTTAAGATTTATTGTTATTATTTATTTATTTTTCTGTCTTGAATATGTTAATCCACCATCTTTCTAATGGTCATATGAAACGCTTGTGTAGGCTTGTCCTCAAGTTGGACTCACTTGGAAAAGAAATACTTTTAATTGCTGTACCTGCAGCCATGGCCTTAGCTGCTGATCCTATTGCTTCTCTAATTGACACTGCATTCATTGGTCGTATAGGTATGTATTCTTTAATTAACATCATATTCTGGAAACTTTAATATTTTAAACAATACATGCTTCTGTATAGGCCCAGTGGAAATTGCTGCTGTAGGAGTATCTATTGCTATTTTCAATCAAGTTTCAAAAGTTGCCATTTTCCCACTTGTTAGTATTACAACTTCCTTTGTTGCTGAGGAAGAAACTATAGAAAGAATGAACAGTGAAGCAATCAAAGTTCAGAACACAGAAAAGAGTACTGTGAGCAAAGAGGAAACAAAAGAATCGACACAAGATGATGTTAAATTTGAAAATTTGGAAAACGGTTCTGCAGTAAAGGACGAGAAAAAGGATTTGGCATCAGAAGATGGCAAGTCACTTTACATTCATGTTTTACATCACAAAGAAAAACTTGTATTATTGATTGTTTTGGGTTTATTGGTCTTGTTGTTAATCAGGTTTCAAAGCTAGTCCCTGCAACCATACGACCGTTGCTGATGGCATATCAAATAAGTCAATCCTTAAAAAACAAAAAAGAAAGATTCCTTCAGCATCAACGGCATTGCTGTTTGGTGCAGTGCTTGGTATTCTGGAAACACTACTACTTGTTTTTCTAGCAAAACCATTTTTGAGTTTAATGGGTGTGAAATATGTAAGTGTCTACATTCTAGTAATGCTTTATGCTAGTACTATTATGATTATTTATTCTGCAATTTCTATATCTATCAGGGTTCTCCGATGCTGTTACCTGCACATAAATATTTAACATTACGTGCACTCGGAGCTCCAGCAGTTCTTCTCTCTTTAGCAATGCAAGGTGTCTTTCGTGGTTTTAAAGATACTAAAACTCCTTTATATGCCACTGGTATGTTCACTTATATCATATCTTCATAATGTATTTATGCATAATATTCCAACATATTTTCTTTGTCTGATTCAGTGGCAGGAGATTTAGCGAATATAGTTTTGGATCCAATTCTTATCTTCGCCTGTGATCTGGGAGTTGGTGGTGCAGCCATCGCACATGTTCTTTCCCAGTAATTATTCATCAGATACATGAATTTATGTTTATTTTCACACATACATCTGTAAGTTGACACCTTTTTTTTATTTTGCAGGTACTTAATATCACTAATTTTGTTAATTAAGCTGATGCAACAAGTTGACCTTCTAGCACCTAGTCTTAAAGCTTTGCAGTTCAATCGGTTTCTCGAAAATGGTATATATATGAGGTCTAACACTATATTAATCCCCGTGAGAATATAATCAAGGCCGGCTCAACATTTTTTTCTGGTGATTCCACAGGTTTCCTGTTGTTGTTTAAGGTAATAGCAGCAACTATATGTGTGACATTGGCTGCATCATTGGCTTCAAGGTTGGGTGCAAGACCTATGGCTGCATTCCAAATATGCTTGCAGGTGTGGCTGACATCATCACTTCTTGCTGATGGGTTGGCAGTTGCTGGACAGGTAGATGCTGTTTGTTCTGTGTGCTAGTTCAATTTATCCCCTGTGTGTGTGTAGAGGTCGGTTCCTGTAGTGATTTGATTTTTTGTGCGAAGCGTACAGCTAGGGAATAATCACGCACTAATATATATAGACATAAAAAACACAACTTATATACATAATTACACAACCATATATATACATAATCACGCAACTTATATATAAATAATCATGCAACCTTTATGCATAGTATAACAAACTTTTCAAAACAAGTCATTTTTTAAAAATGTATAACAATGCTATACTCAATTTAACGAGAATTTAATGCTCATAAAACTTTAAACAATATTGAAAGTGTTTTAAAAAACGGTGGAACTAGATAAAAAGTTAACAATTGTGGCTTTTCCTTTTATACCCTTTTATTCCAGTTAATTACAAATTTTACCACCACCTATGTCTTAGCCATTGATTTGCCATGGTCAAGTGTTTACATTTGTACACCTCGCGTCATTTTCTAGTTCGTATTTGATTTGACCACTATATGCAAGTTTAACTTCCGTTAGTCACCATCATTAACCCTCGAAGGCCACTTACCAACAGATGCTATACTTTATCTGATCCCACTGGTTAGCAGGGTGTTGGTGGGGCGTGAGTTTTTCCTAACGAATTCTCATGTTCCCAAAAATAAGCTATGAGTATTGGAGGCCTACATATTTCTCTTAGAATGAGTATTGATCGGTGTTTGTGCCTACATATTTCTCTTAGAATGAGTATTGATCGGTGTTTGTGTTTTATAAATTTTGAAGGCGATAATTGCTTCATCATTTGCTGAAAAGAACTATGAGAAGGCTACAGCTGCAGCAGCTCGTGTGCTTCAGGTGTGTGTGGTTATCACATTCATCTGCCATAAATGATGACTAAAGAATTTATGCCCTCATTATGTAACATAAATATACTTCAAATAAAATAATTTTCTTGTTTTTCTGAACACAATACTCTGGGCATGAGTTATCCTTGTACTATTCCTTGGTTTTACTTCTTATGACACAAGTTCTTTCTTATACATCTTATATATCTTTGCTTGATCACATGATAATATTCATAAAAAATGTTGTAATTTGCAGATGGCGTTTGTATTGGGCCTGGGACTTGCTCTACTTGTTGGACTTGGGTTGCATTTTGGTTCCGGTGTGTTTACAAAAGACATAAATGTTAAACACATAATAACCATTGGTGTCCCGGTATTTATCCATCTTTTTTAAGAACCAATCAATTTAAATAATTTTTTTAAATTTTATGATGTAATATCACTGCTCCTATTTTCCTACAATCAGTTTGTTGCTGGCACTCAACCAATCAATTCAATAGCATTTGTATATGATGGAGTTAACTTTGGGGCATCAGATTTTGCTTACTCTGCATACTCCATGGTTAGAAACACCACTAAAAGTTCCATCTTTATTGCCTGATTGAAATTTATATCAACTCGAGGTTTATGCGATTTTCTTCTTGTTAGATCCTTGTGGCGATGGGGAGCATCGGGTCATTATTGGTTCTGTACAAAGCTGGTGGTTTTGTCGGAATATGGGTCGCTCTATCCATTTTCATGGGCTTACGTGCAATCGCAGGCATATGGAGGTACTAAAACTAAAATCAATTTCTCCTAGTTCATGCTAACTAAACAGTGAATCTTGATTTTTTTTTATCTTTAAAAAAATTGTTTTATCATTACATTTTATGTGTTATTGATAAAATAAGATTTTGTTTTGCAGGATGGGAACAGGAACAGGACCATGGTCTTTTCTTAGGAAGTAGAAGGTGGTGGTTGTTTAGAGGACATCATAGGATGTTTGTGTAGAATCTGTATACCTCCTTGGTTTCTTGGTCATAGGACAGATTGCTCCTTATGTGTATGTTTGTTTCCAACACTTGTTACCTGTGTTGACATCTTTCAAATTTCAATATAATAAACCTTTGGGCTTTAAATATATATAGTTGGTATTGTAGGGACTCATTCATTTCATGGAACCCTAAACTCATTGTGTTCATATTCTTAATTTCTTATCTCACCTTAATTTAGGTAATAAGCAAATTTTATTGATACACCACTAAACAAAAAGTTTCTATGTTAACTTGTGTAAGTGGTTGAGAATTTCATAGAATGAGTTAAAAGATAGACAAGTTTGAATCCCACTCTTGGTTAGAACTCGCAAAGCGAGTGAGTTGGGTGGATGGTTGAAAAATATTCAAGTTGTAACGGGTTATTTTAAAGTCTAAGATGTGTTTGAATCACTGTCATATATAAAAAACAATAAATGTATAATATATATCTCTCTATTTTGTGCACGTGTCTAAATGACTTAAAGAGATTATGGATTAACTTAGGGGTGAGCAACAGGTTGGAACCGAACCAAGCCGGACCGACCTTCCCTTGACCCGAAACCGATAAAGGCTTTATATAAAGAACCGAGAACCAAACGTGCGGGCCGGAACGAACCGAGTTAAACAGGTCAGTTAAGCATAATATGGTGGTCCTGACCGCAAATTTTTTTAGGCTTGTGCTTTTTGCCGAGAGAAAACTGAAACTTAAAAATATAAACAAAACCAATCAATGGATTTGTTTATTAGACTCGTTATTGTACCATAGACAAATTTGTACCATATTGTAAGGCCCCGTTCCCGGGACGCTTACAGTTGCATTCTCATCACACATAGAACATATAATTACACTTATATTTCATAAAACGTTGCAGCGGAAACATTTAAACAAACGTTCCATTTAATAATAAAGGCTTTTGCAATTTAATACATCGTTTTCCAATTACAAAATACATGATCCATTTCATTACAAAAGCATTATAAATATGGATGTCATCCAAAAGAGTTGAGTAGCCGCCCCGTGCCATTCTCAGCAACCACTACCTGCCAACTGGAAACACATAAAAGTCAGCGTCGCTGAGTGAGTTCTAGTTTTATAATAAAACATACTTTACTTTCATTAAAACCGTTCATTTCTTTCATGCGATCATACATCATACGTACACATAGATAACATCTTTATTATCTTCATTATTCGTTCTTTCTTTCACTTTTCATATCTTCCGTACCAATACCATATGCTACACCCCAAACTATATGGATACTGGGCCGAAGTCTATACAATAGACAATACATGGTGCCGCAGTACCGGGGTAAGCGGTAGAGGTTCTATATCTTTCGTATCAATATCATATGCTACACCCCAAACTATATGGCTACTAGGCCGAAGTCTATCAATAGACAGCTATACATGGTGCCGCAGTACCGGGGTAAGCGGCAGAGGTTCTATATAAATGGTCGATCACAAAGAAGGACCCCGATGTGCATCCTCCCGGGGTAGCGAACCCGCACACCGTTGGACGAACACCTTATAATTGGCGTGTCCCGATATCCAATGCTTGCAAGACTTTTGTTACATTCATCATTCATTAATGCATGCATTCATCATGTTTCTCTTTTCATTATCTTCCACTTTACGTTACATAATACTTTCATTTCATTCATTAACATTCTAGAAAGCCACAGGAAGACAATCAAATAAAACAAGGAACATATTAAACGTACAGCATCATCATACGAGGCATAAGATAAACATACATAACAACATACATAAACAATAAACCCACATTGACAACATGCCCCTAAACTAACTATGACTTCAAAAGTCAACTTACGGGAACCTCCCATGTCATAACCTACCTCTACACAACTCCCCGAGAGTCAGAAGTTTAAACTAGGCTCTTTCGGGTGCACGAGCTCTATTTGTGCGTATAGACACACTCAGTCGCATGGCCTTCCATGCACACTTAGGCGAATGGTAATCAGGCGAATAGACCCTATGCGAATGGACCTATGGGCGAATGGACTCCTATGCGTATGGACTCTCAGTCGCATAGCTTTCATGCGTATGGCCTTCAGTCGCGTGACTTCAGGCGCATGGGCTTCAGTCGCATACCCTTCGTGCTAATGAACCTCAGTCGCATGGCCTCCAGGTGCATGGACCTCAGTCGCATAACCTTCGTGCGAATGAACCTCAGTCGCACAAAACTTCAATCGCATGCCTTACAAGCACATGAACTTCAGTCGCATGACTATCATGCGTATGGACTTCAGTCGCATGGCAATCGTGCGCATGGACCTCAGTCACACGCCAATCGGCCGTATGGCCTCCAATCGCACTCCAGTCGGTCGCCTAGCCCTAGCTGATGCAGAATGCAGTTTCAGCCGAACGCAAACTGCCCCTTTCGGTCTCCAACCTCTTTCAAACTCGATTTTAGCCCAAATCAACCATCCTAAACCTTAGAAACACCTACCACAACACCATTCATGCATACACAACCCCAAAATCCGACCCCAAACGCATCAAACACATACACATACGCATACAAACGGGTTCAACACCCAACTTTTTCAAAAACAGGTTTTGATGTGTTCCAGCCCCAAAATCGGTTGACAACGTGTAAAAGAGGGGTCCTAGAACTCACACAAACAATCCCGTCGAGTAGAGCTTCGATTCAACCCGTTACACTGATTTTCACGCTCGAATCCACACGAACCAAGCTCGAGACCACTTTTTCTTCCTCTTTCTCTTTATGGCTGAAATGTGTGAGTGTGGGGAAGGGTGTGGGCTGCCCTCCTCCTTTTATACTCCCACCCATTCAACCTTTTCCCGTTTTGGTAAGTTTGGTCCCCGACTTTGGACTTTATTTCTTTTTCTTCTTTCGTCGGCTTCAAAGAAATTTTCCGGGTGTTACACAAATTAAAGTACAAACCTTACATTAGCTGTCGTCATGACCCCTTTACGAGCTAATTTAGGTGTAACGTGCAATATTATTCATATATAACCGACTAAAAGTTTATTGATCTGAACACTTCTATTATATGCTAATAAAACAATTATTATATTCTCGGTATTCAAAGACAACCAATTTAACATCTAAAAAGCAAAAACCAACTCTTTTTTTCTTGCCTAATTGCAATCGGGCCGGACCGAAACCAAGCTCTACCCGTGGGTTTGAACCGAAACCGACCCATAACCGTTTACAATAGAAAGCCGAACCGTGGACCGGAACCGCTAACCGAAACACGGGTCGGTTCGCGGGTCTTAACCGGGTCGACCCGTGAAATGCACACCCCTAGATTAACTTCATGTCTTAAATGCACATATATATGCAAATATAAAAACTGATCCTGCTTGAACGAAATTCTTATTAGCAATGCTAACGTTGCGTAAAAAAAAGTGAATACATGTGAAGGATATTATATTTAGTCTGTATTCAAGGAATAAAGTGGGATGTGACGATACACGAGTTAAAGTGCATATGCGACTATGCATAAATTGTGGGTATAAGGGTATAGGTATACACATAAAATTGTGATTATTTTCATTGTTTTTTTTTATATCATATTAAACCTACAAAATTAACTGCTGAGCACATTTATAAATGATAACATAGTTTCTACTATGGGTTAACTTTTATTGATAGATCAGCTTTAAAGCAAGATTCTACCAACCAACCATGCAGGCCTAAATTAACTTTGAGGCTTATCCGTACGAAATCATTTTTTTATCGTCAATGCCACTCGCTAACTAGGCAAAAATTAAATTACATATTTCCCTTCCTATATAATATATATTTTACATATGAATCTATTTCATTCTTTTTAACTTCTTGAATCACTATTTTACCAAAAATAAGGGATTTTACATATTACCTTCCTAATACTATCAATTACTTATTTTCTCAAGTTTCGGCCAACTGTATAATAATAACACAAAATTACATCTCCAAATATAAAAGTTTAAAACTTCATTATAAAACAACAATCTCACTACTACAAAAATAATCATTTGCAGCCGTTAAAATGGTCAGAAAACGGTCGCAAATGCCCATTTGTGACAGTTTCGATATCAGTTTCATTGGTTGGTTAAAGTGCGGTCGGTAAATCCTTTTGCGACTAATTCTGTGACCATTTTTTTCCGATGTAGCGTCCAATATATTTTATTTTGTCTTTCATGTTTTTTAGAAACTAGCAATTGTATTTGTGACTAAAGTAGTTTTTGTAGCTATATTTGCAACATATGTGCGACCAGATGGTTTTTATATTAGTTTTGTATTATTATATAAAATTCGAAACCATATTCACGACGGAAGCAATTCCGGTCGCTATATTTGCCACTATTTGGTGATGCAATCAAAATAGTCACAAATTATGCGACCAATTTTGTTATGGTCGCTACTTTTGCAACCGATGTTTCAGTAGCTAATTTTGCGACTATCATTTCGGTTGCTATACAGTCGCTAATTTTGCAACTAGTTTTGTCGGTCGTAAATTTTGGTTGGTTTGCTCATTTTTGTAGTAGTGTAACCAACAATCAATGTTACATCTCCGTATACAAAAACCAATTGTTAAAGTTTTAAACAATTACAATACAAAAAAAATACAATATGTAATCACTTCGTAAAAATAAAGGTAAAACAGTTATTTAGTAAGTTAATTATAATAAAATAGATAAATAAGTATCATATATGTTTAGAAATGAAAATATGTAATTGCTGTTTTAATTAGAGAAATATATAACTAATGTTCTTATGAATGAAATATGTAAAAATCTTTAATAATATTTTGATATAAACTAGGGTTTTCCGCCGCGCGTTGCAACGCTATGCGAGTTTTAACGTAACCCTAAACCAAAATTGAAATGAAGGTTCGAAACCATAAAATAAGCAAAATACACAAAGTAAAACACACCAAAACCCCAAATCTATAACACACCAGAATATTTAGAACCCAAAACTAAATCAAAACCCAACACTATATACAAATAGACGAAAATCAAAGCCGCAAGAATGCGACAGTCCAAAATAGAAAAACCGATGAAAACCAAAGCCCCAAAAAAAGCAAACAAAAGGAAAACCCAAATCTTAATAGCGAGGATCGTCAAGGTATCGATAACGAAAGAAAGAAAGTAGGAACCCGGAGGAAGACAACGTCAACGAACATAATCAAAACACACATCAAAGAGACGTGTCCGGACAAAAAAAACCCAAAAGAAAAATCTCACCCCCAAACCTCGAACCCACACCCCAAACAAATTGTATAAAAACACATAAAGAAAAACCATCACCGACTAAAGGTTTTAATAAGAATAGTAATAGTAATATGTACATATATAATAAAAGTGATAATAAATATTTTTAATGATAATTCTACACAAATATTACACTACATCATAAAATGCTCTCGATCAGATTTAAATATATGTTTACATCAGAGTCTTTCGCCTCTTCCAATAGGCTACAACCAAAGTGGCTTGATAATAGATACTTAATGGTGATACTTAAAAGTATAAGATAAAAGATGGCATTAAAATTGATATGAAAATATGAGTGTTTTGAGTTTAAAATAGAGTACAAACCAATCATTTTTGTTTAAAGTAATTAACTTTTCAAAAGGTGATACATGATCTGAATAATACAACAATAACATATAATTTAATTTAAACAAACATTATTTATCAACAAACATCGCTTTAAAAAACATATATATCCCGAATAAGATAAAAATAAACACAGACTTTACACAACAACAGCAAACAAAGAACATCTACATACAACCCCAATTAGTCTCTTATTCACCCTTGTATTCTCTATCTTTTTCCTCATTCAACGATGAAAGATTACCGCACCCAATCTTAATGAAGAATTCTCAAGAATATAAAAAACTTTAAAGAAAATGATTGTTAATATGTTACCCAAACCATTTGAACTTTAGCTAAAAGCCTAAAAGCAATAAAAGTCACATTAGCCGACATCCATCGCCAATTTTGGGTTCCAAAATCAAAGGACTGGGGTCAACTTACCTACATTGAAATCCCTAATTTTAACTTAAAATTTGTCCACATCTAAGACCCGATTGTTATCTACAACTTGCACATCTCGACTATCACTACCAGCGACAGCTAAGGACCTTGCTTCTTGACGATGAATAAGAAAAGTTCACTAACCTTTGTTTGAAGCTCTATTCGTACTAAAAAAGGAATTGAAGACGATCGGATCTTGAGTCGAGGAGTCTGGTTGAGCGGAAGCGATAAGGAGAAAACAAAATGCGTTAGAGTTGTGGATGTGGACCATGGTGTGCTGACGAAGATGATGGCGTTGACGGTGGAAGAAAATGGTTATCGTTCTTTGTATCTTCTTTGATGTTGATACAAGGGTCTTCTAACCAAATAGAGCCTTGCAAAGATTACCCACAAACCACTGTTCATTTCTCTACCTATTTAATTATAGAGCAATAAATTTTTAAATAACAAAATACTGTCTTGTATTATTCTTTTACATGAAATATATTTGAAAATATCATAAATCGTAACCAAGTTTTAAAAGTGTATCAATCAGTCCACTCATGTATATATTGAAAATTTCATATAGTAGTTATGGGGATGTAGGTGCAACAAAGTCGGATTATAAGAACTATAAGAGGCTCTTAAACCAATGTATTGGTGAGTATGATGTGGATATGGCTGTTTAACGTCCTTATGAAGAAAAAAAGCTACTTGCTAAACTTTTTTGTGAATATATTATTAAAGAAGATGGAACTTTAGGTTGTTTGTTTTGGGGTGATGAGAATTTGTAGAAGAATTACTCATTATTTGTGATGTGGTAGCATTTGATGCGACTATATATCAAATAAGTATGTTTCAAATGTTCATTTTGTTATTTTGATCATTATGTCATTTGAAAATTGTGTTATTTTTAGGCATTGTGTTATTTTTATCAATGGTTATAGTTGACCTTTCTTCAAATTTTATTACTTGTTTTTATAGGTTTGATATGGTGTTTGTTTCTTTCACTAGTATAGATAACCAAAACAAAAACGCCACTTAAAGGCGTTTGGTATACCTCTCAAGTGATTATTACTGACCAAGATGCTCCTATGAAGAGGGTTGTTCTACATGTCACTTCTCTTTAACCCAATTATTTTTCTTCTTCAGTGGCACTTCTCTTTCTGCCATCTTCCTTACTTATCTTCTTCTTTTTAAGATAAATTTTTGAGCTATCATATCATCATTCACATTCTATTTTATTTCGTTTTTAATTTGCTCCTCAACTGCAAAACAAAGAATTATACAATATATTAGACAATTATTAACAAAATACTTTTTTCTATTGATTCTTTTTACATGATACATATTTGGAAAATATCATAAAATAGTAACAAAGTTTAAAAAGATTTTTAATTAGGTCACTTATGTATATATTAATCAAATTGGATCATTAAACCCATCAAATCGAGTTACATCATGTTTTTTGAGTCAAGAAAATAATGGAGGAGAAGATGTGAAGCTTTATCTTTAAGGTTGAACTAGATTCGTTTAGAGTTGTATTTCTAAAACTCGAGCTTGACTTATCAGACTGAGGTTTTTATTTTTTACTTATATTTTCTATATAATAATAATTATTATGTAATATATATTTTATGTAGTAAATAAAAGTTATACAAATTATGTTTATATAAGTTTTGTAGCCTAATGAATACTAATGTGAAGCTTGAACTTGAGCGTATTTTTAAAATGAGCTCTAATATAATGAGCTAATTAATTAAGCTTGGTTCAATTCAAGTTATTTTTAAAGAGTCGATCTTGAGTAGGAGACAAACTCGACTCGTTTACAAACAAACTCATGGTCATACTAATAAGATCATCTATGTTTCTTGGAGTCATACGAGTATAAGGCTAATCGATATTGACTCCAATTCACCGGCATGGGTGATGAGGTGGATGACAGTAATGCAAGGAACATCACTCCCCATATTCACAAAATGACTAAGAACAAGACCTAGTGAAATGTGGCAAGTTGATCAGGATACAATCTAACATTTAATACATACACATTTTACGAATGTTATACTTTACTTGACATATGACTGGTGTGTGTAAATATCTCTAAGTACTTTACAAAAACTTCATATACACATCTTTGTAGGGAATTATAGCCTACAAGAACATCTTAGTTGTCTCAATTTAGTCAAAACTGACATTTTCTAAGCAGTGAGGCTTACACCCAATCGTTAACTACAAGGGTTGTTTTAGGCTCACTAAAGTCTTTTGAGCACATATTTCTCATTTAAGCGCGTGCCATGTTAGCAAATCTATTCGTTTGAGTTCTTCGAATTGGTGTGGTGAATTTTCTCGTTGGACTCTAGGAATGTGAACGTCAAGGGAACTCTATTCTGGGTCCTAATGATGAGTGTGATAAAGTGGAAAAAGTATAAGGAAGGTACATCCTAACCATGAAGTTGTAGAAAATAGGTTCACGTTTATATTAAAGATAGTAATTCTAACGATACTCTCGTTAGCCATGTGAAATATTATAATAAAATACCGTTTACAAATACAACTAGAAAAATAAATATAAACAATACTTATGTACCAAACTTGATTCGAACATCCGTCTTTAGTATATACTCCAACGAGTCTTCATATAGTATTCTTGACATGAGTCTTCATCGCGTTCGAATCTTGAACTATACTCATTGACTGCAACAATTAACAAACAAAAGATTGACGGTTGTGACTGAGGATCATGTTAGACACGGGTCCCTTAAAACAGAATTCGCGTCTCTACTCAAGACAACGCGTCTGTTTCACAAGGTACAACAGCCAAAGCAGTATGTACTGTCGGAGAGTGCCTCGGACCCAAGAGATCACCAGTTATAATATGTGTTATTGTAACATCTCGTATTTTTGTTAACTAAACGTTAACTTCGTTTATTCTTATAAGGGTCATTATTGACAATTATGAAACTCATGTGTTATTTATGCTTATTCTCTTTGGTTATTAATGTAAGAAAGTTAAAAATAAAAATACCAAATAATATTAACTATGTTAATATTAATAATAGTAATAATGATACAAGTAATAATAATAATAACATAATAATATTATAATAAAATATAATAATAAAATATAATATAATAATAATAATATAATAATAATCATATCGTAATAATAATATATAATAATAAATTAATAATAATAATATTATTAATAACCATGAGAATTTTATTAACTAAACTTAAACACAACTAAACTAGGGGGCTAAGTTGTTATTCTTAAAACTTTAAATTAAGGTTTCAGCATAAAATGAAAGAAATTCAAATTCGAGGACCATTTGTGTAATTGTTAAACCCACCCACCTCACCCTTTCCTTCTTCCCCGTCGGCCGCCAACTCTTCTCCGGCCAAGCTCCGGTGAGCTTCAAAATGCCAAAAAACCCCTCGGTTTCGAAGTCCAATCGTTCCGAAATACCTTGTGTGTGTGATTCGAACCTTAATACACCTAATAACTGAGGATTAAAAGCCGAATACCAATCAACCGAGTGTGTAACCGTAGCACAATAAACCCATAACCGTTTGGGTATTAAATCGCAATAATAATCAAATTTGATTCAACGTACACGATTATCTATCTGTCCTTAATCGATTACAACTATCAATTGTATCTGAAACACTCAAAATCACCAAAAACAACTTCATCTTCGTCGTGACCTGCAACGAACGTGTTCATCATCTTCCGAGCTTCAATTGTCGAAATTGGTAAAGGGCTTTGCATCAAGAACCTTATTCGAAGTTTTCCACGAGTTCAATTTGATTTCCATCGTCGTTTGAACATCGAACCAGTCGTTCGTGTGTCGCGGCTTTAAGCTTGGTCTGTTCATCACCCATCCATCTTCAACTTGAGTAATTAAACGTACGTATATACTCGAAATCACATGGGGAATCAAAGCCCCATGTTAATTTTGGTAATCGCTATCAAATTAAAGTTCGATTTGGGGTTTAAAGATTTTAGGGTTCATATGGGATTTGAGGGTTTTGTTTAAGTTGGTATTTAAGAAATAAAACCTGAGTTCTTACAGGCTTAGGCGCCCGCGCCTACTGGTTAAGACTCTACACTCCCATCCTTGAGGTCCCGGGTTCGAACCCGGGCTCCCTCAACATTATTTTTTTAGGCTTTTTAGCCTTAAAAAAATATAGAAAACTTTCTAAAAATTATAAAAAGTGGTTTTGTAAATTTTGTTTATTTTTATAGTTGTCTCATTATTTTCTATAGATTTATCACTTTAAATACTATAACAATTTTTTTATAAACAAGTATTATGCTTAGTTTATTTATAAAATAGATTTTAATAATAGTTTAAATTACTTATTTATTATTATTTAGTCACTATATTTTTATAATGATGGATTAATCATGATAATTATAGAACTAAAACGTTTATATATATTTTATAAATAAATTTCACAAATTGTTATAAAGGATTTAATTTCTTTAACATTTCATTAATGATATTTTTCTTGGACTAAAATATATAAAGGATCTCACTAACTAATGTTGTTTATGTATAAAGACCCCCAAATTCCCATCGAAACCTTAGATCATGTTAAATCATAAATCTTATTAATCTAAATCTTGTAAATATATTCATACTTAGGTACTTTGTGAAGAACTACGTTGGAATATTGCTTGTTATTCTTATTAATCATCACTTTTATACATTTGGTCAAGTGAGTTTCCTTGCCCCCTTTTTATCTTTTCACACTATTTTGGGGTGAAACATGATTGCTTATACATGATACACTTATACACATTTGAGACTTGTAAATCACTTGCAATTCAATTTATTATTTTGTCATGGTTATTTGTGTTTTGTAAGTGATTATATGAGATACATAGTTTGTTTACAATCATTAACTATTGCTAGCCTGGCAACGTCTTAGATCTTTGGGCCTGACAAGCCTATTTGGTGCTAAGTCGAGGTATTGCCGACTCCTGATGACGTATGCTTGTTCATCATGGGAACCAAATACACTTAGCCAATCTTTTATACTTGTAATCAAGTCGAGGTTTGGTTGTAACGATATGTGTTCTATAACCTTACTTGCTTATGACCTATGACATGAATTGCTACTTGTAATCTTTTTCATATTATGTTAAAACCTTGGAAACTCACCAACTATTTTTAGTTGACTCTTATTTTTATCATGTTTCAGGAAACCCCCAAGTTTAAAGTGGACTTTGAAGCTTGCAATAAAACTAGGACTTGGACCTAGCTAAATAAACAAAATGTTATGTTATGTTTTGATTTATGTTTGAACTTATCTCTTGTTTGAGACTTATGGTTGTATTTCATTTTAATACTTATGATAAATAATATTTGCAATTTAATATAGCGTTATATGGTTGTGAACAATCTTAACCCTCACATCTCGACGATTCCGCCGTCAAGGTGGGGTGTGAAAGATTGGTATCAGAGCCCATAACTATAGGGATTTAGGTTATTAGAAATGGTGACCTAGACTATAGCTTATGTATGAACCTCATAGAATAATATTTATATTCTTGGAGATATATATATTGTTACATGCTACATAATGCTATACCTTACTTATGTGCAACTTGATACCTTAGCATAGGTTTGCCTTGTAATTGTTTAAACTTTGTTACTCGTCTCCCTAAACTTACTCGTCTCCCTAAACTTACCTTTGACACTTTGACCTCCCCGACAAATGAAACTTCTTAATCTTATTCTCGACGACACGTGGAATTGTATACTTATGCTTATGACTTGGATCCTTAGACTTATGTCTAATCTATGTAAAATCTCATCAAGGTTTTGATTTCATGAACCTAAGAAATTTGTGTGACACATAGACACCTGTATTCTGGATTTCCTGGCAAAAGGCCTCAGCTAAGGCAAGCATATCGCATAAATCCTACGGGACTAGTTTGCTTACCTGGGGATTTCTGGGATGAGTGATAAACTATGGTCAACATACACAAACTTCTAAGGCGAGTGGGTCAACTTACCTTGACGTGTCAACGTTTCCAAATGGTAATGCGTTACCAAATGGAACCATTCCATGTGCCTTACAACTTTTGCCTTATCCATGTTGAACTATAATCCTTGTTATTCCAATTCTCATATCTAACTCATTTTGTATATTCCAGCATGTCTCGTCATCATGGAAAGCGTGGAAGTTCCGATCGTAAGTTAGCCGCCATGATTGCTCGACAAATGGCTGCTGTCATCCCGACCATGGTTGCTGAACTTAATAGCACCTTAATGACCAACGCTAGCAACAATGGAAATGGTCATGGAGAAAATAGTAACAACCAAAACGGGAACAATCAACACAGGAACAATCAAACTTGCACTTTCAAGCACTTTAGCTCTTGCAAGCCCACTAGTTTTAGTGGCAAGGAAGGAGCCACTGGTCTTCTTGAGTGGTTCGAGAGCATGGAGAATACTTTTATCAATTGTGAGTGTCCCGAGACGCTCAAGGTTCGTTATGCCACTAGTGTGCTCCAACAAAGGGCACTTACCTGGTGGAATAGCGAGAAGAGAAACCGTGGTCCTGAAGCTGTGCTAGCACTTACCTGGGAGTGAAGTTCAAGAACATCGCCATCGCGAAGTTCTGCGCCCAAGAAGTGTTGCAAAAGTTGGAAGAAGAGTTTTGGAACTTGAAGCAAAATGATGGTGATCATTTGGCCTACTCAACTAGGCATCATGAGTTGAGTATACTGCTGCCTCACATGGTCGACACTGTCCCCCGCAACACCGAGAAGTTCATTAAGGGTGTACCACCCCAAATTCAAGATGCTGTGGTGGGTAGCCGACCCACAACCTTGGAAGAAGCCATACTATCACCGCTCAACTCACCGAGAACCATATACGAGCGGGCACCATGTCTGTGAAGGGTGCAAAGAAGGTAGAGAAGACGGCTACCGAGACTGTTAAGGATACCAAAGCCGAACCGTCTTACAACAACAACAACAACAAGAAGCGCAAGTTCACACCGGCGCGTAACTATGCTGTGGCTGCACCCAAACAACCTCAAAGACAACTTGTACCTGCGGCTGCACCTGTGGCACAAGTGCCTGGGGCTAGGGCTTATGCTGGTCCTCAGCCTATGTGCAACACTTGTAGGTACCATCACCCGGGAAATCAACCATGACGTATTTGTACTTTATGCGGTAAATATGGTCACTTGGTGGCGACTTGTCACCGTGCACCTAACAACGCTGCCGTGGTCACAAACCGTGTTTGCTACAATTGTGGGGAACCTGGTCATTTCCGCCCACAATGTCCCCGTCTTGTGGGTAATGTGCCACAAGCCCGAGGACGTGCTTTCAACATCAACGCAAATCAAGCACAAGCAAACAACGATATGATGAATGGTATGTTAACTTACCTTTAACTTTTGTGACCTAATTCTTTTCATGTGTTACCTATGTCGTTAAATACCTTTAAAATTGAACAGGTATGTTCCTTATTAATAAAACTTATGCCTATGTCCTATTTGATTCTGGAGCCGATAAAGTTTTGTTTCGTTAGAGTTTGACCCATACTTGCTAAGCCACATACGAAACTAGAAAGCCTCTTACCGTTTGAAGTTGCCGATGGAGAACCGATCACCGTTGACGTCATTATTCGTGATTGCATTTTAAGTCTTGACACGCATGATTTTCTTATCGATCTTATCCCTATGAAACTTGGAAGCTTTGACGTCATCATTGGTATGGATTGGTTAGCCAAACACCATGCCGAGATCATTTGTTTCGAGAAGTGCATTCGTATACCATTACCCTCTGGGGATACTTTGAAAGTGTTCGGTGAAAATTCTTCCAAAGGATTTAAACTCATGTCTTGCACTCAAGCCCGAAAGTGCTTAAGCAAGAAGTATATGGCCTTCTTGGCTTACGTGGTCAACACGAAAGTCAAAGGGAAAGAACTTAAGGATGTCCCTATCGTACGAGACTTTCCTGAAGTATTTCCCGATGACCTTAGTGGTTTACCTCCCGTGCGTGAAGTCGAGTTTAAAATTGACTTGATACCGGGAGCAAACCCCGTGGCTAAGTCACCATATCGGCTTGCACCATCGGAAATGCAAGAACTCTCTATCAACTTCAAGAGCTATCCGAGAAGGGTTTCATCCGTCCTAGTTCTTCGCCTGGGGGTGCACCTGTTCTTCTTTGTGAAGAAGAAAGATGGATCGTTTCGTATGTGCATCGATTATCGTGAGCTTAACAAGCTTACCATCAAGAACCTTTATCCTCTTTCCCGTATCGATGACTTGTTTGACCAACTTCAAGAGCTGCTATTTTCTCGAAGATCGATTTACGTTCTGCTATCATCAATTGCGAGTCGATGATGATATCCCAAGACCGCTTTCCGTACTCGTTATGGGCACTATGAGTTTATGGTGATGCCTTTTGGTTTAACCATGCTCCTGCTGTCTTCATGGATCTTATGAACCGAGTATGCAAGCCTTATCTAGACAAGTTTGTGATCGTCTTCATTGATGACATACTTATCTATTCCAAATCCAACACCGATCATGAAACTGCATTTGAGATGGTTCTTGACATGTTGAAGAAAGAGCAATTGTACACGAAGTTCTCGAAGTGTGATTTCTGGCTCGAGGAAGTTCATTTCTACGACACGTGGTGAATAGCCAAGGAATTCACTTTGATCCTGCAAAGGTGGAAGCTGTGAAGAATTGGTGTGTGTTCCTACAACTCCTACCGAAGTTCGTTCTTTTCTTGGTCTTGCTGGTTATTATCGGCGATTCATTGCCAACTTCTCGAGGATCGCGAAACCGCTCACTACTTTGACACAAAAGAATAAACCATTCGGGTGGGTTCCGAGCAAGAAGAAGCTTTTGAAGCGTTAAAGCATAAGCTGTGCAATGCTCCTATCTTGACCCTACCCGATGGAAACGACGATTTCACCGTGTATTGTGATGCATCTAAACAAGGCCTTCTTGGTTGTGTTCTCATGCAACGAGGAAAGGTCATAGCTTATGCATCGAGACAATTAAAGGTTCACGAGGTGAATTACACAACACATCTTCTTGAGCTTGTGCTGTTGTGCTTTGCCTTGAAGATTTGGAGGCACTACCTGTATGGTACGCAATGTATAGTCTACACCGATCACAAAAGCCTTCAACACGTTTCAATCAAAAAGATCTCAACATGAGACAACGTCGTTGGGTGGAGTTGATTAGTGATTACGATTGTGACATTCGTTACCATCCTGGTAAAAAGCAAACGTTTAGCCGATGCACTAAGCCGAAAGATTCACAACAAGATGAGCTCATTCCAAGAAATTCGCGATCGACGTCAATGGTTTGACACTTTGGGTGAGTTCGATACTGAGATCCGACTTGATGTCAACGAGACTACTGTACTGCTACAAAAATTAAGAATAAAAGTGACATCGAGTCTAGTATCTTGGAGGCTCAACAAGTGGTGCAACAAGAAGAAGAATGAAGGATGAACTGGAGCTAATCTTTTAACCCGATTGGAAACGAAACCCAATGGGTTGATGTACTTTGCCAATCGAATTTGGATTCCAAATCGCGATAACCTTCGTACCTTTATCATGAACGAAGCTCATCAACTCGTTATTCTATTCATCCTGGTTCCGATAAGAGTACATGGACCTACGTGGTCAATATTGGTGGGCCTGGATGAGAAAGACATAGCGACTTATGTAGCTAAGTGCCTCACATGTACGAAGGTTAAAGCCGAACATCAACGTCCAAGTGGATACTTACTTGAGCAACCCGAGATCCCTATGTGAAAGTGGGAACACATATCCATGGACTTCATAACTAAGCTACCCCGACCTCCCGAGACATGATAGCATATGGGTGATTGTGCCGTTGACCAAGTCGGCGCATTTTATACCATACGTGACACTTACAAGACATCAAAGTTAGCTCGTATATACGTTGATGAGATTGTAAGTCGTCATGGGGTACCTCTGCACATCATATCCGACCGAGATGCTCGTTCACTTCACACTTTTGGTCGTCTATGCAAGAACTCTTGGATACTCAATTGGACCTAAGCACGGCTTATCATCTCAACTGATGGTCAAACCGAGCGAACGATCCAAACCTTGGAGGATTTGCTACGCCTGTGTGTTCTTGACTTTGTGGTGATTGGGATACGCATCTACCGCTCGCGGAATTTTCGTATACAATAGTTACCACCTCGAGTATCAAGATGGCACCGTTTGAAGCACTTATGGCATAAATGTTTTTCACCGATCTGTTGACCGACATTGGTGAAAACTTCATCACTGGTCCTGAACTTATACAAGAACGACCGATAAAGTTTCTATTATCCGCAAGAACCTTGAAGTGGCGAGAAGTCGTCAAAAGAGTTATGCTGACAAGCGACGTAAGCCATTGGAATTCCAAGTTGGGGAGATGGTTCTTCTAAAGGTCTCACCGTGAAAAGGTGTTGTTCGCTTTGGAAAGAAGGGCAAATTGGCTCCAAGATTTGTAGGACCTTTCAAAATACAGAAAGGATTGGGAAAGTGGTTTATAAAAACTGGACTACCTTCCGACCTTAGTGGAGTTCATCCTGTGTTCCACGTCTCAAATTTGAGAAAGTGCTTGGCCGACGAAAGTCTGTATGTTCCGTTGGAAGACATTCAGATTGACGAGTCATTACATTTTGTCGAGAAACCTGTTGAAATCATGGACCGTATAATGAAGAAGACGAAAACCACAACAACCCCAATCGTCAAGGTTCGTTGGGAAAATAAGCGTGGCGCCGAATTTACTTGGGAACGTGAGGAGCACATGAAGAAGAAATACCCGTTCTTATTTGTATAGTTTCATTTCTCTTAATTTCGGGACGAAATTCTTTTAAGTTGGGGAGACTGTAACATCTCGTCGTATTTTGTTAACTAAAACGTTAACTTCGTTTATTCTTATAAGGGTCATTATTGACAATTATGAAACTCATGTGTTATTTATGCTTATTCTCTTTGGTTATTAATGTAAGAAAGTTAAAAATAAAAATACCAAATAATATTAACTATGTTAATATTAATAATAGTAATAATGATACAAGTAATAATAATAATAACAATAATAATAATTATATAATAATAATAATAATAATAATAATAATAATAAATAATCAATAATAAGAATAATACTATAATCATAATATTCTAATAATAATATAATAATCATAATACATAATAGTAATAATAATAATATTAATAATAAATTAATAATAATAATATTATTAATAACCATGAGAATTTTATTTAACTAAAACTTAAACAACTAAACTAGGGGGCTAAGTTGTTATTCTTAAAACTTTAAATTAAGGTTTCGGCATAAAATGAAAGAAATTCAAATTCGAGGGACCATTGTGTAATTGTTAAAAACCCAACCCATTTCCCCTTCTTCCCCGTCGACCGCCAACTCTTCTCCGGCCAAGCTCCGGTGAGCTTCAAAATGCCAAAAAACCCCTCGGTTTCGAAGTCCAATCGTTCCGAAATACCTTGTGTGCGTGATTCGAACCTTAATACACCTAATAACTGAGGATTAAAAGCCGAATACCAATCAACCCGAGTGTGTAACCGTAGCACACAATAACCCATAACCGTTTGGGTATTAAATCGCAATAATAATCAAATTTGATTCAACGTACACGATTATCTATCTGTCCTTAACTCGATTACAACTATCAATTGTATCTGAAACACTCAAAATCACCAAAACAAACTTCATCTTCGTCGTGACTTTCTGCCTGCAACGAACGTGTTCATCATCTTCCGAGCTTCAATTGTCGAAATTGGCAAAGGGCTTTGCATCAAGAACCTTATTCGAAGTTTTCCACGAGTTCAATTTGATTTCCATCGTCGTTTGAACATCGAACCAGTCGTACGTGTGTCGCGGCTTTAAGCTTGGCCTGTTCATCACCCATCCATCTTCAACTTGAGTAATTAAACGTACGTATATACTCGAAATCACATGGGGAATCAAAGCCCCATGTTAATTTTGGTAATCGCTATCAAATTAAAGTTCGATTTGGGGTTTAAAGATTCTAAGGTTCATATGGGATTTGGGGGTTTTGTTTAAGTTGGTATTTAAGAAATAAAACCTGAGTTCTTACAGGCTTAGGAGCCCGCGCCTACTGGTTAAGACTCTACACTCCCATCCTTGAGGTCCCGGGTTCGAACCCGGGCTCCCTCAACATTATTTTTTAGGCTTTTTAGCCTTAAAAAAATATAGAAAACTTTCTAAAAATTATAAAAAGTGGTTTTGTAAATTTTGTTTATTTTTAAAGTTGTCTCATTATTTTCTACAGATTTATCACTTTAAATACTATAACAATGTTTTTTATAAACAAGTATTATG
Source organism: Flaveria ramosissima (assembly GCA_025215565.1). Taxonomy (NCBI): domain Eukaryota; kingdom Viridiplantae; phylum Streptophyta; class Magnoliopsida; order Asterales; family Asteraceae; genus Flaveria; species Flaveria ramosissima. The sequence goes on along the minus strand of CM046046.1, from coordinate 25,800,783 downwards.
CTTAGTTTATTTTTATAAAAAATAGATTTTAAATAATAGTTTAAATTACTTATTTATTATTTAGTCACTATATATTTTATAATGATGGATTAATCATGATAATTATAGAACTAAAACGTTTATATATATTTTATAAATAAATTTGACAAATTGTTATAAAGGATTTAATTTCTTTAACATTTCATTAATGATATTTTTCTTGGACCAAATATATAAAGGATCTCACTAACTAATGTTGTTTATGTATAAAGACCCCCAAATTCCCATCGAAACCTTAGATCATGTTAAATCATAAATCTTATTAATCTAAATCTTGTAAATATATTCATACTTAGGTACTTTGTGAAGAACTACGTTGGAATATTGCTTGTTATTCTTATTAATCATCACTTTTATACATTTGGCAAGTGAGTTTCCTTGCCCCCTTTTTATCTTTTCACACTATTTTGGGGTGAAACATGATTGCTTATACATGATACACTTATACAATTTGAGACTTGTAAATCACTTGCAATTCAATTTATTATTTTGTCATGGTTATTTGTGTTTTGTAAGTGATTATATGAGATACATAGTTTGTTTACAATCATTAACTATTGCTAGCCTGGCGACGTCTTAGATCTTTGGGCCTGACAAGCCTATTTGGTGCTAAAGTCGAGGTATTGCCGACTCTGATGACGTATGCTTGTTCATCATGGGAACCAAATACACTTAGCCAATCTTTTATACTTGTAATCAAGTCGAGGTTTGGTTGTAACGATATGTGTTCTATAACCTTACTTGCTTATGACCTATGACATGAATTGCTACTTGTAATCTTTTTCATATTATGTATAAAAACCTTGGAAACTCACCAACTATTTTTAGTTGACTCTTATTTTTATCATGTTTCAGGAAACCCCCAAGTTTAAAGTGGACTTTGAAGCTTGCAATAAAACTACTTGGACTACCTAGCTAAATAAACAAAATGTTATGTTATGTTTTGATTTATGTTTGAACTTATCTCTTGTTTGAGACTTATGGTTGTATTTCATTTTAAGACTTATGATAAATAATATTTGCAATTTAATATAGCGTTATGTGGCTGTGAACAATCTTAACCCTCACATCTCGACGATTCAGCCGTCAAGGTTGGGGTGTGACAGTTATGATGTTATATGGAAAAAAGTTAAAGATGTTGGTGTATGAAGAACAATTTAAAGAGTGCTCATCTCTAAATTTCTATAAAACTTGTTGAATCTAAAGAGAATAAATTTCTTCTTCTTCTTTTTTCTTTTCATAATGAGTTTAGTTATATACTCATGCTAAAAACTTCACATTAATATGAGTTTTATGATTCACAACCAAAACTTCCATTTGATTTATGAAATGTTTTATGAGACCAAATTAAAACTCTTATTTTATTCATGACATGTTTAATATCAATTTTAATAAAAATTATGATCTATAATAAACATTCATAACATTTATTAAAAGACTTGGTCAAAACATAAAACATTCATGTTAATCAATACATATTATGCAAGAAATTACAACAATTTTCTACTATAATCACTCAAGTTTGACTTTCTTCATTCTGACCACTCAACTTCGAGCATCGATATCTAATTTATCTTAACTTCAGTTTGGACACGGTATAGTTCGTTACAAAACGAAAACTTAAACCAATAAATAAATAATTATTTATATAAGAAATATATAAATATAATTATTTTGATGTCCAAAATTCCAAAAGAAGTAAATCAACTAAACAACCTTCAATTAACCAACCTATTTTACTAAAGCAATTACTAGACCCGTAGTCTTCTAGAGATTCCTAAAGTTTGTTACTGCTCTTCTTGTATATATCATTTAATAAGTCAATACATTGCTCCTTGTTATCTTTTTGCACATATGGAACACCTGGAACTTCTTTCACTACTTATTTAGCTACTTTAGCTTGTTGTAGTATATAAATAAGACTAAAACTTTATCAGCTCTTGCATTCGATGTTACTACTTCAATTTCTTTACCATTGATAACAATCAATTCTAAAAAGAAGCTTTTGGAAAGATAACATAAAAACAAGAAAAGAAGGATACATCTACGATTATGATGTAATCAGGGGCGGAGGATTGTGGAGGGGGGTGGGGGCTTCTTTTTTTCGTCGGTAGTGTTAAATTTTAGTCTGTTAGTGTAAATTTTTGGTCCGTTAGTGTAAATTTTTATATAAATATCGAGTTCGCCCCACTTAAAAAAATTAAATTCGCCCCCACCCTCCTTACGAGGATGTTCAAGCTCCGCCACTGGATGTAATCTCATGAAAACGGAATCTAACGTAACTCAAGGTATATGCACCTACCCTTACCATTCATGGTTTCTTGCCACCTGGATTTTGTCTTCCATGAACTTAAGCTTTTAAATTTTAAGTATTGGTTTCACAGCATCAAACCAAGATCACTGATGTTTGTTTATAAATATGGTAATGATGTAACTTCTTTTTCTCTATACGTGGATGATATTCTTATTACTTGATCTTCTAATGATCTATTCTACCACATTGTCACATATCTTAGCTTTAAGTTTGTCGTGAATGATGCCAACCATAGTTACTACATTTTCGTTGTTGCCACTATTCTATTCTAATACCAATAATAAGAAGTTAAAGCTCCCTTACAACTACTTATCTGATAGGCTCTTCAGATCTTCTTCTTCCCTGCACGTGCTACTTTCTACGTCTCTTCGGTAACTGCCTTTTAGTTCTCTACTTCTTTTGGGTTTCTTTAAGTGCCACTTTAGACCGTCTTCCACACTCTTTTCTATAGGCAATTTCGTCTGTATGTTTTGGGTTTCGGCTTCCTGCATGATAAAGATTTTGTATAGTTTTCACTTTTTGTTTTTTAGGGATTGCGTTTTTGACATGTAATTCCATTCAATCTAACAGAAAAACTAATACCAGTTTTGCTTTTTTTCTTTCATTCGGTTATGGTTGCCATTTATTATCACTTGAAATCACTTTGGTAAGCCTTTCATATCTAGTTTATTATATTTTTGTTTCCACTAAAGCGCAGTAAACCCAACTAGGAGGTTATTTAAAATGTATATTGTCAACGAATAAGATTTGTTATTGAAACCCACTTAAGAGGTGTAACAGTAAATGTTTAAATCTGTGTAGTTCACAATTAGACCTGCAAATGTTGTTATGAGGTTTGATATCTAGCCCAATAACAATATCAGTAGTTATTACTTTTGAACAACCCTTTGTACATCTTTATTTTGTAGGCTTTTATATATGGCAACTGCAGCTAAATAATGTGTTATAAAAGACATAAATCAAGATGGGCTAAGGTTGTTTTTGAAGGTGGGCAAACTGCCATGAGAGAAGGTTTTAAGAACCTTTTTAGCCTTGAATTCCATGTAATTTTATGTTATTTTCCATCATATTCAAAGTTAAAATTATTTTTATGATGACATGTTTCTATACATTAGATTTCAATAGCAAATAAAAGCTATACTTTTTTATTGAGATTTTAATGAATGTTGTTGGCTTAAACTCAATCAGTTGCTAAAACAGTCATTATATGGCTATATACATACTATTGACTTCTGATAAGACATACAATAATCGGTTGTTCTAGCGGCTTAAAGTCAACGAAACCATTCGATTTTGTAATTTGCACAGTTAAGTACACCTTCGTTTGGTAGGCACAATATATAAAACAAGTGTAGTGATTCATACAAATAGTTAAACATTGTTTAGGTTGGGTAAAAACAAAAAAAGTTATGCTAGTTTCAACAACTAATCTATCATCAATTCTTAATAAACAACACACAGAAAGGCAGCAACTTACAACACAAATCATGGGCTTTCTGTAACATATAGTTACTCAATTTACGAGGATTCGATAATGAGTTGCTAACTTCAATCTAAAAAATAGTTATGCATTTAGATTGTACTGCAAGTGAATGTTCCCCCAAGAATCAAATTGTAGTTCTTTTTGCGTGTTACATTGAGTTAGTTTAATTTTACGAAAATCTGTTTTTTGGAAGTGCATGATGATTGATTATAAGGTGAAAATAGTGACTTTTTTTTAAACAAGTCTCTTTTTAGTATATACCAGCAGCATAGTTAATCAACTAATATGTATTTATACATATGCAGATTTATGAGAAATTCAACTTCTTATAAAGCCTAGATTGTTTTACAAAAAAGAAAAAGGTTTGTTAATAATAGCTTTGATAATTGTAGCAGCCATTTTTCAACTAGCGAGATTACAAGTTCCAGATCGTTGTTAACAAGTCAACTTTTTGTTTGTAAATTGTAATAATGGCGTGGGTCACATTATAGGTACTTTTGCAGGTAAAACTTTAATTTTCTAGCGGGCACTAGTACAGACCTAATTTAGTGAGGCATTGAGACGATTTTTGAAGAGATTTTATATAAGTTCGTCTTAAATATAGTAAAAAGAAACATAACAACCTCAAAAACCAGAAACCCCCTCAAAAGATATGTTTTTTTATGGCATTTAGTCCAAAGCCCTTAAATTTGTTTTTAACACTCTTAAAAAATACCTTATAAAATCTACTTAAACATCCATAAAACCCTAAAAGCCTTAGAACGGTTGTACCACTTTTATCCTCGAGATCACCATTATTATTTTTCTTTTTTCTTCAAGTACTTCTAAACACCTACTTTTTAAGGTACACAGGTTTCCGTTTTATTATTTTTATTGTTGATATATTTAGTTGATTATTGTATCTTTTATGTATTAATTGTTTAGTTTTCATTAAACTAATTTTTTTTATTTATTCTCATGTGTATCATTTTCAAGCTCTAGATTACTCTCTTCAAAATCTGCGTTTCGCTTTTCAAGCTTTATGTTCTTTTCTAAACACCTCTTTTAAGGTATGTAAATTTTAACTTTATTATATTTATTGTTGATAAGTTTTAATTAATTTTTGTATGTTTTTATGCATTAAATGTTTAATTTCCGTTAAACTTAATTTATTAATTAATCATGTGTATCTACGTTTATGTGTATGTATTTATGTGTGTATGTGGTATGTAACGTATGTGTATACATTACTGTTAAGTGTGCTCATGTGTATGTAACTATTGATGTGTGTAAGTGTGTGTGTGTGTGTGTTTAAGATGACCCTTTAGATTATATCCGTCCAAAATTTATCTTATAGAGATAAGTTTTGGATTGTTCCTTTTTTGGGACTGATATTTTAATATTCTATTTTATTTAGGATGTGTATATATTTTAACGTATTGACATTTAAGAAAAAATTGGTAGTTATTTCTCCTACTCCTTTGGGTTTGCGGTTTATACGCATACTTGGGGAGTTGAGGGGAAATGTTGCCCGTTTTTTCTTAAATGTCAATACATAGAAATGTATACATATGAGATAGAATATTCAAAAAGTGGGTTATGATTCACCGCCTTAGAGCACTAATCTACATCATATACATACATTTATACGATTTTTTTTTGTTTCTTTGTTTCCTTTAATTCCCAGATGGATCGTAAAGCTTTGGATATATGAGATTGGACGTGATTACTCTATATATGCAAAGGGCGTTCAAGATTTTCTTACGGTTGCCGAAGCCAATCGGGTGAATAAACGAAGTGAAACAATTTCTTGTCCGTGTACAATTTGTAAAAATTTTAAAAGATTCAAAGACAAAAATGAGATAGAGTTTCATTTGTTGAAAAATGATTTTATCAAGTTTCATTTGTTGAAAAATGATTTTATCCTTAGATACACTTGTTGGTCGGTGCATGGTGAATCATTAGTGATCGTAACTGATCGTCGATCGGTTTACACGATGATAATATTGGTGGTGTTGATGTAGAGACTAATAATCATTTAAATGACGCAAATGATAATTTAAATGAGATGTTACATGATTTAGAGACTAATATTGGAGATGATGATGAAAACAAAATACAACACCTATTTGATGATGCTGAAAAGCCATTATATACCGGTTGTGAAAATTTTACAAAACTTAATGTTGTGTTGAAGTTATTTAACTTGAAGGCAAATTATGGATGGAGTGATAAAAGTTTTACTGATTTATTATTAGTTTTGCATGACATGCTTCCGGAAAACAACTAGTTACCGATTTTGACATACCAAGCAAAAAAATTAATGTGCCCGATGGGATTGGAAGTTGAAAAAATACATGCATGTCCAAATGATTGTATGTTGTATAGAAAGGATTTCGAAAATGAACATAAATGTGTTACTTGTGGTGTATCTAGGTATAAACGTAAAAAAGAAACATATGAAGTAAACGATGATGTGACCCGGGTCAAATTGCACACTTGGTATCAATACAACCTGAATGTGTTTCGATATTGCAACATAGATTTTATTTGATGTTTTTAATGGGTATTTTTTGAACTTTGTGATGGTTTTTGGGTTGTTATCCCGAAAGTTATTTGGTTTGTGGGATTTTGTAAATAAGGATTACGGATTCTGTCAAGGTGGCAGATTAAAATTATCGTTTATGTTAATACCAATTACGGAAACCGTTCATCCATTGTTGACAGTGTTCACCGTTTGTTGACTTGTTGATCGTCCAATATTCCGTAAATGAGAATCACAGATTTAACATTTTTATTGTAATTTATTACTTAAAAATTTTATTTTTAATAAACGGCGTAAATGTGAATTACGGATTTGACTAATATGTTTGCATTACGGATTAAATAAAAAAAATTATAACTTACAAATTTATCTTTAATGTTTATAAGAAATAACAAATTTATTTTTAATATTCCGTAAATATGAATACCGTAAATAACAAATTTACTTTTTAACTTTTATAAAAAATAAATAGTAAATTATAACTTACAAGTTTTAATATAATCATTTTTTTATATTTATATAATTAGTTTCTCTCTATAAAATATCAAAATAATCATATATGTATGGTATATATTAAATAATATATCATAATTTTGATTTATAAATTATATACAGTATAATTTAGGTCAAAATTTAAACGAGCCACTAACGAGCGAGCCACGAATCGAGCTTACCTTGGATCCGGATTGGTTCGTTTACCAAACGAGCCGAGCAGCTCGGCTGGTTTATAAACGAGCCGATTCTGAGTGAGCTGTTTTCGAGCGAGTCATGAGCCGCGAGCTGTTTAAACAACCATATTATTAAGTTTAATTAAATAAATACTATTTGAATAATATTTAACATCATTATTAAATGTTTTAATAAATAATTAATTTATTGGAGCGGGAATATATAAACAATTAATAAAGTGTTATTTACGGAATTTTGTTTCGGAATATAAAAAACAAATTTGTTATTTCTTATAAACATTTATTTTTTACAACGTAATTCAAGCAAACAAGTCAAATCCATAATTTTGGGACGACACGTGACAGCACCACAACCATTCTTAGCAAAAGTTTTCCCGTTTCTCTCACTTATCAAATAATTACCTTAATTACTAATAATATTTTAACACCTTTTTAGATTTAATAAATTAAGAAAGAAATCTATTTATTAATGTTATTTTTAAATAAATAATTTTTTATAAAATAATAATTTTTCTAAAGCATAAAACTTTTTAAAAAATATGAAATATTTTAAAATTGGTATTTTTAAAAAGTCACTTTAAAAAACAAAAAATAATCAAATTTGAGAGTTATTATAGGAAAAAATTCAAAAATGATATTTTTATGTGATTTGTTTTAAAACAAAATGTTTATTTTTTTAAAAAAAGTTTAAAAACAAAATTCTAAAAAGTTAATATTACTGTTTTATTATATATTAGAATATTATTTTATAAATAATAATTTTTATTAAATTAATATTTTATTTATTCAACCCGTGTAATACCCGGGTTTACTAAAGCTAGTTTACAATAAAAATGTTAAATCCATAATCTTTATTTACGGAATACCTATAAACCAAACAACTTTAAAAAACAACCCAAAAGTTTAAAAAATACCCATTTCAAACAAAAATTATTGTAGCATGTCAAAAGTGCATGTTGCTTTCGTTTGATAATGGGTCAAACTGATGTGTTTCGATATTGAAACTTAGAGGGCGTTTGATTCGCGTAATTTGTTGGCATTGGAATTTGAATTGAAATTAGAAGTAACTGTATTTGTAATTCAATATTTTCCAATTCAACAAAATTGGAATCTATAAAGTGAATTTAAATTCCAAATACATGTTAGTGACAAAATACTTATAAAGGAATTGGAATTTATCACCCACTTCAAACCGCCACAACATCCATTACCATTGATCACCGCCGCCACATACCTCCGACCGCCGCCGACGTCACCATTGACAATTGACCGCGACCACCAACCACGCCCAACAATCGCGTCTGTTGCCCAAAACCGACCATACCCCATCGCCGGCACCAACCGATCACGCTCATCGTCAAGAACCGGTAGTCTTCGTCGAGCGCGTCTAAACCGATGCGGTTTCGCAGCCGCGGTCGCGCGACAAACGGTGGTCGGGAGTGACGGGAGGGCGATGGTCATGGGCGTCTGCGTTGGGTGGTGCCGGTAAGAAATTGACGGCATCGGCAAGGATTGTCGGTAATGTTGGTTGGCGATAGGCGAGGTGGTAAGTGGCGGTCGGTGGCGGAGGCGGGGGTCGATGGAATATGAAATCCTTCAATATTTGGAAGTTTTTAGACAATTCATTTCAAAGAAATTTGAGGGAACTAATTCCAATTTCTTTCACAACCAAAGACGTTAATAATGTAATTCAAATTCCAATTCCAATGAATTTTTACCAACAAAAACAATGAACAATAGAATTCAGTTTCAATTTCATTAAATTCTATTGAATTATTGCATAACAAATGCATATATTGAAGTTGGACATGCTAGAAGTTTTTATGTGGTTGTTTAACAATTTGACATTTATTTAGGACTATGTGTTTGTGGTCCTAATACTTAGGATATGTAATATAATGGAAGCTAATATTCAAAGTGGTTAATGTGTAACTAATGGTGATTAAATTTATTTGGGAGTTTGTGTACTGCAGGACCGGTGAAGGGTATGCACTTACAACACAACAACACAATGAGGAGAGTTGCTTAGAACACTTAACATATCAAATAGGGAACTGGTTAACTTGTTAATGAAAGATGCTAAGAACACAAGTAAATATGGGACAAAACAAGATGGCAAACAACACAAGTAATTGGTTTTCAAGAATGCTGTATATTGCTTCTCAAGTTCTATTACAAGTGTTACAAAGCATAAAGGAAAGTTACAAGTACTTGAGATACATATACTACATCCTACAACCGGCCATACTTTGAAGGCCAGCTGGATACAATTGACTAGACAACTACAAAATCAAATGTAGAGTCAAAAGGTGGATTTGTCTTTTGACTAGTGACTATGACATGCCATAGCTCACATCCTAATATATTACAAAAAGGATAAAAGTATATAAAGTAGAAAGCATGGACTCAAGACCTCAATGTACAGTTACCAAAAGCATAGACCTTTTCACCAACTCATGTAAGTTGGTGACTTTACAGAGTTGCAGCGGAAAGGTGGTCTAACTTTATGGTATAGTACATCAGATAAAGGCATATCTCTAAAAGTCTTCGGAAGAAATCTGTCTTCACTCTTTGGCTTCGGAAGGCTTTGTCTTTGAAGCTTCGGAAGACTTCATTTTTTTTAGCTTCGGAAGATGTTGGTCTTGGCTTCGGAAGATTTTACACTTAGAATATTTCTAGTGCATGGTGTAAAACTTCCGAAGCATTTCTACTTATGTTCTTCAGTGCATGCATGCAGAGAGACTTTGGATGTTTTGGCTGCATCAGACTTATAGGAATCCTTACAAACTCCCCCTAGGCTAATGCTACCAAAAAATTTAGAATATCTTCAGAAGTTGGTAGTCTTCAGGATGATGATGACCATACCCTTCTTCATCAGATGGTCAGGATCACTCAGACTCTTATAATATCTTCTCATCTTAAAGAGATCATACAGAGGTAAGTTGATTATGTCTTGCCATGTATAGACATTCTCAACACCTTGATCTCTGATCACATGCCATCTCTCTGGATTAGTAGTGAAGGTCCATGATAAGATGGGTCTCTCAGCTGCAAGAGGAGCCACTTGAATTGGAGTTGATTGGGCTGCCTCTTCATGCACTTCCTCGGGTTGATGTGACTCAGCTGAGGTGTAGAGGTGGATGATTCATGCTTATTATTCTTTGACTTTGGTTTGGAAGCCATCCTCTTCTTCCTCTTAGAAGACTTCAACTGAGAAGACTGGTCTGCAGCACCTTGTTGATCATCCTTGTCTTTCTTAGTTGGGTGTTCCTCCCTCACAGGTTCAGAAGGAGAGGGAGTTTGACCCTGTTGTGGATCAAAAGATGAAACTTGATGAGACTCAGTAGGAGGTCCAGGTTGTGTTGTCTTAGGTTGTTCAACCTTAACCTCCACTTCAAGTGGGATTTGACTTGGAGGGGAGTGTAAGTCAATCAGCTCACCACTCTTGATCTTCTGCTTGATTACCCTGATATGCTTATCCATTGTGGATAGAGACATAGGGCCAAGTCTCCTTCCGGAGAATCCATACAGCTTCAAGAAGCTCATCATCCTTTGTCTGTCAGCAGACTTCTTCATACTCTTTTGGATGATGGCTCTTGACTTTGCAGCATCTTCCCTCATCTTTTTCTTTGTTGCCTTTTGTTCTTTGAGCACTTGAAGTTCAAGCTGTTTGAGATACTCAAACTCAATGTACGCAAAGGACAAGGGAAGAAGTGCAGATGCCTGGTAGAGACCTGTGGCACTCAGGTACTTGATCATGTATTGCCTATCTGTTTCCTTGTCTACCTGAGGTTCTTGTTTAGCTGGCACATCCTCTTGCACAGGGCTTTCTTGAACTGGAGAGAGAATTGGAGCATGCTTGTATAACCTTTTCTGTCTCTTCTCCTCTTTGAATTGGAGAAGTAACCTTGCATCCTCTACTTCCTTCATCTCTCTTGACACTTTCATGTCAGCCAATTCATTTAATTGCTCTAAAGGGAGAGATATAATCTCATCTATGTCATAGTTTATGGTTTGCAGGTAAGTAATCCTGACTGCCCTCAACTCATCTTCTTGAGTGTTTGGTCTGGGGGTAGCCCTGATTGTAGCTTACATAAAGCCTGAAGACCCAGAGGAACTTTCTCCCCTTAATTCCTCTTCCTCTCTCTCTCCTCCTCCTCAATCTCCTTAGGAGTTAGAATCCTTTTCCCTTTGTCACCCACAGACCTTTGTGACACAGGGTGGAGAGAGCTTTGGCCTTCATTGCTTGGTGTAGCATCCAAGCCCTGGCCAGAGAGAGGTTGTAAGACACCTTCACCAGCAGGTGTTTCACTAAGAGAATGAATTTCTGAAGCAGTTGTTGGTGTGACAGGGCTCTCAGGCTCTATCACTGGGCCTTCAGCCAAGGTTTTCCCTTTGAAGCTAATCTCAGGGTTTGCCTCAGCATCCAGTTGACCAATGACATTACCTGATTGCCTTTGTCTCCTTCTAAGGCTGAACTCTTCAGTAATTCTGTATTGAATCCTGAGTGCTAACCTGTCAGGTTGTCTTGATTGACTTGGGTTGACAAGTGGCATGTTGATCAGGTCAAGACCTTCATAGTAGTTCAAGGTCTGAAAATTGAATACTTCTTGCTGCCCTTGAACTCTATGAAGAATGAGAGCTCTTCTATCAGCATCATACCTCCACCCAATAATGTAGTTTGAAGTTCCTTGAGGTAGAGATGACACAGCCCTAGGAATGCCTTCCTCAAAGAGACTCCTAATGATAGAGTCTATAATGTCCATATTAATGTGAACTTAAGAAAGTTGTTGAGTATGCACAGTTGCAAGTGAGGATGGTGAATCCTCAATGTCCATACTCCCTGAAGAACTCCCAGGTTTTGTGACTGTAATGACTTTCTCCCCCTTTTTGGTAGCATCACCCTCTTGCATAGGTGAGCTTGAGGTTAGGTCAATCACATTCACAGGTTCTTGTGTTCCTGATTGAGCTTCTCTTAAAGGTCTCCCAGCTAGTTTTTCCCTGAGATAAGATATCTCAAGTTGCTGATCATTGACCCTATTATGCAGGGTAGTCACCTGAGATTCAAGGTGACTAACCTTAGAGACTAAATAGGAGCATGTTTTAGACAGTTTTTGCACCTTTAGTCTCAGATTCCCCTCATCTTCATCAGAAGAATCATTGTGGGATGAGATGATTGGACCAAAATCCTCTCTCTCACCACCAGCCTCAGGTTCTTGGCTACTGGATTTCCTCTGCACATTGACATCCTCAGTTGAGGTGTCAATGGGCTGAGTTGCCATTGTTGAGGTCTTAATGATGTAATCACTTACAGAAGGAGAGCCTCTTCCACATGGATATCCTAAACAGGTTCAGAAGTATCTACCTCAGTGATAGGTGACTGATGTGGGCTAGACAAAGGAGACTCAGGAGTACTCATTTCTCTTTGAGTAGGGGAAGAGTAGAGAGACTCATGGTACCCACTGAAACCTAAGTCTTCATCAGTATAGAATGAGAGGTTGGGAATGGGTTGATTTAAGTCTAAAGGCTGGGGATGGTAACTATCCCCTGAAGGTTGTTCACTTGAGTGTTGAGACTCAAAGTGAGGGCCTAAGGCAGTTTGACTTATGAGCTCATTAGGGTGAGCATGAGGAACCTCATCCCGATTGTTGAAGAGATGGGAGTGGTTTGCTCCTCAAGGGAAGTGGGAGCTCTAGTGTCCACTTTCTCTTGTATGGGTGAGTATATAGGGGCCTGCACAGACTCAATAGCTTGAGCAGGGATTCGTTTGGATTTTCTTTGGTAGGTGAGGGTGATTTGTGGCCTTTTTGGTGGTTGGGAGGTAGAAGGTGTGGGTTCAACACTAGCTTGTGTTGCTAGGTTGTCATCTTGAGCAATGAGCTCTAACATTTTTGGGACAAGGGCTGTTTCTACCCTTCAGAAGCCTACAATTGGCTTCTTCATAGTTTTAAAGATGCCGGGCTTCATCTGTCCCAATTTAAGAACATTATCTGTTTCCCTCAACTGTGAGTCCAGTTCACAGTTGAGAATGTGTTGAACATATCTAGGAAACATATAATACTCTAAGGAGTCCAAGTTAGCAAGCAAATTTGTATAATCAAACTGAGAGTACCTGAACTTGACCTCTTGAACCATTTCATGTTCTATGAAGGAGAGATCCTCAGGAATCTGGTCCCACCCTCCATGTTTGTTTGACAAGCTGTGGATAACCACATGAAGCAGGTATTTCCACTGGGATGAGACCTTTCCTTTCCTGAAGGTCTTTACAGAGAAATCTCCCACATAGCCCATCTGCTCAAAAGAATGATTGACAGCTTCCTTTGGGAATGACAACTCACCTTCTTCATCATCTAGCTGCAAGTGAGTGTTGTTAGATAGCCGGAGTGATGAAGATTGTCCTCCCTTGCACTGTGGCAGACAGTGCCTTCTCCCCATCCATAATGACCACTTGGCAGGTCTTCCAATATTCAAGCAGATGATCCTCATAGAGAGTAGGATCAATGGTTAGGGAGGTGAAGTAGTTGGATAGAGCTAAGAAACGACAAATCTATGAGAAACTTTCATCTTTCTCAGAGCTTAACAGAGCAACCTTGGTTTGTTGCCTTTGAAGTTGCATGGAGAAATCTGGGTTGTTTCTGCGGTTTAGGTTGGGCATTTTAGAAGCTTAAGAATGAAGAAAGATGAAGAACAAAGGCGGTTTGGGAGAATTTAGGTTTAAGGAAATATGTAATTGAGGAAGATAGTGAAAGAGAGGGGAACCATTGGGCATTTATGTGAAAAGGATGTGAGACAAAGTTAATGAAATATGATAAACTTTGAAATACGGATGTCGGTCCCACCTCTGAAAAGTAGTTTACTTTTGCCCAAAAAGTAGTTTTCTTGGAAGTCGAGAAATCTTCCGAAGGTTATTTGCTTCGGAAGTTCTAAAGAAAAAGCTTCCGAAGGCAAATTGGCTTCGGAAGATATTTCAAAGGTTTTTGAGAATTGTTTCGGAAGAGAATTTACACTCAGAGATTTTTATTCTAAGGAGAATAAATACTTCCGAAGGTAAATTGCTTTAAGAAGAAACTTGTTCTTTGAAAACATACCGAGTACTTAAGTTGATTTTAAGCTTCGGAAGATATTTCAGAAATTTCTTCCGAATGTAAAATTACTAAAGCAATTATTTGTTTACTAAGACATAAATTTCTTCCAAAGGTAATTTGAAATCTCCTGAAGAGATCAAGATTTTCAAAAATCTAAGAAAAGTCTTTTGAAAAGATTTTTTCCAAAGAAAACAAAGGCTTATGAAGGTGATAAAATAGACAACTTAGGATACAAATGTTTTAGAAATAAATATGATTAAGTTTTAAGAAAAGCTATTCAAAGTTAATCATCCCAATAGCTGATACAAGATATTTAAATCTCTGCTCATCAAAAGCTTTGGTGAACAGATCAGCATATTGTTTATTTGTGTTAACTTTGACTACTTTGATTAATCCCTTTTCAAAGTTATCTCCGATCAAATGATACCTGATATTAATATGCTTTGTCCTTGAGTGCTGCACAGATTTCTTTGTGATTAAGATAGCACTATTGTTGTCTATGTGAATGGGAGTCTCTTTAAAGTTGAATCCATAGTCTAGCATCTGATTTTGAATCCAAAACACTTGAGCACAACAGCTTGCAGCAGCAATGTATTCAGCCTCAGCAGTTGATGCAAACACACAGGATTGTTTCTTACATTACCAAGAGACTACTCTTCCACCAAGAAATTGACATCCCCCTGATGTAGACTTTGCAGTCATGTTGCAACCACCATAGTCACTATGTGTATAAGCATACAGATTAAAGTCAGAATTCTTTGGATACCAAAGGCCAAGTGATGGAGCACCTTTAAGATTTATTAAAATTCTTTTGACAGTGACCATGTGTGACATCTTGGGGTTGGCTTGATATCTTGCACAAACACATGTAACAAACATGATATCTGGCTTGCTAGCTGTGAGATACATAAGAGACCCAATCATTGCCCTGTAGAGATGCTCATCAACACACTCCCCCTCAAGATCAGGTCCAAGAGAGTGATTTCTGGCTATGGGTGTCTTAGCAACCTTACAATCAGTCATGTTAAAGCTTTTAAGTATGTCTTGTACATACTTTGACTGACTTATAAAGATGCCATTGTCAACTCGCTTCACTTGAATTCCTAGAAAGAAATTGAGTTCCCCCATGGCACTCATTTTAAACATGTCCTCATCAGCTTCTCAAAGTCTTTGCAGAGCTTTGGATTAGTTGACCCAAAGATAATGTCATCTACATATAATTGAACTAGCATTATGTCATTTCATGTTCCTTTGATGAAGAGAGTTCCATTTATAGTACCGCTTTTGTAGCCATGTTGACAGAGATACTGAAATAGAGTCTCATACCACTTCCTTGGTGCTTGGTGCAGCCCATAAAGAGCTTTATCAAGCTTGCAGACATAATCAGGATGATCAGGATCTGCAAACCCAGGTGGTTGTCTGACATACACCTCTTCATCAATCACCCCATAAAGAAAAGCACACTTGACATCAAGTTGGTAGACCTTGAAGTTCTTGGATGCAACAAAAGCTAGGAATATTCTAACAGCTTCAAGTCTTGCTACAGGAGCAAAAACATCTGTGTTGTCAGTTCCTTCTTCTTGAGTATACCCTTGAACAACTAGTCTTGCCTTGTTCTTATGACAAGTCATCTATCATCCTTCTTATTTCTGAAACCCATTTGGTTCCTATAATAGTCTTCCCTTGAGGAAGAGGACATAGGTTCCACACCTTTTGCCTTTTGAATTGAAGAAGCTCCTCTTGCATAGCTTCAACCCAACTTCCATCCTTTAGAGCCTCATCAATTTTCTTTGGCTCTATCTGGGACAAGAAATAAGAGTGAAGACAAACATTTGCTTTATGGGTTTGTCATGTTGTTCTCACCTCTGAATCAACATCTCCAATGATGTTTGTGGTAGGATGAGACTTGTGGATCCTTAGCTAATGGATCACAACAAGTTGCTTAGACAGATCTAAATTTGAAAAATTCTGATCTGGCAAAGAAGATTCACCCTCCACATCAGCACACTTATCAAGATTGACTTGATCCAATGAGTGTGTGACATCATTGATGTTGTCTTCAATGCAGTGGTTATCAGCATCAAGAAATTCCTGATCACTTTCACCACCACCATTTTCTCCAACATTTGAAGCTCCTTCCTCTGAGTTTTGTGCCTCTAAGCTGGAATTTGAAGGCACCCCAGAAGCATCAGCAGGATTTGTCATTGATGTGCTAGTAGAAGCTTTATTTGCTGTATTAGTTACCACTGGAGCTTAAGATGTGTAACTTGAAGGTCTTCTGAGCTCAAATCTTGGGTCAGGATCACCTGTAGGTAATATATCTGTAGATCCTGAAACATTCTCACAAGATTTGTTAGAACAGTTGGTAACTAAATCAAGAACAAATAGCCAATCCGGACCAGAACCTTTCACACTGGGAGTGTGCTCATTGAAAGTCACATTGGCTGACTCCTCAACTACTCTAGTTCTGAGATTATATACTCTATAAGCTTTAGCTTGAGAAGAGTATCCAATAAAGTGTCCATCATCTGATTTATCAGCAAACTTGGCAATTTGATCTTTGGTATTCAAGATGGTGCAAAGACATCCAAATGACCTGAGAAAACCAATGAAAGATTTTCTCTTGTGCCAAAGTTCACAAGGAGTCTTACCATGTGTCTTAACCACTAAAACTCTCTATTTTGCACATAGAGTTTGAAAACCCAAGCCTCATTGGTCTTGGGCTCGTCAAAAGAAGTTGAAGACAATGTAACAGTAATTGATCCTATTGTCATGCTAGAAGGATCATTTGCTGATGTTGATGAAGAACTTTCAGCCACTTGGTCTTTCTTTGACTTCCACACCACCTTTGGAAGCTTAGACTTGACCTTCAATACTTCGGAAGTTTTGATGACTTTGGAAGTTTTGATGACTGGACCTTCGGAAGATCTTGCAATCACTACAGCAGGCTTTAGTGCTTCGGAAGTATTCCTTTCTTCCGAGACCAAATTTTCTTCCGAAGGCAAGTTTCCACTTGTCTACTTCTTCATTTTAGAGCTTCCGAAGGAAACAGATTTTCCTTCTGAAGCTTGCTTCTTTTTTTCCAAACTCTTAGAAGTTTCTTTCTTGGTCATGTGGAGAGTACTCTTTGGATTGTAAACACAATCCTTAGCAAGATAAGAAGTACTCCCACACATAACACAGTCCATTTTCTGCCTTCTAGAAGTTTTCCTTTGTGAACAAGGCTGAACTTGATCACTTTCCTTCTCCATCTTCACCTTTGCAGATGCTGTGGTAGTTCTTGTGGGTATAGAACTACCTTTGGAGCTGGATGGGTCAGGTTGTACAGCAGTGATGCACAACTGATCAGCCTTCTTCTTGATGATGGGATGATTTGGACATGAACTAGAACTCTTGTTGATGGAGTTCAAGTTGGTGTCTTCAGCCTTTACCACTTCAAATCCTGCAGAGATGAAGACTTGTTTCTGTGCAGAATTGAAGGTGGCCTTGATCTCTTGAGTCTTTTTGGACTTTCTTTTGGCCTTCCTGATCAAGTTCTTTCTTCTTGACTTGGTTATCCCAATAGCTTTGCTCTCCTCAGAGGGATGGTGACCCTTCTTAGAATGCTCTTCTTCACTCTTCTCAGAGCCATTCTCCACCATCTCCTCTTCATCCTCTTCAGTCACAGGATCTATGAGGGGAAGCTCATCTTCACAAGTTGCACACCTAGGAGATCTTACAGACAAGATTGTGTGTGGAGGAGCTATCTCACAAGATCCTAGTCCCTGCTTATTTTGATAACAAACGTTTGCATGCAAGGATGAGGATATTATGTTCTTGAAGGTCTCTTCTTCAAGAACACATTTTTCTGCCTTGGCTTTACTGATCACAAGCTCAGCCTGGCATTTAGTTAATTTAGTAATGAGATCTTTTATCTGAGTCCTGTAGTTTATAAGCTCATGTTTAAGAGTTGAAATGGTTTTCTCTAAGTCCTATATTTTTAGTTTATAATCATTTTCAGCTCTTTTAAAATCAGCTTTTAAGATATTTAAGGACTCTAGATCAGATCTCATTTCTAAATTATAGGACCTGTATCTATTAACTTTAGCAATGCATTCAGGAGTACAAAGATGTTCTAATACCTTGGCTTCATCGTGGTCTGTCATGAGTGCTTGGTTTGGAGATGCATCTTCCACCTGAAAGCTCCAGTCAAAGCCTCCTTCTTCAACAGCAACTGCAACTTGCTGCTTTGGCTTCTCATTCTGGGGGGCTTTCTCAGTGTAGTCTGGTCTGGTTTGTGCTTGGCCACCATTTGTCCTTGGTGCCTTACACTCTCTTGCAAAGTGTCCCATCTGGTTACAGTTGTAACACTTTACTTTGCTTTTATCCAGTCTAAACTTTCCACTAGCTGCATTGCTTGGAAACTTTCTCCCTGTCCTCTTGTAGAACTTCTTGGCTCTGTGAGTGAGAAGAGCCATTTGCTGGACTATCTCCATATACTCTAGATCATCTGGATGGATACAGTCCAAATCTTCAAGGGTGAAGAGAAAGTTTCCTGAGTTTTATCAGCAGAGACAAAAGCATGAGAAGAACTTGTCTCTTGGAAAGGACTTCCTTGAGTGTAGCTTTCCATTGGAGTCTTTGGGAAGGTGATGAAAGGGCCCTTTTGTGAGTTGTCAGGGAAGCATATAAGATGATTTTGTGGTTTAATGCTTTCCCTTTCAATCACATAGAGGGCTGAACTCAGTTGATTACTGGAGTTACCAGATGAGTTTTGCATCTTCATCTCCATCTAGTAGCCACTAAGAATACCATACAACTCTGTAAGAGTAAGAGTCTTAAGGTTCTCAGTCCTCTTGATAACAACACAATAATATGTCCATTGTCTAGGAAGAGAGGACATAAACTTCCTTACAATGTCCCTGTACTCAAGAGTTACTCCAACATCCATTACATCCATTAGAGTTTCCACAATCTCAACATACCTGAAGTATTGTTGAGTCATGGTTTCACCTACCTTGAAGGTAAAGTTTTCAAACTGCTGCTTCAGGAGATCCTTCTTGTTCTCCTTTGCTTCAGTAGACCCCTCATACATTAGCTTCAGTGCTTCCCATAGTTGCTTGGCAGTTTTGCACTTCTTTAAGCTTCTGTAGATGGAGTTTGAAAGAGGAGTTTGAAGGGTTGTCATGACTTTCTGATTAATCTCTATTCTCTTCCTATCTGCTTCAGAGTAATCAGCCACAACATTAGGAATCATACCACCACCAGTAGATGAAGTGGTGCTTGGTATGTAAGGTCCTTCAACAATAGAGTCCCACATCCTAGAGTCTTGAGACTTGATAAAGCCTTCCATTCTTTGACACCAAGTATCAAAGTCTTCAAGGGTGATCAGTGGAGACTTTGTCATAGTTCTAGTTTCCATATCAGCTTTGGTAATAGCTGCCATTTGAGTTGTTAAGTATTTTGTATGTGTGAGGGATCTTAAGATGATGAGATATTATATCAAGAGCCTGAAAACCTCTAATAGCAAATATAGGACCGGTGAAGGGTATGCACTTACAACACAACAACACAATGAGGAGAGTTGCTTAGATTACTTAATAGATCAAATAGGAAACTGGTTAACTTGTTAATGAAAGATGCTAAGAACACAAGTAAATATGAGACAAAACAAGATGGCAAACAACACAAGTAATTGGTTTTCAAGAATGATGTATATTGCTTCTCAAGTTCTATTACAAGTGTTACAAAGCATAAAGGAAAGTTACAAGTACTTGAGATACATATACTACATCCTACAGCCGGTCATACTTTGAAGGCCAGCTGGATACAATTGACTAGACAACTATAAAATCAAATGTAGAGTCAAAAGGCAGATTTGCCTTTTGATTATTGACTATGACATGCCATAGCTCACATCCTAATATATTACAAAAAGGATAAAAGTACATAAAGTAGAAAGCATGGACTCAAGACCTCAATGTACAGTTACCAAAAACATGGACTTTTTTACCAACTCATGTAAGTTGGTGACTTTACAGAGTTGCAGTGGAAAGGTGGTCCAGCTTTATGGTAAAATACATCAGATAAAGGCATATCTCTAAAAGTCTTCGGAAGAAATCTGTCTTCACTCTTTGGCTTCGAAAGACTTTGTCTTTGAAGCTTCGGAAGACTTCATTTTTTTTGGCTTCGGAAGATGTTGGTCTTGGCTTCGGAAGATTTTACACTTAGAATATTTCTAGTGCATGGTGTAAAACTTCCGAAGCATTTCTACTTCTATTCTTCAATGCATGCATGCAGAGAGACTTTGGATGTTTTGGCTGCATCAGACTTATAGAAATCCTTACATGTACCATGCATGTGTTTTATTCTCTTGTTTTCTCTATGTTTATTTTTTCATCAGAGAATAAAGAAACTCTAACACCTATAATAAACATTAATCATCTTGGTAGAGTCACATAAATGTTCCTATAAATACTTGATATGTAGGGTTATGACTTTTAGAGACCTTCAAATATCTTTTAAGATTGCGACTCACCTTCATGGATTCAATCCTTAATTGATCTGTTGAAAAATATAAAAGCAATGGCAAGGATTACAAGAAAGAGGAAAAAACGATGGCTTGGATTAATAAGAACAATGAAACAACGATGATTGATGGGATAGTTTTGAGTTGGCTAAGGGTAATAAGGGTAAAAAGTGTTTGATGGTAATTTAGTAAACAAAAAGAGTTAAAAACCAAATAGATCAAGTCATGAATTCGAGACTGTGTATACTTTTAAAGTGTGTGACTATTTTTAAACAACGATGGCCGATAGGAGTGTGAGTGTGGGCCACATTGTAGAAAAGTGAAAAACCATTGTGCCAAGTTTTACTATTGTATTTTAAATCTAACAATATTAAAGGGTTATTTATAAAAAGATTATAGGTTCCCTGACCGTCACCACCCTCGACCATCGATTATCGACAACCGCTGCTGCCAAACCGCGTCGGTTTAGACGCGCTCGACGGAGACTAACGGTTCTCGAAGATGGGCATGATCAGTTGGTGGCGGCGGTGGGGTATAGTTGGTTTTTGGCAACGAGCGCGGTTGTTGGGCGTGGTTGATTGTCAGCGGTAACCACGACGGTGGTTGGTGGCGAAGGCAGGGGCCGGTGGAATTTGAAATCCTTCAATATTTGGAAGATTTTTTTAAAGTAATTTGAGGGAATTTTCGCAACCAAACTCGTTAAGAATGGAATTCAAATTCCAACGAATTTCTACCAAACAAACACAATAAACAATGGAATTCAAAATCCAAATCCATTATATTATATTGATTTACTACATACCAAACGAAACCTTAGATTTTATTTAACTAAACAAAATATAGTTCTTTCTTAAAGTAAGTATGTGTAAGGTTATATTAGAAAAGTTGATGCAACCAAAGTAACCAAAGAGCTTCCAGCATGCATGCACTATTGTATAAGGCAGTAGTTACTTCGGAAGTTTTACACTCTTCATAGAAAATATTCTAAGTGTAAAATATTTCAAAGCCAAGGACCAAATCTTCCGAAGCCAAAGATGAAGTCTTCCAAAGCTTCAAAGACAAAGTCTTCCAAAGCCAATAAAGTGAAGACTGATTTCTCCTGAAGACAGAGAAGACATGCTTTCTGTGATTAACTTTTGCATAAAGTTGACACACTTTCTGCTACAACTCTGAAGGCTCACCAACTTGTATAAGTTGGTGAAAATGTCCATGCTTTTGCAACTGTAGATTAAGGTTTAGAGCTGCAACTTTCTACTTTTACCTTTTATTATTTTTGTTATATATTTGAATGTGAGCTATGGCATGTCATAGTTACAAGTCAGAAGACAATCTGCCTTTTGACTGTACATTGATCTTATTGTCTTGATTAGTGTTTCCAGCTGGCTCTCAAAGTATGTCCGGCTGTAGGATGTAGTATAAAGTATCTCAGAGTCTTGTATTTCAACTTATGCTTTGTAACACTTATAATAGAACTTGAGAGAACTATACAACATTCTTGAACACCATACTTATCATGTTCTTAGTTCTGTCTCATTGTTTACTTGTGTTCTTAGTATCTCTTACATAAACCTGGTTCCCTATTTTATCTGTTAAGTATTGTAACACTCTTCTTATTGTGAGACTGATTGTACTGACCACCCTTAACCGGTCATGTAGTATGCATTCAAGATAAGGTAAATATCTCAAAGTAAAAGGCATGCACAAATCCTAGTGACACCGATAATGAAGTTGGACATGCTAGAAATTTTTATGTGGTTGGTTAACCATTTGACATTTATTTAGGACGTGTGTTTGTGGTCATAATGCTTAGGATATGTAATATAATAGAAGCTAATATTCAAAGAGATTAATATATAACTGATGGTGAAAAATTATTTGGTAGTTTATGTGCCATGCATGTGTATTTTTCCGTCGTTTTCTCTATCTTCTATTTTTTCATCAGAGAATAAGAAACCCTAACACCTATAAGAAAAATCAGTCATCTTAGTAGAGTCACATAAATGTTCCTATAAATAATTGAAATAATTGATATGTAGGGTTATGACTTTTAGAGACCTTCAAATGACTTTTAAAATTACGAGTCACCTTCATGGATTCAATCTTTAATTGATTTCTTGAAAAATATAAAAGCAATGGCAAGGATTACATAGAAAGAAGAAAAAAACGATGGCTTGGATTTCTAAGAACGAGAAAACAAGGATAGTTAATGGGATAGTTTTGGGCTTGGTAAGGATAACAAAGGTAAAAAGTATAAAATGATAATTGTAAACAAAAAGAGTAAAAAACCAATAGATCAAGTCTTGAATTCGAGACCTTGTATAGTTTTAAAGTGTGTGACTATTTTTAAACAACGATGGCCGATGGGGTATGAGTGTGTAACACATTGCAGAAAAGTGAAAAACCATTGAGCCAAGTTTTATTGTTGTATTTTAAAACCAACAATATTAAAGGGTTATTTATAAAAAATAGTATAGGTTTTTCAAAAATTCGTTATTATAGAATCTACTACTTCTTTAAAAATTAATGGGCTCGTTTGACCCGTTCCGCGAAGGATATTTCGGCCCTGCCTATAACCCGTTAATATCTTCATAAAATGCTTATCTTATTAAATATTTAAGGACTTTCTTTTCTTTTTGAAAATTTGGCCTCTACGTATTCAACGTGTGCACCTATTTAATACGAGAGTATAACAATGTAAATATTGTTTAGGTTCGTTATATAGTATGTGTTAGTCAACTGTGCTATAAGTTTTTTTGTATTTTTTTTGTATTTCCAATGGATTTATCATTATGTTTGACATAAAATATATACAAACCTTCATATTGTTTAGACCACTATTTTACAAAAATAACTATACAATAGTTTAGTTTTATATCCGTTTTCCGTTATATAGTTCAAAATGTTAATACAAAAATTCCTAAAAATTTTGGTATTTAAAATAAGGGTAACGTTATAGTAAAAATATATTTAATCTAAAAAATATAAGAAGGATCCTCAGCTTGACATTTGTCATTCTATTGTTTTAAAGGGAAGTGTATTTTGGTCATTGTGTAAAATACGTAGGTCATTTTGTTTAAAACGACAAGTCATTGTGTCAAATATAAGTTTATTGTATTAAATTATTTTATTATTGTATTGTTTGTTTTAGATCATTTAGTGTTATTTTTACCATTGTGTTTTTCACTGATGTTTATTTATCATAGTGTTTGTCTCATAGTGTTCAGAATAAGACAATGACGAGCACAAAACATAATAAGTCATTTTATCAATGTTTTTTATATATTTTATAAACATGTTGTATCTTATCATTAAGTTTTACAATTTGAAGTACATAATGATTTGATTTGTCAACATGTTTTTAAAATTCATAATATTTAGGATAACATAATGACTATCAAAAAACACAATAAGCCGTTTTATGATTGTGTTTTATATATTATACAAAATTGTTGTTATCTTATCATTGTGTTTCAAAACTAAAAGTATAAAATGATGTTATTTATCGATGGCTTTTTTCGAAAGTTATAGTGTTCATGATAACATAATGATGCGCAAAAAACAAAATGAGCTATTTTATCATTTTGTTTTATATATACTATATAAGCTTTGTTCTTATCTTATCATTGTGTTTTATAATTAGAATTAGACAATGATGTTATTTATCAATATATTTATCAAAACTCATAATGTTTAAGATAACAAGATGTTGATCAAAAAACATAATGAGTCAGTTTATCATAAATACACAATTAACTGAATAAAATCATAATGAACTGCACAAAGACACAATGACAAGTACGAATCATATGAGTGTGTTTTATAATTACATGTACACAATGATGTTGTTTATCAATGTTTTTTTAAAACTCATAATGCTAAGATAACACGATAATAATCAAAAAACACAATGAGTAAGTTTATCATAAAGACACAATGAACTGGATAAAAACACAATGAACCTTATAAAAAAAACAATGACGAGTGTGAATCATCTGAGTTTAAAAACGTAAAAAAATTATTAATTTTTTATTTAACGATGTTGTACTCATTTTAAAGATAAAAATGCTTGTTTTTATGATGTAATCTTATAAAAAAGATAATGTCATATATGAAAGTTATGAACATTTAAAAAAGTGGCATAAGGAAATTGAAAATAAAATCAACAAAGGGACTATGCCTAAAATGCTCATTTAACAAACTTTTTCACTACAATTTGATCTCAATTATTGATCAAGAAGATTGATTGTTGAAATTATTTTTTAAACGTATTAGTTTTAAATTCTTTTATACTTGAACCTTTCCCCTAAAATAATTATCAAAATGTCATAAATTTATTAAACTTTAGACATGGATACTGTCACACCCCAACCATGACGGCGGAAACGTCGAAGTGTGAGGGTTAAGATTGTTCACAGCCACATAACACTATGTTAAAATATAAATACCATTAACCAATTGTTTTTCAAACATCACAATCATCCACGTCTTACAAGAAAACAATAAACAAAGAAAAAGAATCCAAATGTTTATTTAAGTCTAGGTCCATATCCTAAGCTTAAGCATTTCTTCAATCATCATTAAACTTGCACATTACCTGAAACATGTTGAAAATAAAGTCAACTAACAAGTTGGTGAGTTCTCATGGTTTTAAAATACAATAAGTATATATCATGAGAAAGAATGTGGCAATTCTAGTCAATGGTCACAAGATAGTAAGTATATAGAACATGCATAGTTACAATCAAACCTTGACTGAATAATATGAATAAGCATGATTAGCTAAGTGTATTTGGTTCCCTAGTGCACAAGCATACGGCTCCTAGGAGCCGGCAATCCCTCGGCTTTAGCACCAAATAGGCTTGTCAGGCCCAAAGATCTAAGACTTCGCCAGGCTAGTTATAGTTAATGATTGCACACGTATGTCACATCTCATATACAACTTAACATATTCAAATAACCGCGACTATGTAAAGAATTGCACGTGCGTAATAAGTATCAAGCGTGTATGAGTTTGTTTGTATAACCAACTGTTTCACCCCGAAGGTTAAAATATATGTAAATTGGGCATAAAACTCACATGATAATAAGAAGACTTGAAGATGAAATACAATAACCACGAATAAAATTTCCAACACAAACGTCACAAGGCACCTAAATAAGAATAAGGTAACGCGTTATAATCGGTTTGATGATTAGTTGTTTTGTTATAAGGTTCTTAATAACGGGTTGAATAGAGATTGACATCTATTTATTTCGTGTTATTAAGGTGAATCGAGTTAACGAAATGATGATAATTAGATTTATTGCGCGAAGGAGAACGGCTAATATAAAGAGAATTAATCGTACGTTAAACCGATCTATGAATGTTCTATTGATTGTAATAAATCAAGAAATAAATAATTATATATATATATATGTATGTATACTTACTTTGATATGTTTATATAACTATAAGAATATATGTAAGTAATTAATCATTCTTATTGTTTGACAATATATATATATATATATTTTACAATATATGAATATATAAATATATGTATATAAATATATGAATATATTTTACAATATAAGATTATATGTATGTGAATATATGGATATAAGAATATTTGTATAAGTAAATTATTCAAATTGTTTGCCAATAGTTACATGTGTATATATATATATATATACATATATATACATGCATATGTTTTAAATAATCACACATCAATATTGTTTTAAATAATTTAAACTAAGGGAAGAAAAATACCAAAAATGTATTTTGAATTTAAACATATTAATAAAACTTGATAAACAAAATGAATAATTAACTAAATAAGTTCTGAATTTATAAAATTATTTTAGAAATTTTCAGAATTAATTTTTAGAAAAAGAAATAATTAACAATAAAAAATAAAACATCAAATAAAAGAAAAGGGGAAAAAAAGGGGGGGTTGCCGGGGTCGAACCCGGGACCTCCCCTTGGGGATAAGGTGCGGGAACCAGTGAACCAGGGCCATGGCCTTGGTTCACTTTTGGTTTGATTTGATTTTAAACATGGTTTCCCCGTTTCCCCCAAATCCGATGAACCCTAGGTTCATTGGATTCAAAATTGACCCTCGATTCGCTGTTAATCAGCCGAATCATCATAGGGCTTTTGATCATTGGACCAAATCGAGTAGAATACAGGTTCTAATTACCTGTTTCGATTAAGCTTTGATAAATTACAAAACACCCCCTGTACTTTGAGTTTAAAGAAGTTTGTTATTATTATTATTATTATTATTATTATTATTATTAGTATTATGATTATGGTTATAATTATTATTGTTACTTTTAGAATTATTATTAGTATTAATGTTATTATTATTATTAATATGAGATGCTTATTTTTATTATAATATTTATTATTATTATTATTGCCATGATAATTATTATTTGTAAGTATTATAGTATGACACTTATAATTGCTTATTAATAAATAATATTGCAACCATCAATTGTTTATTAATCAAAATAAGTCCCCAAAGGTTCAAAATGACATAAAAGGTCCACACAAGAAATAACGATGTTAACTTTTAATTAACTCAAAAATACAGAATGTTACAGTCTCCCCAACTTGAATTAATTTCGTCCCGAAATTAAAATAACGAAGGTTACAAAAATAACTCAGGGTAAGTCTTCCTCATATGATCTTCGCGCTCCCAAGTGAATTCCGCTCCCCGCTTGTTTTCCCACCGAACCTTTACTATTGGGGTCGTAGAGGTTCTAGTCTTCTTCATAATGCGATCCATGATTTGGACGGGTTTCTCAACGAAATGTAGGGACTCGTTGATCTGGATGTCTTCCAACGGCACATACAAGTTATCGTCGGCCAAACACTTCCTCAGGTTCGAGACGTGGAAGACCGGGTGAATTCCACTAAGGTCAGAGGGTAGTTCTAGTTTGTAGGCCACTTTCCCGATTCTTTTCAGAACCTTGAAAGGTCCTACAAACCTCGGAGCTAACTTACCTTTCCTTCCAAAACGAACCACACCCTTCCACGGCGAGACCTTGAGAAGGACCATCTCCCCAACTTGGAATTCTAGTGGCTTGCGTCGTTTATCGGCATAGCTCTTCTGTCGACTCCTAGCCGTTTCCAAGTTCTTGCGGATAATAGCAACCTTATCGGTCGTCTCTTGTATGAGTTCGGGACCGGTGATAAGATTTTCGCCCATGTCGGTCCAGCAAATCGGTGAACGACATTTACGACCATAAAGGGCCTCAAATGGTGCCATTTGGATGCTTGAATGGTAACTATTATTGTAGGAGAACTCCGCGAGTGGTAGGTGTGTATCCCAGTCACCACCAAAATCGAGAACACAGAGACGCAACAGGTCTTCCAGAGTTTGGATCGTCCGCTCGGTTTGACCATCGGTTTGGGGATGGTAAGCCGTACTTAAATCCAATTGCGTACCCAGAAGTTCTTGCATAGAAGACCAGAAGTGAGAAGTGAAACGAGCGTCCCGGTCGGATATGATATGAAGAGGCACACCGTGACGGCTTACGATCTCGTCGATGTAAATCCGAGCTAGTCTTGATGTCTTATACGTGTCGCGTATGGGTATGAAATGTGCCGACTTGGTCAATCGGTCGACGATTACCCATATGCTATCGTGCCCACGGGGTGTCCGAGGTAGTTTGGTTATGAAGTCCATGGATATATGTTCCCATTTCCACATGGGAATTTCGGGTTGCTCGAGTAATCCACTTGGACGTTGGTGCTCCGCTTTAACCTTCGTGCATGTAAGACACTTAGCAACGTAGGTTGCTATGTCCCGTTTCATTCCGGGCCACCAATATTGACTCCGCAAGTCCATATACATCTTATCGGAGCCCGGGTGAATAGAATAGCGAGTCTGATGTGCTTCATTCATGATAAAAGCTCGAAGGTTATTGTGTTTGGGGATCCAAATTCGGTTCGCGAAATACATCAACCCATTGGCTCTCGCTTCCAGTTGGGCTACAAGATTGGGCTCAAGTTCATCTTTCATACTCTCCTCGCCTTGTACTGCCTGCTGGGCTTCTCGAATGCTTGACTCGATGTCACACTCGATCCTCAAATTTTGCAGTAACACTGTAGTATTGTGGACATCAAGTCGAAATTCAGTGTCAAACTCTCCCAATGTATCGAACCACTGCCGACGGTCGCGAATCTCTTGAACGGAGACCATCTTTTGGTGCGTCTTCCTACTCAACGCATCAGCTACGACATTCGCCTTGCCGGGGTGGTATCGGATGTCGCAGTCGTAGTCACTGATTAGCTCCACCCAACGACGTTGCCTCATATTGAGATCCTTCTGATTGAAAACATGCTGGAGGCTCTTGTGGTCCGTGTATACTATACATTGCGTGCCGTATAGATAATGTCTCCAGATTTTTAAGGCAAAGACCACCGCTCCGAGTTCGAGATCGTGCGTCGTGTAATTTACTTCGTGAACCTTCAACTGTCTCGAGGCATAAGCTATGACCTTTCCTCGTTGCATAAGAACACAACCAAGGCCTTGTTTCGACGCATCGCAGTATACCGTGAAGTCGTCATTCCCATCCGGTAGGGCCAGAATAGGAGCATTGCATAACTGGTGCTTCAATGTCTCAAACGCCTCTTCTTGTTCGGCTTTCCACTCGAACGGCTGGTTCTTCTGGGTCAAGAACGTGAGTGGTTTTGCGATTTTTGAGAAATTGGCAATAAATCGTCGATAATACCCGGCTAGGCCAAGAAATGATCGAACTTCCGTCGGCGTTGTGGGAGCCCTCCAATTCTTCACGGCTTCCACCTTTGCAGGGTCGACGTGAATTCCTTGGCTATTCACGACGTGCCCTAAGAATTGTACTTCTTCCAGCCAGAACTCGCATTTCGAAAACTTCGCGAACAGTTGTTCCTTCTTCAACAGATTGAGGATTTGACGAAGGTGGAGTTCATGATCAGAGTGAGACTTGGAATAGATAAGAATGTCATCGATGAACACAATGACAAATTTATCTAGGTATGGCTTGCACACTCGGTTCATAAGGTCCATGAAGACCGCAGGAGCATTGGTTAAGCCGAAAGGCATAACCATAAACTCGTAATGCCCGTACCGAGTGCGGAAAGCAGTCTTTGGGATGTCGTCGTCGTGGACTCGCAGTTGGTGATAACCCGAACGCAAGTCGATTTTTGAAAAGATTGCGGCTCCTTGGAGTTGATCGAAGAGGTCGTCGATACGAGGAAGGGGATACTGGTTCTTGACGGTTAACTTGTTGAGCTCCCGGTAATCGATGCACATGCGAAATGACCCGTCTTTCTTCTTCACAAATAAGACAGGTGCACCCCAAGGAGAAGAACTAGGGCGGATAAAACCCTTCTCGGATAATTCCTGGAGTTGGCTAGAGAGTTCTTGCATTTCAGATGGTGCTAGTCGGTAAGGTGATTTGGCCACGGGGCTCGCTCCCGGGATCAAGTCGATTTTGAATTCAACTTCCCGTACAGGAGGTAACCCACTAAGGTCGTCTGGAAATACTTCAGGGAATTCTCGTACAATTGGAACATCCTTGAGTTCCTTCCCTTTGACTTTAGTGTTGACTACGTAAGCCAAGAATGCTGGATAACTCTTACTCAGGCACTTTCGAGCTTGAGTGCATGTCATAAGCTTGAGTCTTTTGGAAGACCGTTCACCGAACACCTTCAACGTGTCTCCAGACGGTAAGGGTATGCGAATGCACTTCTCAAAACAAACGATCTCAGCATGATTCTTCGATAACCAATCCATGCCAATAATAACGTCGAAACTCCCGAGCTTCATAGGAATAAGGTCGATAAGAAATCTATGATCGTCGAGGCACAATAGACAATCACGAATGACCACGTCGACGGTGATCGGTTCTCCATCGGCAACTTCAACAGTGAGAGGTCTTCCCAAATTCGTACGAGGTTTCGCAAGTATCGGTTCGAATTCTAAGGAAACGAAACTCCTATCGGCACCCGAATCAAATAGTACGTAAGCATAGGTATCATTAATAAGAAACATACCTGTGTAGGTTTAAAAAGGCACTTAGGCATAAACCAGGAATTTTTAGAGGAATTCTACGGAGATAGGGTTGAAAATTACGTACCGTTCACCACGTCGTTGTTCGCTTGGGCTTGGTTTGCGTTGATGTTGAAGGCACATCCACGAGCTTGTGGAACATTGCCCACAAGGCGAGGGCATTGGGGTTGGTAGTGACCTGGTTCTCCACAGTTGTAGCATGCCCGGTTTGGTTCCGTCACTGCGTTCCCCAGTGCTCGGCGACACGTTGCCACGAGATGCCCATACTTGCCGCATAGTGTGCAGATGCGACACGGGAGATTCCCCGGATGATGGTACTTACATGTGTTGCACAGCGGTAGAGGACCTGCATAAGCCCTTGCCACGGGCACTTGTGCTGCCGGTGCAGCCCCGGAAACACACTGCCTCTGGGATGGCTTAGGAGCGGCCACTGCGTAGTTCCGTGCCGGTACAAACTTCCTTTTCATGTTATCAACCTTAGCCTCCTTGCCCTCCTCGGGAACCGTCTTCTCAGTCTTCTTGGTCCCCTTTGCAGACATGGTGCCTGCCCGGATGTGGTTTTTTGTTAGCTGTGCAGTAATTGTAATAGCTTCTTCTAGGGTTGCGGGTCGGCTACCCACAACGGCATCCTGAATCTGAGGCGGCACCCCCTTGATAAATTTTTCCACATTACGGGCAACAGTATCCACCATGTGGGGCAACAGTATGCTCAGCTCGTGATGGCGGGTAGAATAGGCTAGATGGTTCCCGCCATCCTGTTTCAAGTTCCAGAATTCTTCTTCTAGCTTCTGGATCTCACTTCTCGGGCAAAACTTGGCGATGGCTATGTTCTTGAACTCCTCCCAAGTTAAAGCCAAGATCGCGTCGGGACCTCGGTTTCGCTTTTCACTGTTCCACCAAGTTAAGGCCCTTTGTTGCAGCATACTGGTGGCATACCTCACCTTAAGTGCTTCGGGGCACTCACAGTTGACGAAGGTGTTTTCCATCCCTTCAAACCATTCTAGGAGACCGGTGGCACCTTCCTTGCCACTGAAACTGGGAGGCTTGCATGAACTAAAGTGTTTGAAAGTGCACTTCTGGTTGTTACGACCTTGGTTTGCACTATTTTCGCCTTGGCCGTTGCTGTTGCTTGCAACGTTGGCGATCATGGTACTGCTGAGTTCAGCCACCATAGTCGGGATGACCGCAGCCATTTGCCGGGCAATTAGGGCGGCAAGCTTACGGCCGGATCTTCCTCGGGTTCCTTGGTAACGAGACATGCTGGGAAAAATATAAATTGAATTAAGATCGGTTAAAAGGGTAATAAGGATGGACAGTTAAAGTAAGAATCATGGGTTGTACGGGGTGATCCCATTTGATGACACATCATCATTTGGAATCGTTGACACGTCAAGATGAATTGACCCATTCGCCTTAGAAACTGGTGTATGTTGGCCATAGTTTATCACTCATCCCGGAAATCCCCAGGTAAGCATGACTGGTCCCGTAGGATTTATACGAAATGCTTACCTTAGCCCGAGGGCCTTTTGCCAGGAAAACCAGAATACAGGTGTCTATGTACCACACTAGTTCTATGGTTCATGGAATCAAAAATCTTGATGAGATATTTATAGGATTAGACCTTGAGTCTAAGAAATTTTCCTATCAATAAGTTCTATTTAGTGACGAGGGAGGATTTAAGTATTAGCAATTGTCGGGGAGAATCATCGTTTAATATAAGTCTAGGGAGACGAGTAACAATATGTAATCATGCAGAAAGGCATCTATGCTAAGGCATCACATTGCACATAATAAGGCATAGCGTTAGGCAGCATGCAAACAATATGTTTGTATTCATAAGAATACTTTTCTATAAGGATCATGCATAAACTATAGTCTAGGTCACCATTTCTAATAACCTAAATCCCTATAGTTATGGGCTCTGATACCAATCTGTCACACCCCAACCATGACGGCGGAAACGTCGAAGTGTGAGGGTTAAGATTGTTCACAGCCACATAACACTATGTTAAAATATAAATACCATTAACCAATTGTTTTTCAAACATCACAATCATCCACGTCTTACAAGAAAACAATAAACAAAGAAAAAGAATCCAAATGTTTATTTAAGTCTAGGTCCATATCCTAAGCTTAAGCATTTCTTCAATCATCATTAAACTTGCACATTACCTGAAACATGTTGAAAATAAAGTCAACTAACAAGTTGGTGAGTTCTCATGGTTTTAAAATACAATAAGTATATATCATGAGAAAGAATGTGGCAATTCTAGTCAATGGTCACAAGATAGTAAGTATATAGAACATGCATAGTTACAATCAAACCTTGACTGAATAATATGAATAAGCATGATTAGCTAAGTGTATTTGGTTCCCTAGTGCACAAGCATACGGCTCCTAGGAGCCGGCAATCCCTCGGCTTTAGCACCAAATAGGCTTGTCAGGCCCAAAGATCTAAGACTTCGCCAGGCTAGTTATAGTTAATGATTGCACACGTATGTCACATCTCATATACAACTTAACATATTCAAATAACCACGACTATGTAAAGAATTGCACGTGCGTAATAAGTATCAAAGCGTGTATGAGTTTGTTTGTATAACCAACATGTTTCACCCCGAAAGGTGTAAAATATATGTAAATGGGGCATAAGAACTCACATGATAATAAGAAGACTTGAAGATGAAATACGAATAACCACGAATAAAATTTCCAACACAAACGTCACAAGGCACCTAAATAAGAATAAGGTAACGCGTTATAATCGGTTTGATGATTAGTTGTTTTGTTATAAGGTTCTTAATAACGGGTTGAATAGAGATTGACATCTATTTATTTCGTGTTATTAAGGTGAATCGAGTTAACGAAATGATGATAATTAGATTTATTGCGCGAAGGAGAACGGCTAATATAAAGAGAATTAATCGTACGTTAAACCGATCTATGAATGTTCTATTGATTGTAATAAATCAAGAAATAAATAATTATATATATATATATATATGTATGTATACTTACTTTGATATGTTTATATAACTATAAGAATATATGTAAGTAATTAATCATTCTTATTGTTTGACAATATATATATATATATATTTTACAATATATGAATATATAAATATATGTATATAAATATATGAATATATTTTACAATATAAGATTATATGTATGTGAATATATGGATATAAGAATATTTGTATAAGTAAATTATTCAAATTGTTTGCCAATAGTTACATGTATATATATATATATATATACATATATATATACATGCATATGTTTTAAATAATCACACAACAATATTGTTTTAAATAATTTAAACTAAGGGAAGAAAAATACCAAAAATGTATTTTGAATTTAAACATATTAATAAAACTTGATAAACAAAATGAATAATTAACTAAATAAATTCTGAATTTATAAAATTATTTTAGAAATTTTCAGAATTAATTTTTAGAAAAAGAAATAATTAACAATAAAAAATAAAACATCAAATAAAAGAAAAGGGGAAAAAAAGGGGGGGTTGCCGGGGTCGAACCCGGGACCTCCCCTTGGGGATAAGGTGCGGGAACCAGTGAACCAGGGCCATGGCCTTGGTTCACTTTTGGTTTGATTTGATTTTAAACATGGTTTCCCCGTTTCCCCCAAATCCGATGAACCCTAGGTTCATTGGATTCAAAATTGACCCTCGATTCGCTGTTAATCAGCCGAATCATCATAGGGCTTTTGATCATTGGACCAAATCGAGTAGAATACAGGTTCTAATTACCTGTTTCGATTAAGCTTTGATAAATTACAAAACACCCCCTGTACTTTGAGTTTAAAGAAGTTTGTTATTATTATTATTATTATTATTATTATTATTATTATTATTATTATTAGTATTATGATTATGGTTATAATTATCATTGTTACTTTTAGAATTATTATTAGTATTAATGTTATTATTATTATTAATATGAGATGCTTATTTTTATTATAATATTTATTATTATTATTATTGCCATGATAATTATTATTTGTAAGTATTATAGTATGACACTTATAATTGCTTATTAATAAATAATATTGCAACCATCAATTGTTTATTAATCAAAATAAGTCCCCAAAGGTTCAAAATGACATAAAAGGTCCACACAAGAAATAACGATGTTAACTTTTAATTAACTCAAAAATACAGAATGTTACAGATACTTTATAAACTTGTATTACATGTAAAAAGATTCAACTATAAAGTTCCTAAAAGCTAGAAAATATAAGAATGATTAAGATGTTGATTATGCTTTTTTGATCAAGATTAGATTGATGGTAAAATTGGTAATATTGCCTCTTCTCAAGTTTCAACTTTTTTTAAACACTCGTAACTTTTACATTTTATATTAACTTCTTCTAAATTACATCATGAAAACCGAGTATTTTTTTATTTTTAAAACGCATATAGTGTTGATATAAAAATAATTTTTTTTTATTTTTTAAACTCATTGTGTAATTTTGTTAAGTCAATGTGTAATCTTCTAAATTTACAATGATTACATAGTTACCTTATTAGGATTACATAATAAAGTGGAAACATAAAATCATATTGTGTTATTCAAAAATTATCATTTTAAAAAAATGCATAACACAATGGTAAACATTAGACGCGATGTATAAATCAATGACCAACACTAGAATCGATGCTTAGCATTAGACATAACAAGCTGCTTGACGAGGATTACATTTACTTGATCAGGATTACACAATGAATCAACCATAAAAAATATACATTTTCAGCATTGTGTTATTTTAAAAAAAATATTATTTTAGATAAACACAATAGAAAACACAATGATTAGCATTACACACAATGATATGATGAGTATTATACAATGAACAACACTAGACTTGATGATTAGCATATTAGACACAAGAAGCTGTTTGATGAGGGTTACATTAATCAGGATTACACAATGAATCGAAAAATGTAAATAAAACTATATTTTCAACATTGTGTTATTTAAAGTTTATTATTTTAGAAAAACACAATAAAAAACATATTGATCAACATTAGACACAATGATATGACGAATATTACACAATGACCTAATGTTAGATAATGATCTGATAAATATTACATAGTGATCTAATATTAGAGAATGATCTGACGAATATTACACAATGACCTAATATTAGATAATCATCTTAAAAATATTACATAATAAGATGAAATAACATTAAAAAATTTATTTTTTATGTATCAATATTATAAGCGTTTTAAAGATAGATAACACTTGTATTTATAATGTACTTTTAAAAAAATAATAATAATAATATCTCATGCAAAAGTTACAAGCGTTTTAAAAAAATGAATTTATATAAGACGCAACGTATACTTTTAGAATAACTCGACCAACTATTATTGTCTGTAAAGACGCAATGTATCTTTGTCATAATAAATAAATTAAAACACAAATAGAATACATATAATTGTATATTTATATTATTGTGACCACTATTTTTGTTAGGGAGATCGGTGAACGTAAATATAAAAATCATTTAAGTTAAAACAATTTTTAAAAGAAATAGTAATGAGACAACTAATTAAAACTATTATAGTTTTCACAAAAATCAGAAAAAAAATATTATATAATGGTGAGTGGGATAGGGAAGGCACTACAACATCGACCGCTGATCCACACCGAGTGGAAAAGACTAGAGAACTATTGTACGTATGTCTCCCTTCTTCTTTAACTTCTTCATTCCTTAAAATAATAATAATCTTTTTTTATGTTTTATGTTTAACTATTAATTTGCTATGATTCATTGATACACTATAATCTTATCATCATACTTGTCCCGTGCACTCATCAAAATCTTGAGATCGATTCACTAAAACTCAAACTCGATAGAGTTTAAATGAGTTCGAACTCAAACTTTGTATATCAAACTCAATTGCAAGAACTTTAACATTTCAAGAATACAAATAGACTGGCGTAGACCTTTTAAGTTAATATCTGATTCCGGCACATATTACCAACATGCACGTATATTACTTCTCTAAATTAAGTTTTGTTTTATAACCATTAGAGTACTGCAAAGTGATATTTTGATTATTGTTATTCATATTTATTTATTTTATTATCTATTTTAAGTCGACTTTAATTTTTAAACCTATTCCCTACTGATTTATTGATATGTCATGTTTTTCGGTAGATGAAATTATCGAAGAATGATCAAATGAAAACACCAGTTTTAAGAGAAAGTCGTGAAAATCATATATAGTCAATTTCATAATTTATATATGATCTATCTTTTAATTGTTTAAAGTGTATTCGCGTAATAAAGTTCAACATCATTATTTTAGATAATTTATAATTATATGTTCTTTCAACTTAAAACTCAAAGAACGAAGATGATGACAAAACAAGTTACATATATGTAATCTTATATGAGTTACATATATGTAACCAACCCATCATACGTTGTACACATGTAACTTTTAGTTACATATATGTAAACTATTCCTTTTGAAATTTTCAGTTATAAACATAATTTTCAAGGGGCTCCTTCCCTAAGAATAAATATTCTTTTCAAATATAAGTTTTTAATATATAATATATAATGTTTTTCAAGTATTAGCCGTAAAATTATGTAAATTTATAAATTTAACGAGACATACATAGAATGACCTATTTTTTTCTTTTAAAAAGTGTATACAATTGTATAATCACATGTATATGTCAGTATACGACTACTTGTTTGACCACTTTAACACTCAAAATAGATTTTACACCTTCTTGTCCATCATTATCCAACAACATATGGAATTAAAAGAATGAGAAGAAGGTAGCTAGCAGCTTGATTTAACACGAAGATGCATTCATTAAAACTATAAGCTTGTTTAACAGCTCCTTCATTTTCAGGTTTAACAAACAAATTGGCTTACTTTATTTATTAAATTGGTTTTCATATGTTTAAAAATACCCTTACTTTACTCTCACTTTAAGGCAAAATAATACCCTTACTTTAAAACTAAAGAGTTATTAAAGATATAATAACTCTTGCGAACACTTGTATTGATCATATAATAACTTCGGTAACACTTGTCCTGTTTCGTTCTCGAACTTCAAAAAATAATACTTAAATCACAAATGGAATATACCTTTGAGGGTCAACACTTCATGCAAAAGGAATATACCTTCGAGGTTTAAACACTACAAACAGAAAGTATATACCTTAAGATTCAAAAACTACAATATTCTAATTAAGCTATTTAAAGAAAATCAAAAATCGAACTTAAACATGATTTTCGGTTTTTTAATTCATTTTGAGATGAAACTAATTTGTAAATTTTTCCTATATTTAGAAGTACAATCATAGTGATTATAGGTCCAAACGATAACTAGGGACTTTTTTAGAATCTTTAGTAATCATATATTCACTCGTGAATTATGTAGTAAACTAGTCTTTTTACCAACCGCGCGTTGCGGCGGCATATTATACGGTGTAATACATTATAAACTAACAATTGCCATAGTTTGTCCCCGGATTAAATTTATGTCGAACCGTAAGTTAACTCGAATTTACGCCGTTGAACGAAAACGTATTATACTTCACCCGCTTTTTTCCAAACAAAATTAACTTGAAACGTAGACGACGTCAATGCATACACAAAAAAACACATAGGTTGCGGTCGTCCCGACTTGTTTCAAAACTAAATTTTCGTTGAAACGTATATTAACCCAGATATATACCTTTGAATTAAAATATTTTTTTACCCGACTCATTTCTTAACAAAAACTACGTCAAAAAGTAGGCGGATATCGAAATGTTGATCATCTCAAAGCATATATAAAATATGCATTGAAACGTTTTATACTTGACTCGACACGTACTGAAAAATACGAACATAAAAATTTTATTTTTTTAAATAAAAAGTGGACTAAGGTAAATCCGAAACTTTACAAAAAACAATGTGTCAAAGTTAATCCATTAAAATTTGAATTCAATAAAAAATATAATTTAATAAAACAAATATAATTCAATAAACAAATATTTAATTTAATTATTATTATGTTATTATATAAACAATAAATATACATTATTATTGTTTTATTATAATTATTTTGTT
This sequence comes from Flaveria ramosissima, assembly GCA_025215565.1. NCBI lineage: Eukaryota > Viridiplantae > Streptophyta > Magnoliopsida > Asterales > Asteraceae > Flaveria > Flaveria ramosissima. Next base: position 25,761,982 of record CM046046.1, on the reverse strand, counting down.
CAATTAGGAGTAATTAATTATAATAATTAAATTAAAGAAAAAGGTTTTAACATTGTTTGCATTTACTAATTTACTAATTAGTATATATTAATATAATCAAAGTCATCCATCAATCAAATAAGTGGCTAATAAAATGAAATTACTGTTCATCCGGTTGTTAAATGTAGTGATATATAATACACTAAAACTTTAATAATAGGTTTACAAATAGCATATTTATCCGTGGATAATTCTAGAACTTTACTCATGTGACAAATAGTTATATTATATTCATGAGAATAAAATATTATTTTTGTGTTTAATGGTTCAAATTTATTAGTTACCTTTATTTAAAATTAGTTTTTGCTTTTAACTAATCGAACGTGGTTTGATTTTTTTTGTTCAAATTTGTTCTACTTATAAATTCTTATTCTATAAATAGAAACTTTCTAGTGTAATAAATAGTTGTTGTTGTACTGTTACAGTTTGTACGTAAAATCTATCTTTCTACTATGGATGTGGACAGTGTTACAACTTCGACACTAGCAAAATGGAACTTTCCAATCCTAGTTTTCTTCAAAGATTCTAGGTACTTATGTTCTTTATACCATTTGGATATGTTTAACGTGTTACGCGATCACTTACGTTCGTTTACGTAACTCGTTTCCATAGGGTTGCACTCAAGTTGGACACACTTGGTCGTGAGATACTTTCAATTGCTATACCCGTAACCATGGCGTTAGCTGCGGACCCCATTGCTTCATTGATCGACACAATGTACATTGGCCATATCGGTATGCTTTCTTAGCTCATGCAACCGAATTAGTATCAAAAGTAATGTTATTTATGGTCCGATATAGGGCCTGTGGAAATTGCGGCCGTTGGAATATCCATCGCTCTTTTCAATCAGGTTTCAAAAGTTGCGATATTCCCACTTGTTAGTATTACAACGTCGTTTGTTGCTGAGGAGGAGACGATAGAAAAAATGGACATGAAGGCGACGGAGGTTGAGGACATGAAGAGTGGTTTTGTTCATAAAGATGGTATAGAAGGAGAGATGGTAGAGATTACACTAGAATATGGTGAAAAGGGCGACGAAAAGAAACCCGCTACACTAGAAGATGGTACGCTTTATTAGTCGTTTACACTCTAGACCATTGATCAACTGTTATGGACAAGTTAATAAGGTCAAGTAACTGGTAAAAAAGTAGATTTTAATGTGGTCGGATCAAGTTGATCTAAAACACTATTTTTTTTATATATTAATCAGATTCTAAAACGACGTCATCCAAGCATACCACAATTATCGATCATGTGGCAAGTGCCCCAAGTGTCAAGATCGCGAAAAGAAACATCCCTTCGGCTTCAACAGCGTTGTTGTTCGGTTTAGTGCTTGGTGTTATTGAAACACTATTCCTTGCACTTCTTGCTAAACCACTTTTAAACTTGACTGGCGTAAAACCCGTAAGTATATTCCATTCAAAACAACAAATATGTGAAATATACACATTATTAATTTCGTTATATCTTATAAAAATTTCAAATTTTTGTTAAGGGTTCTCCAATGCTAAAACCTGCACACAAGTATTTGACACTCCGATCCCTTGGAGCTCCAGCGGTTCTTGTTTCTTTGGCTATGCAAGGCGTCTTTCGTGGGTTCAAAGATACTAAAACTCCTTTATACGCGACAGGTATAACCATTACATCCTTTTTTTAAACAATGGATCATGCATGCTCGAGATCAACTAATAAATGTTTCAACTCAATCCTTTGTGTTCTACTTCAGTTGCAGGTGATGTAGCGAATGTGATCTTAGATCCAATTCTCATATTCACCTGCAAATTGGGCGTTAGCGGTGCAGCCATTGCTCATGTCATTTCCCAGTAATCATTCTATAAGATTCAAATATTAGATGGTGCTACACCTTTAATGTGCCTAAACACCATTTATCGCTTCACAGATACTTGATATTGTTGATTCTGCTAGTCAAGTTGACGCAACAAGTTAATATACTGCCTCTGAGTCTTAAATCTTTGCAATTCAGCCGCTTTCTTAAAAGTGGTATGCATCAAGAAACTTAATTCAGTTTCATTATGGTTCGTATCACCTTAAAAATTTACTCTCATGGTTCACAGGTTCCCTATTGTTGTTTAGAGTAGTAGCCGCAACAATCCCCGTGACACTCGCTGCATCATTGGCTACAAGATTAGGTGCAACAACTATGGCTGCTTTTCAGATTTGCTTACAGGTCTGGTTGACCTCTTCGCTCCTGTCAGATGGTTTAGCCGTAGCTGGACAGGTAAACACGCCTTATGTGTTACTATTGCACTTTAGATATGCGAAATATGGATTCATATATTTCAGAACCAATAATATGTTAACAACTCTAAAACCAGCTGACCCTTGTAATAAACGTGTGTACATATACTACATCTAAATGTGCACATGCTGTACTTTATTTCAAATCCATAACATAAAATAGCAATAAACCATATTTTTTCAATATATCTTTTATTATATATTATTAGACACTATGTACAATTGCTTATGTGGTTCACATGGTTCTCGACATAATATCAGTTCTGAAATGTATAGTCTATACTTACAAACATAGTTCATGCATGCATTAACTATCTTATTGGTTCTAACTCTACAGGCCATAATCGCTTCAGCGTTTGCTGAAAAGAACTATGAAAAGGCAACAAAAGCCGCAACCCGAGTATTGCAGGTACATATTAAAGTTTCTAGTTATAATCTTTTACATATTATGAAGATGATTCTAGCTATATCTTGACGACAAAAATCATTCTGCAGATGGGATTTGTTATGGGACTAGGAGTCACACTTTTTATAGGACTTGGTCTGCAATTTGGTTCTGGTGTTTTCACCAAAGACATAAACGTTAAGCACATCATAACCATAGGTGTCCCGGTACATATCCTCCATCATTCAACTACATATCCTTTTATTCATGTTTTGATTATGATTATCAAATTTATTATTTAGTTCGTCGCTGGCACACAAACAATAAACTCAATAGCATTCGTATTCGATGGAGTAAACTTTGGGGCATCTGACTTTGCTTATTCTGCATACTCCATGGTTAAGATTCTTTTCCTTCTGGTTCAAGAACACTGATCCTAATCTTGTATGCATTTTACTTATATATAAAGACATTGATATGTTACTTTAATTGTTAGATCCTAGTGTCTGTCGTGACCATTGGATCGTTATTTGGTCTGTACAAAATTGCTGGTTTTGTTGGAATATGGATAGCTCTATCAGTTTTCATGGGCTTGCGCGCTATCGCAGGCATATGGAGGTAATATTCTTCTATATTAAACTTATAAAAAACGAACTCTTTTGATAGTTAGTTGATTGTATTTGCAGGATGGGAACAGGAACGGGTCCATGGTCTTTTCTTAGGAAGTAGAAGGTGGTTGATGCTTGTAGGATTTTGGTAATAACCGAACAAGTTAATATATAGAGGTTGAATAATTAGGTTTGTCGCCTTTGTTTGTTGTTGGTAATAAAGAGATGACCTTGTGTGGTACTTACATGGTGATGTCAACATATTGGCAGTCTTTGAGGTTTTGAAGCCTTATGTTAATACTAGAAATGATTCTCTAAAACTAAAAGTGAACTGCAAAATATAGAATGAATCATTGGATCATTTATTTGCAATAACAAATTCATAAGCCACCATTTCAACTGATTAATAAGTGTTTTACAAGATTATATGCTATATAACTATAGTTAATTATCCTTATGATAATATTAAAGGAAAGTTTACATTATAATTATATTACAAAAGATAATAAGTTTACACCCTTATCTTTACTATCTTTTCATCAGTGTTGACTGATAGCATTTATCAACATTGATCGCTACTTCCTTTCGATAGTAATATTCGATAACAATCACTACACCGTAGGAACGCGTTGTTTACATATATCATAATAGTCTCTCCGTGACTTGTATACTGGAACTACTTCTCTTTCATGATCTTAGCATAAGACTTTAAAATAAACTGCATAGATTTACCATTCTTGGTATTGGTTGGACTTGTTAAAGATAAACTACCCAAATCATTTAAATCATCATTACCGTCTTCCTGTTTTTTTCGTCAGTATTGTTAATTTTTTGTCCGGTAGTATACATTTTAGGCTCGGTAGCGTAAATTTTTACATATATCGAGTTCGCCCCGTTAAAAAATTTTAATTTCGCCCTCTGCTTCCTTATGTAAGTGTTCAAACTTGTAATTTGTTATAGGTTCCACGTTACACCATGATATTGGGTTGGGTAATGGAACTAGCATTACTTATTGGAAAATACACTATTTAAGAAGTATGAACTTAATAAATCTTGTTAATTTACGTTTGAGTTAATTGCATAGATAGTCTTTGTGGTCGTCGAAAATAATATGTATGAATACCAAGTCTTAAAGTAACATTTTTGGGTTTTATTCTTTAAATATCATATCGAGTTTGAATATTAAGACTAATTTACATTAACTTTTCTCTTAATCACCCTTGTTATTCCTCACTATGAAAGATTAAAACAGATTTTACTAAGGGGCTGTTTGGCAACATCTGAATGATTAAGTGCTGAACCAATAAGAGGTCTGAATCATTAAGTGCTGAATCATTAAGAGGTCTGAACCATTAAGAGCTAGTATATAATTTAACTATTCAAAGACAAATGTCTGACCAATTCAGATAAGATGTCTTAACCATTCAGCATTAGACCTCTTAACCATTCAGCATCAATATAATGCTTAACCATTCAGAGGTAAATCTCTTAACCATTCAGACATGTGCTCGCGAGACAAACAGTCTGAACCATTAAGTGCTGAACCATTCAGACATCTGAACCATTAAGAGGCTGATTAAGAGGCTACCAAACAGCCCCTAAATAAACTAGATATGCCTCTGACAAAAAAAAATAATTCATCCATCGAGGAAGAAGAAACCTGAAATTTTTCTTAAATTTTGACTAATAAAAGCTTTAATATAGGAAAAAGAAATCAACAACTGGATATCAAAAATTCTGAATTGATATGCTTACACTTTAGGATGCGATTGATGATTGCTTTTGTAGTAGGTATGGAAGCATCTGTTAGAGATGTCACACCCCCGTTAAAAGCGGAAACACGGGGATGTAACGAGATCGGGATCGTCATAACACATGGTAAGCGATAGAGATGCAATACAATAAATGATGACAAGCGTGTCATGACGAGACCCGACAACAAGGGGACTAGTGTCGTGTTTAGTCAATATTCACGACAACATAGCCATAAGCATAAACATGTTAAATGATTCACATAACCAAATAAAGATGTAATTGTAATGTAAATTCCCACAACCCGGGAACAAGTATCAAAAGATTGTAATTGTTTAAATCAGACTACAACATTGTATCAAAATAATTGTTTGTCAAATATGTTTAGTCCCAAAAAATGCATCCTAGGGTCTCCACTAAGGCAGCACACCTAGATTCCTCAATTTGCATGATCACCTGAAAAGATATGCTCAAAACGGTCAACAAAATTGTTGGTGAGCTCGCAGGTTTAAGTAATAAATAAGTAAGTGATACTGTATATAGTAAGCGATGTGGAATACCGTGAATACAGTTATATAAACAAGTAAAATCACATGACAATGAGATTTGCAACCAAATCTAGCGACGTACACAAAGATATTGTCAGAATATATTCACCTAAGAGCCCGTTCCTGGCCACTGATGGTACCAACTAGTATACCAACGAACAAGGGTGGGGGTGTCAACCCAGTAGTACTACCAATACCTATCCGTCGGTTCCCACACTAGAATTAAATAGTTGCAAAGATAGAACCACACAGCAGACCCAAGCATGTATCAGATAAGTACTTGTAAAACAGTATCACGTTGATTCCATGTATGTAAATTGTAAGTAAGTTGTACAGCATTGAAAATGGGTGAGCATACTTTTCCCCCAAGTTGTAAATGATTGAAATATTGTAAGCGTAAAAAGGGGCCACGAAACTCACTTGTTAAGTGGTAAGTATGTATGATCAATGTATCCAAATGTTGTATGCAAATGTACGGTCAAACACCTATTGACAGTTATTGTTAAGCATTAATGATATGAATGAAACATATAATATTATTCGGTCGGTTCGGGTTATATCGGTTGGGTCGCGTGTAACACACACAAACAGACACACATATTAGATCTTATGTAGATCCAAGTACTAGACATTGTCGCCACTGCTGATGATGTTTGAGTAAAAGTTTCATTGTTATTGAAGATGTATTTGATAAATATCAGTAGTTACAAATCAGTTGATAATTGTAAAACGTTAGATTGATTTGATTTTTGAATAGTATTTGTGGGCTTTATAGCGTTGACTTTAATCATTGTGGCTGAGCAATGGCAACCGTGTTAATGTTACCTCAACATCACATGACATACACACACCACGCATACGAAGGAAATCACACACAACAACTTTAGTCGCATGACAGGACCAGACGCACGACTCAACAATCCATTCGCACGAATCAACCCTCAATCGTGCGAATCAGCTTCATTCGTACGATTGAGCCTTCATTCGTATGACTGGCATTCAGTCGTACCACACAACACCCAATCGCACGACTCAACCTCCATACGCACGAATCAACCTTCAATCGTGCGAATCAGCTTCATTCGTACAATTGAACCTTCATTCGTGCGATTGGACTCCAGTCGTGCGATACACGCACAATCGCATACATTCATTCGGTCACCTGACTCGATCGCACACATTCATTCGCTCGCATGACTCAATCGCACACATTCATTCGCACGCATGACTCAATCGCACACATTCACACAGTCCCACGACTCAGTCGCACGACACACCCAGTCGCACAACTCAGTCACACGATTGACTCAGACGCATGGCTCAGTCGCACGACTCACCCAGTCACACGACTCAATCGCATGACAGACCCAGTCGCCTGGACAGCAGAATCGCGACTGTTGACGGGATGAGCAGCCTTTGGCTGCTTAGAACACGAGTTTTACACAACAAGGACTTCCAGAAACACTTCACACACATACACAAACAAGAAGCACACGCAGAAAGACCTCACACGCACCCACTCGACCTCATGTGTTCCGGTTGAACCCGAACACCCGAAACCCTAGAATGGACAGCCGTGAATAAAAAAGAAAAGGGACAACCAAGATCGTCTACCTGCAAGAATGGAGTAGACTAGGTTGTAGATGAAGTCTAGACGACGAAAACGAGACCAAGCGGGTCAGATTTGGTGCTAAGATGAAGAAAATGGTGAAGGAGAGGATGAAGAAGATGAAGAAGGAGTGAATGAACTAGGGCTGGAAAAATGGGGCTATTTATACCCATTCCAAGTTTACAAAATGTCAAGTTTAGTTTACAAAATGTCAAGTTTAGTCCCTGCACTTAACCCCCGAGTTTCCCAAATTTGTTTCGGTTGAAAAACGACTTTGTTAGGTTAATCATATTAATTATAAAAATGTATTTAATGTTATTTATAACTTAAAAATGGTTTTATTGGTGACATTAATTTTATATAAAAATGATATATTTGGCGGTTACGATGATGAAAGTTTTAAAAGTTTTTAAGGATAGCATATGATTACAATGAAAGCACAAGCACAACAATGATAAAGCAAGCATGATATCCACATAAAGAGTTAATAAAGATGAGTAATGATTGATCAAAGAATAGCTAACGGAAAACCACGTTAATTGACGGACCTTAAGGTGACGGATGTCACAGTATCCCCCAGTTGAGAGAATTTCGTCCCGAAATTCAGCTGGAGTTAGGTCCAAGAGTATCATCCTCGAATAGATGTGGATGTTTGAGTTTCATCTGATCTTCTCGTTCCCATGTAAACTCTGGCCCTCGCTTTGAATTCCACCTTACGCGAACAATAGGTATTCTACTGCGTTCCAGTTGCTTGACCTTTCGATCCATGATCTCAATGGGTTCCTCAACAAAATGAAGCTTTTCGTCAATCTTGATTTCATCAATTGGCACGTGAAGGGATTCATCGGCCATACACTTTTTGAGGTTCGATACGTGAAAAGTATCATGCACACCGCTGAGTTCTTGTGGCAGCTTTAATCGGTAAGCCACTGGACCGATTCTTTCTGTAATCTCGAATGGTCCAACGTATCTTGGGGCTAACTTCCCTTTCTTTCCAAATCGAACGACTCCTTTCCATGGGGAGACTTTAAGTAATACTCGATCCCCAATGTTGAATTCTAGAGGCTTCCAACGGTTGTCGGCATAGCTCTTTTGGCGATCTCTAGCAGCTTTCAGTCGATCTTTGATTTGAAAGATCTTGTCAGTTGTTTCTTGAATGATCTCTGGGCCTGTTAGCTGACTTTCACCAATCTCGGCCCAACAAACGGGAGATCTGCATTTCCTTCCATAAAACGCTTCGAACGGAGCACACCCAATGCTTGTATGGTAGCTGTTGTTGTAAGAGAACTCGATCAACGGTAGATGAGCATCCCAACTACCACCAAAGTCGATTACACAGGCTCTCAACATGTCTTCTAGCGTATGTATAGTTCGTTCACTTTGGCCATCTGTCTGAGGGTGATAGGCGGTACTCATATCTAATCGAGTGCCCATCGCTTTCTGTAGTGTCTGCCAAAATCATGAAGTGAATCGGCTGTCACGGTCGGATATGATTGACACCGGCACTCCGTGTCTTGTCACGACCTCTTTGATGTACAATCTCGCCAACTTATCCATTTTGTAGTCTTCTCGGATAGGCAAGAAATGTGCTGATTTCGTCATTCGATCCACTATAACCCATATCGAATCATGCCCGTTGCTCGTTCTAGGGAGTTTGGTAATGAAATCCATAGCTATATTCTCCCATTTCCACTCGGGAATTTCAGGTTGCTGTAATAATCCCGATGGTTTCTGATGTTCAGCTTTAACTTTCGAACACGTCAAGCATCTGCTGACGTACAAGGCAATGTCTTTCTTCATGCCTGGCCACCAGTACAGATCCTTAAGATCGTGATACATCTTGTCTGCACCAGGATGAATAGAATATCGCGTCTTGTGGGCTTCATCCATGACTAAGGTACGTACACCTCCCCATCTGGGTACCCATATGCGATCCATGAAGTATTGTATACCGTCGTCCTTGCAAATTATTTGTTTATCTAACCCTCGGAATTCTTCTCCCGCAAGGTTTTCTTCTTTCAATGCCTCACTTTGTGCAATTTGGATCTGGGCTTTCAAATTCGTTTGAATAGTCAATCCCAGCGCTCGAGCACGTAGTGGTTTCACGCGTTCTTTACGGCTTAAAGCATCAGCCACCACGTTAGCTTTCCCCGGATGATACCGGATTTCACAATCGTAGTCACTAAGAAGCTCTACCCAACGTCGCTGACGCATTGTAAGGCCCCGTTCCCGGGACGCTTACAGTTGGCCATTCATCGCACATAAAACATACATTTACATTTCATTAAGAAAACATCGCAGCGGAAACATTCAAAAATGACATCACGTTTCATTATAATTACTTTTGCCAAATAATACGTCATTATCCGGTTACAAAATTCATGTTTGCATTACATCACAAAAGCTATATAATTGGATGCCATCCCAAAAGAGCCGAGTAACTTCGCCATGCCATCCTCAGCAATCATTTACCTGCCAACTGGAAAATGCAATAAAAGTCAGCGTTGCTGAGTGAGTTCTAGTTTTAATAATAAAACATACTTTACTTTCATTAAAAACCCTTCCTTTATCATGCGATCATGCAACATACGTATACACAGATAATTTCATTATTATCTTTCATTACATTCATTATCTTCCATTCTTTCGTTCATTCTGTCTTCCGAGTCTTTTGCGACAACTTGGTCGCTCACCTCAATGGCAATCTCAATGATTGCTCGCTATCCGAGTCTTTTGCACCCCTAAGGTTGCTCACCCCAATTGCCCATCACGATAGCAAGCTATCCGAGTCTTTTGCAACAACAAGGTTGCTCACCCCAAGGCAACATCACGATAGCTCTTACTCGAGTCTTTTGCAACGACAAGGTTGCTCACCTCATAGGCAATCTAAACGATTGCACTTCATCCGAGTCTTTTGCAACACAAAGTCGCTCACCCCAATAATATGCTTGCAAGCCTTTCTTTCGTTCATTCATCTTTCATTAATGCATGCATTCTTACTTCATGTTCCTCTTTCATTATCTTTCGCTTTACATTACGTAATACTTCATTCATTCATTCATTCATTCATTCATTCATTAGCATGACATGTAAAGCCATAAGAAAGATAAGCATACATCATAGTAAGGAACATATAATACACATTCATCATATCATCATATAGGGCAATATCATACATTCATAATATGCATAAACATGCAACATCATCATCAATATCATCATCATCATGCCCTACATGCTCTCTAAGGCCATAATCATCCTCTTACATGCTCTTACGGGTTACTTTACGTCAACACTTACATCTGCACCTTTCCCCCGAAGGCCAGAAGTCAAACTACACATTCCTTCGAGTGTAACAGCCCTATCCGGGCGTATGGACACCCTTCAGTCGCATGGCCTCCATGCGACTGAACATCATGCGACTGGACACATGCGGATGAACATCTATGCGGATGAACATCCATTCGTGCGTATGGACCTTGTGCGAATGGGATTACTGCGAATGGGCACCTATGCGACTACCCTCATGCGTATGGACTCATGCGACTAAGCATCTATGCGACTGAACCCTCAGTCGCGCATCCCTCATGCGACTGGACTCTCAGTCGTGCGATTGAGTCCCAATCGTGCGAATGAACCTTCAATCGCCCTCATTCGGCCGTATGGCCTTCATTCGGTCGCCTAGCCCTAGCTGATGCAGAATGGAGTTCATCCCGAACCCAATCTGCCATTTTCGGCCTCCAAGCTCATCCAAACTCATTCTAAGCCTAAATCAACCCTCCTGGACCTTAGAAATGCATACCTTAACACCATACAAGCACACACAAGCCCGAAATCATACTCTAAACACATCATACACATCATACCCAAATGGGTCAAACACACACACACATAAAAACGGGTTTTGCACACTTTCCAGCCCCAAAATCGGTTGAAAACAAGTAAAAGTGGGGTCCTAGAACTCACACAATCGAGCACAAAGACAAGAGCTTCGATTTGGCTTGCTACTCGACGGATTTGGACACCCGAATCACCCGAATCAACCCTTTTCTCCCTTTTTCTCTTCTTTCTCTCTTCTCTCTTCTTGTGAGCTGAATTTTGTGAAGTGTGGGGAGAGTGGGCTGCCCTCTCCCTACACATATCACCACATTTCCCGATTTTTCTTCGTTGGCGAGTTTGGTCCCTCGACTTTGGACTTTATTTCTTTTCTTTCTTCGTCGGCTTCAAAATAATAAATTTCCGGGTGTTACACGCATATTGAGTTCCTTCTGAACCAGGATATGTTGGAGGCTCTTATGATCTGTGAAGATGATGCATTTGGTTCCATACAGTTAATGCCTCCAAATCTTGAGTGCAAATACTACAGCGCCCAACTCAAGATCATGAGTTGTATAGTTCTTTTCGTGCACTTTAAGTTGTCGCGAAGCGTAGGCAATCACCTTATCCTTCTGCATTAGCACACATCCCAATCCTTGATGTGAAGCATCATAGTATACCACAAAATCATCAGTTCCGTCTGGGAGGGACAGTATCGGCACGTTACACAACTTCTCTTTCAACGTTTGGAACGCTTGTTCTTGTGCATGTCCCCAATCAAACTTCTTGTCTTTCTGAGTAAGCAGGGTTAATGGCTGCACGATCTTTGAAAAATTCGCGATGAAGCGTCGATAGTAACCGGCCAATCCTAAAAATTGCCGTATTTCTGATGGTGTCTGGGGTGCATCCCATTTCTTCACCGCTTCGATCTTGCTGGGATCTACATGAATTCCGTCCTCATTAACCACATGACCGAAAAAATTCACTTCCCGCAACCAAAATTCACACTTCGAGAACTTGGGGAAAAGTTTTTCTTCCCGTAACAATTCCAGAATTACCCGAAGGTGTTCTTCATGATCCTTTTTCGATCGGGAGTAGATGAGTATATCGTCTATGAACAGGATCACAAATTTATCCAAATAAGGTTTGCACACCCGATTCATTAGATCCATAAACACGGCTGGTGCGTTAGTCAGCCCGAACGGCATGACCAAGAACTCATAGTGCCCATAACGAGTTCTAAACGTTGTCTTCGGTATGTCGTCCTCAAAAACCCTTAGTTGATGATATCCAGAACGAAGGTCGATCTTTGAGAAATATGAAGCTCCTTGCAGCTGATCAAACAGATCGTCGATCCTGGGGAGAGGATATCGATTCTTCATGGTTAACTTGTTCAACTCACGGTAATCGATACACATGCGGAACGACCCATCCTTCTTTTTGACAAATAATACCGGTGCTCCCCACGGTGGATGACTCGGTCGAATAAAACCCTTCTCCAGTAGTTTCTGTAACTGACTAGACAACTCTTGCATTTCGGATGACGCTAATCGATATGGCATCTTTGCTACCGGTGTAGCTCCAGGAACCAACTCTATACGAAATTCCACTTGTCGTGGAGGAGGCAAACCAGACAAGTCATCAGGAAATACATCTGGGTAATCCCGTACCACAGGGATATCTACTAGTTTCCTTTCTTCATCCTTCTTTTCAATCACATGAGCCAGAAAAGCGTAGCACTGCTTTCGTAAACTTCGGCGTGCTTTCATACAGGAAATAAGCTTTAAGTTCCTTCCCGGTCGTTCTCCCTGAACTTTGAGTACCTCCCCGTTTGGCATGGGGATTCGTACTACTTTGTCCCGACAGACAATCTCTGCTCCGTTTTGCGACAACCAATCCATACCCACAATAACGTCGAAACTTCCTAACTCAAAGGGTATCAAGTCTATATCGAAGGCATGGTCCTCCAATATTATCAAGCACTTCCTAATAATCTCATCGGCCTGAACAACTCTATCATTAGCCATTTCTACAGAGTAGCTAGTTTCTAGCCTACTAGGACTCAAATCAAGCAATTGCACAAACTCAGAAGATATAAAGCTATTGTCTGCTCCAGTATCAAATAATATAGATGCGAAGTGATGATTCAGTAAGTGCGTACCCGTGACAACATTTGGGTCCTGACGGGCATCGTTAGCTCCAATGACGAATGCGCGTCCCCGAGCTGCATTCCCCTGATTTGTCGGGCCTTGGTTTCCAGCTATGGCCATCACCTGCTGCTGGTTGTTTCCTTGTTGACCCGGTGCCCGATTCAGTCTGGGGCACATGTTTCTGTAATGATCGAGGCCTCCACACTCATAACAGGCCCTTGCATTCCCGGCGGGGTTAACCGCGTTGACTGGTGCCACAAGGTTCGGCGCTGTTCTGCAGTCTCTCGCCAAATGTCCCGGGCGTCTACAGTTGGCGCACACCCGGCACTGCGTTCCTGGGGGATGATGATAGTTGCACCTGTCACATTTGGGGTGCGGCCCCACATACTCTCTCTTGCCCTGAGTCACGGCCACAAAATTTCTGGTTGTCTTGGCCCTTTTATCGACTTTCCCGGCACTCCACCGACTTGTTTCCCCAACATCCTTTCTCTTTTCTGCTCCTCTGCCCAAAACCCCTGTTCTCACCATCTCATCAGTTAGAGCGTCAGCCTTCAGAATTGCGCTCTGGATAGTAGGAGGAGCAGTTGCTGTAACCATTGCTCGGATTTGAGGCGCAAGTCCCCAAATATACCTCTCGATTCTCTTTGATTTCGGCATGACCAGATGCGGAACCAATCTTGCCAGCTCATGAAAACGGTCAGTATAAGCTGCATGCCCGGCCCCCACCATAGCATGATTCCAGAACTCATGCTCCAATTTCTGCATCTCGTTGAGGGGGCAGTATTCCTCGGTGATCAATGCTTTAAACTCATCCCATGACATCTGCATCAAAGATTCTCTTCCTCTAGCTTGAACCTGGGTCTTCCACCAGGTTAGGGCCTTGCCCTGCAGTGAACATGTGGCATATTTGATTCTCTGGCTGTCGAGGCACTCACTGATGTCAATTACTGCCTCCATCTTTTCTAGCCACCTGGTTAGGGCTATCGCCCCACCTTTCCTATCAAATTCTCTCGGTTTGCAAGCCACAAACTCTTTGTATGAACACCCCCGTCTAGCATTAGCAACCCCATTCTCAATACCAGCTGTACCACCATTTCCGGTCTCCTGGTTGCTTTCGTTTCCAGTTGGGTTTCCATTTCCCACTTCGGTTTCGATCCCACCTTGAGCTCTTTCTCCATTATCTCCATTATCATTGCCACCATCCCCGTGGGGGTGGTGTTGCTGGAGTGCATCGCTCACTTGGGCCACGATAGTAGGAAACAGTGCGGCCAACTGTTGAGCGATCAGAGCTGCCATGTCAGAGTTTCCTGTATACTGATTGTTACTGGCAGGACCATCATTTGTTCTTGGTGCTCTACCTCTGCCCCTTGGGGCTTCACTCCCGCCACTATTGCAGCGGTTAACTCTTCGAGGCGGCATTTTCTAATCATAGAAATAGTAAACACGTAAGCTTAAATCATTTCAAAGTGTATTATCCATAACACTCATCAAGTCCAGTATTCCAAGTTAATATCACACTTATTGCCACCACACATCGCATGCAAGTCGTGTAGTTCTCACACCATGAATTGATAATGTCTCAACAATAGTCCATCATAACAGTTGTAATCCCATGTATATAATCACGTTTAGTCTAGCGGAGGTTGTCTATCTCTTCCTCTTTTGAGGTTTCAGACATAACCTCCTCAGGATCAATCTCAATGTCCAAGGTCAAGCGCAATAGCATGATCTGTGAAGATCTCTTCGGGTTTAATACCCGGATTTGATAAACTAACTCGGCGCGCAGAGGGAACGGAAGATCCAATAGAAGCATCCCATAAAAGAGTGAGCACAAGGGCTCTCTCATAGGGTGGAAAGATCACATAACAAATAAATGAACGAATCAAGCAACGTGGAACACATACATGAGATATAATATGCATACAGAATCCTAGCATGCCAATCTACATGAAGGTTCCTAGGTTATAGTCTAGGTCAAGCGTATTGCCTAATTCTCTATAACCAATGGCTCTGATACCAATCTGTCACACCCCCGCTAAAAGCAGAAATTCGGGGATGTAACGAGATCGGGATCGTCATAACACATGGTCAGCGATAGAGATGCAATATAATAAATGATGACAAGCGTGTCATGACGACACCCGACAACAAGGGGACTTGTGTCGTGTTTAGTCGATATTCACGACAACATAGCCATAAGCATAAACATGTTAAATGAGTCACATAACCAAATAAAGATGTAATTGTAATGTAAATTCCCACAACCCGGGAACAAGTATCAAAAGATTGTAATTGTTTAAATCAGACTACAACATTGTATCAAAATAAATGTTTGTCAAATATGTTTAGTCCCAAAAATGCATCCTAGGGTCTCCACTAAGGCAGCACACCTAGATTCCTCAATTTGTATGATCACCTGAAAAGATATGCTCAAAACGGTCAACGAAATTGTTGGTGAGCTCGCAGGTTTAAGTAATAAATAAGTAAGTGATGCTGTATATAGTAAGCGATATGAAATACCGTGAATACAGTTATATAAACAAGTAAAATCACATGACAATGAGCTTTGCAACCAAACCTAGCGACGTACACAAAGATATTTTCGGAATATATTCACCCAAGGGCCCGTTCCTGGCCACTGATGGTACCAACTAGTATACCAACGAACAAGGGTAGGGGTGTCAACCCAGTAGTACTACCAATACCTATCCGTCGGTTCCCACACTGGAATTAAATAGTTGCAAAGATAGAACCACACAGCAGACCCAAGCATGTATCAGATAAGTACTTGTAAAACAGTATCACGTTGATTCCATGTATGTAAATTGTAAGTAAGTTGTACAGCATTGAAAATGGGTGAGCATACTTTTCCCCCAAGTTGTAAATGATTGAAATATTGTAAGCGTAAAAAGGGGCCACGAAACTCACTTGTTAAGTGGTAAGTATGTATGATCAATGTATCCAAATGTTGTATGCAAATGAACGGTCAAACACCTATTGACAGTTATCGTTAAGCATTAATGATATGAATGAAACATATAATATTGTTCGGTCGGTTCGGGTTATATCGGTTGGGTCGCGTGTAACACACACAAACAGACACACATATTAGATCTTATGTAGATCCAAGTACTAGACATTTTCGCCACTGCTGATGATGTTGAGTAAAATTTTCATTGTTATTGAAGATGTATTTGATAAATATCAGTAGTTACAAATCGGTTGTTAATTGTAAAACGTTAGATTGATTTGATTTTTGAATAGTATTTGTGGGCTTTATAGCGTTGACTTTAATCTTTGTGGCTGAGCAATGGCAACCGTGTTAATGTTACCTCAACATCACACGACATACACACACCACGCATACGAAGGAAATCACACACAACAACTTCAGTCGCACGACAGGACCAGACGCACGACTCAACAATCCATTCGCACGAATCAACCCTCAATCGTGCGAATCAGCTTCATTCGTACATTTGAGCCTTCATTCGTATGACTGGCATTCAGTCGTACCACACAACACCCAATCGCACGACTTAACCTCCATACGCACGAATCAACCTTCAATCGTGCGAATCAGCTTCATTCGTACGATTGAACCTTCATTCGTGCGATTGGACTCCAGTCGTGTGATACACGCACAATCGCATACATTCATTCGGTCACCTGACTCGATCGAACACATTCATTCGCTCGCATGACTCAATCGCACACATTCATTCGCACGCATGACTCAATCGCACACATTGACACAGTCGCACGACACACCCAATCGCACGACTCAGTCGCACGATTGACTCAGACGCATGGCTCAGTCGCACGACTCACCCAGTCGCACGACTCAATCGCATGACAGACCCAGTCGCCTAGACAGCAGAATCGCGACTGTTGACGGGCTGAGCACCCTTCAGCTGCTCCGAACACGAGTTTTACACAACAAGGACTTCCAGAAACACTCCACACACATACACAAACAAGAAGCACACGCAGAAAGACCTCACACGCACCCACACGACCTCATGTGTTCGGGTTGAACCCGAACACCCGAAACCCTAGAATGGACAGCCGTGAATAAACAAGAAAAGGGACAACCAAGGTTGTCTACCTGCAAGAATGGAGTAGACTAGGTTGTAGATGAAGTCTAGACGACGAAAACGAGACCAAGCGGGTCGGATTTGGTGCTAAGATGAAGAAAATGGTGAAGGAGAGGATGAAGAAGATGAAGAAGGAGTGAATGAACTAGGGATGGAAAAATGGGGCTATTTATACCCATTCCAAGTTTGCAAAATGTCAAGTTTAGTCCCTGCACTTAACCCCCGAGTTTCCCAAATTTGTTTCGGTTAAAAAACAACTTTGTTAGGTTAATCATATTAATTATAAAAATAAATTTAATTTTATTTATAACTTAAAAATAGTTTTATTGGTGACATTAATTTTATATAAAAATGATATATTTGGCGGTTACGATGATGAAAGTTTTAAAAGTATTTAAGGATAGCATATGATTACAATGAAAGCACAAGCACAACGATGATAAAGCAAGCATGATATCCACATAAAGAGTTAATAAAGATGAGGAATGATTGATCAAAGAATAGCTAACGGAAAACCACGTTAATTGACGGACCTTAAGGTGACGGATGTCACAATAGATGTATGTCGTAGCAAATTGGATTGAAGTGGAGTTCCAATTTGGGTTTTTCTTTTGTCCAAATGAACCATTTTAACATTTGGATGATGTGCAAAGAAGCAGAACATACATGAATTACACCTCCAATTATTAAATTTTTGGTGGTTTATCTTCTCAAACTTACATCTCAATCGCCTATCGGCCTATGTGATCGAAGTGACTTTTTTGCGGTGGCGGTGGTGAAACTAATCGATTCAGATTGTGTAATTAACCCATAGCATATATATATATATATATATATGTATATATATATGTATATATGTATATATATAGTATATATATATATATATATGTATATATATATATATATATAGTATATATATATATATATATATATATAGTATATGTATATATGTATATGATATGTATATATGTATAGATATGTATAGATGTATATATATGGATATGTATGTATAGGATGAGAGATGTAGGATAGGGAGAGGTATAGAGAGATAGAGAGAGAGAGAGAGATAGAGATATAGAGAGAGAGAGAGAGAGAGAGAGAGATAGAGAGAGAGATCTATAGAGATAGAATAACTAGATAGATATATATAGATATATATATATATATATATATATATCTATATATATATATATATATATATATATATATATATTAACACTTAAAGAAAAGGTATACATGCCTTTGGAAAAGAACCATAAAGTTAACGATTTTGTTAAACTCATTTTTTTATGCATTTGTTTATTTTTACAAGTTATATACACTCAAAAGGAATAACTATTTTTTGGGAAGTAATAGCCGCAAATCTATCCACTCGTGTAGTTTTAGGCCGTAGATGTTTACTTTTTTTTAATTGGGTAGTTTAAAACTATTTTTTTTAAGTTTACGATATGACATAATATATTATTTTAATGCAAAAATATCTTGGAGTTATAAAATTGTTTAACATAAAAATAACCAACCCCGATGTAGTTATTACAAAAATGAGTTATCAATATTTTATTTCTTAAACATTATTTTTGTAATTTAAAATACTTCTTTTGTAAACTAATAGTTATAGTTTTAAATTACTTTATAAGTGTTACATCTTTTTCAAGTTGTATCTTTTGATATTGTATTTTTATATATATAATTTATAGTCTTATCACATCTCGGTGGAAGCGTAAAATATTTAGATGTGACTTTTGGCTCAAAACACATTGATTACAAACATATGCATTCAAAACAGGTAAATAAACTAAACTTTCATTAGATATATATTTTGGGTTACATCATACATACAAAAGTTGTCTCACATGAGACTATTACATAAGTTTTTATCGCCCAACGTCAAAAAGTTTAACATATTTGCTACGTAACATTTCCCAGCTAATAATGGATGTGAACGTCCACAAAGAGGCTGAAATCCATCAAATCAATCATCATCCAAACGCACAGCTGCCCTATGTAATCATACCATTCATTGAACAAGTTGAACGTGTAAATGATATTATAAAATATTCTGATTACCTGAAAAAGTACACCCAGACAGTCAACAAAAAGTTGGTGAGAACATAGTTTTAATCAATGACATAATTTTTTCTAATTGATGCAACATAAACAAGTCAACAACCAAACCTACTTATATGTTAGGTGATTCATAACTGTCACAAATATAAATCACAGAATCAAATAATATAACATCACGACCCCTATTCGGCAGTCTCAACTGGGTCCAATTGGTGCAGGAAACATGTTCATAAGTAGCACTACCTATGTTATCTAATGGTTCCTTATACGAAGTAATGGTTGTGTCTTAAGGCAATCATTGTCAGTAACTTATCAAAATTCTCATTTATATTAGCATCAATAATAAAATCATACAATATGTTTTTCCTCCAAATATTTATACATAAAAAAGGGCTATGTTACTCACCTTTATTCCAGCAACTTGTCAATAATTTCCTATAAAATAATCACTTGTTAGATTAAATACTTATTTAATTTATATTACCTATATTAATATTAATTAGGCTTTAAATTATAAAATAGTAGTTATCATTGTCTAAAAAATATCAAATTTTACAAACAGTAGTATTTTCATATCTAGATTATCCTATAAAATTTTCAGTTAATATTTCTTCACAGGTAATTTCCTAAAATTTTTACAAGATTTCTAATTATTGACAGAAATAGCTATATATCTCTAAAAGTGCTGAAAATTATAGAAAATTTTCCATTCAGTATCTAATTTTTTATGTAAAATTGTCATGATTTTATCTACTATTTTTCTATCACTTTTGATTTTTTTCTTATTAATTGTTCTAAAATATAAAACCTTTTTATACTAATGAATTAATTCACAAAATTTACTTTGTATCTTAAGTATAATATTGGGATCATTATTGAAACTTTTCACATTTTTCTTAAGTTCCTACTTCCAATTTGGTAATTTTCTTTTATTTCATTATTTTAATTATATAAATTAATATATCCCATATAATTACTTCATATTTTCTAGTTTTTTATCTTTAATAGTTTGTTAATAAATTTCTAACAATTTTGTTCTCACAATCACATTCATTTAAATATCTAACCTAATTCACCTAGTAAATCATGAAATAACAATTATTTCAACACTTTTAAACCCTTTGTTTTTATTTGAATCTTTTGTTTTATAAAAATCTCAAACTTTCTACTACACAATCTTTTCTTACTGATTTTGATTGAAAATTAAGTTTTTATAAAGTTTGTAAATTGTTTTGATGGTTTATGACATAAAGGGTTTGATCTATATGTATGTTAAATGCATATACAACTTTACAAGCTTTTTAATCATAGATTTTTGGGGATCTAACCTTGATTATAAGTAAGAGAAGTTTAGAAGATTGTTAAGGAAGACTCCTAAGCTCTTTATGATCCAAACTTGATGTGAATGTTATTGAACTTGAAGTAATGTCCCAAGGATGTTAGTGGTTGAAGGAGGTTGGTTTTATGGTGGTAATGCTTATGATAATGGGTTCAGGTGATGTAGTAACCGAGAGAGTAAGAAGTTTGTTAAAGAGGAGAGTGGTGTAGTGAATGGTGGTGGGTTTTGTTACGTGGTCTTCCTCAATACCGAAACAATATTGATATTTAGATTCCTAGATTAGCTCTATTGTTATTTTTTTAGGTTTAGTAGTCATGGTATATCTTGTTTTCTAGAAACATATGTGACTTGGATTCCATCCCGTGCTTCTTTCCAACTCCACGTTTGCTTAGTATGTACTTCCACAACCATTGTAACACTCATGTGGACACTAAATCTAAACTTTCACCAACTTGCTTTCATTTATTTGATCCTATTTTCTAACATATCCTTGTTGGTATATTTCAATATTTTCTTGGATTCTTAGGGGGGCAAGGAAGAGACTGTTATGTTAGTTGTAGCGTGCCTTCCCTCGACGTGTACATATACTAATATTTCTAGCATTGTTCCACAAGATGACAAGATCCCCATTTTATATCAGCATGGATTAAGTTAATTCACCCGATACTTCTCTCTTGAATTACATAAGTATGCTTGCTAAAATACTTTAGTGGTAACAGTTTATACCATTACTAGGTTATAGTCCCGTGTATTATATGAGACTGTATTATATAAATTTCATAATTTTTTATATGTATAGGATAAAAACATTCGATACACAGATAAACAAAGAAAAAAAAGAATTGTAAGCTTCTAATCAACTTAAATTTATGGCTAACTAAGGGGCTGTTTGGTAGCCTTAATCATTCCATTAAAAGGCTACTTCTGAATCGGTAAGAGCTTGGGTTGTTTGGTTTAAAAACAAGAACCTCTTAATCATTCAAATAACCTCTTCACCATTCAGCTTAAAATAATATTAAATGAATAAGTGGAGAAAAACAACCTTGTAAAAGAAACCCTACCATCAACCTCCATTTCTCTCATATCTCCCTCATCCCTATCGACACCTCCATCTCCTGTCACTCTTCATGTCGGCAATAACCAACAACTATATAGAAGCTTTGAGAAGTGCGCCCCTTTCTTACCTAGATCTTTGTGTTTAACTGTTTGAGGTAACTACTTCAAATGGGTTTGACATTTGGGGGTCATCTTCAACACTTCTTCCTCCTTCTATAAAGTGTCTGATCAAAATTTAGATGGTCTTGATGACATCGAATGCACTTAGATAGAACCAGGTGTTAGTGAAGAGTCATCTGATCAGTCTAAATATAAAAGAGAAACCCCAACCAAAGGTGTGAGTAGGGAGTCAACCATTCGATTTAAAGCTAAAAAGGAGAAACAAAAAGATAAAGAAACATAAAACTCACGGCTAATAGATGTTGGGGATCAAATATCCTAGGTTGTAAAGATGTTAATTGAAAAACATAATCTGTCTAATGATATGAATGCATGTATGGAGAAGCTGGAGAGTTTGGGGTGAGGCATGTTTGATGCGAAATATCAAACAACACTTTTGTTTTTTGGTGAAAGTGTTGACATAAGGAAGGTGTGGCTGCGACTACAACCGTCGACATAAGAGCTTTGGGTAAAAATGAAGGAGTTAAATATGGACTATTTTGATGCTATATTAGGTTTTTTCTGGATGTGATTGTTAGGTTTTTGGGATAATATGTTTATGGGTTTTTTTATGCATTTGATGGTAAGTTTTTTAGATGATATGTTTATGTGTTTTAATTGTTTTAATGGATGTAATAGACGATATGTTTTACGGATGTTTTTAACTGGTTTGATGGATGTAATGGATGATATGTTTATGGATGTATTTAATTGGTTTGATATGAAAGTTTTTGAAATATATGTATATGGTTGTTTTTAATTATTAACAAATAGCATATGGATTTGGAGGATGAGATTATCGTTTTCATTTTACTTTGTTAGCAATCGTAACGATAAGAACAGGAAGAACAACATACTCGTATGGTTAGATGGAACTCTTATACATGCAGTCGCACCAGTTGAGCAACAGACTCATTACAAAGGAAAAGGAAAAGATGAATGCTACAAAATATGTTAGAAATTTGTGATATGATATTCATGTTCATATGGGTTGGATAGGAAGGCATTGCACATGATTCTCAAGTTTGAAAAGAAGTTGCATTTAACCCGACTTCCAGCTTTCTTTTCCCTGCTCCAGGTTCTAAATCATTATTTAAATTTGTTTATTAAATACAATATTTGTTTTTTATGTAATACCTTTACGACACTACATACACCAACACTCGTGGATTTATGACTCCATACCGTAATACGGGGTATTGATTAGCCGATTTTTGATGACGTGTGTTAACTAAGGAAAAAAAGATTCAATCATGCTCACGCACAACTTATAAATGTTAGTGAGCATGCATATGGTGTGTCGAAGGGAAGATTCCTAATCTTAAAGCAAATGGATCCGTTTTCTTTTACAATTCAAAGAGACACGATTATTGTTTGTTTCGCCGTCCATAATTTATATAGAAAAGAAGTATTAATGATCAGTTATTTATGGCATACGACGAGAACACAGTATTTGCAGAAGCATAAGGTGGTAACAGTGATGGTCAGTTCGTTCATAATATAGAATGGGTTTCACAAGACATTGAGTATAGAAATAATTTGCGTAATGAGATAGCTAGTCAATAAGTTTCAAGTGGTTAATATTTGAAGCAAACTTGTAATTTGTATCCAAATTTTAGTATTTTGTATTTGGATATTAGTATGTTGTATTTCGATTAGTTTGTATTTCGATTTTAATATGTTGTATTTGAATTAATTCTATAATGTTTGTATTTTGTTTATAGTTATTCATCGTTGAATATAGTCATTTAAAAATCTAACCAAATAGATACATTTCATTAAGCATAAAATTCTACAGAGGGGTAAAATAATTATTTTGCACAACTATTTAGAGAATAGTACTTACTTGTTCAGCACTTATGGGTTGAGAGTCTGTTAACCAGTTAGACATATTACTGGTTCAACACTTATTGGTTTAGATTTTGACAAACAACCATATTTATATTTTGTGTAAGAAACCCAAATAGGCAAAAGTTTTGTTTAACAACCACAATCAGAGACATAAGATTATTTAGAAAAAAAATAATAAACAAAACGGTGTATGTTGTTTTTTGTTTAGGTTAACGAATAAAAATAATTTAAGAAAAATCTAATTAAAATGTTATAATAAAAATATGAAAATATAAAAATATAAAAGGTAAATATGAACCTTGAGTTTTTATAAAATTGAGATTTTGTTAGAAATTGTTAAAAAAAATTTTGCTAGCAGTATGTAAGATGTATATAATTCAAACGATATTTTGATAGATTTCAAAGTCAAAGTTCATATAAGTACTCTTAAGTAGTCAAATGATTAATTTAATAATTACCATTTAGTTTAATAGGTCATAAAAGTATGGGAAGGAAATCTTTGTGTGGTTAATTGGTTTCAGGTTGTTCAAATAACGAGTGTTTCGGAGCGGGTTTCATGTATTAAACACTAGACTTAATTTAGTAGATTATAATAAGTTTTTTTTGAAATCATATAAAATTAGTAGACCTAAATTTTACTTCTATAAGTTACGTAATGTATAAATGCTTAAATGTATAATTGTATATAAAGAATTTGTTCAATTTAGACAATCTAAACAAGTGTATACAAACATCTTACTTAATTATAATGGGTGTTGGTCGAGTAATTCGAATTTTGGATTAATTAGTTCAGGTTATTCGGATTTTTGAGGTTATAAAGTCTATCTGAAACCCGACCCGAATAAGAATAAGTTTAATCGATTTTTGAGTTGTTCATGTAAAGGGCTGTTTGGGTCGGGTTTCTTGGGTATGGATGAGTCGGATTGGATGGGCTAATCGGTTAAGATAAAATCGACGGGCCTATTGACATGCGACATCAATTGTAATCATTTATTAGGATTAACACAAAGCAAAGCTTCTACATTATCACCATTTTCAACCCAATATTACATTGCAATGTCATCTAACAGTCACCATGAACCAGAAGTGTCAATCTCAGAAGCATAGAGAAACTATTTCGATAATCACATATCTTTATAGACCTATTTCAATTGATATGTGGCAGATAGAGGTTAACTTTTATAGGCACTCCTAATCCTGCACATGTAAATATGATTAATGTTTTAAGCTGCTAGAAATCTTCTTTATCCATGATTGTGTTTTAGCTTTTACAAGTGGGTCATTTGATGTTTGAACTAAGCAAAATGTTAATTAGTAGGTTATAACATTACTTATAAACTATAGCCTAATGCGGTTCGGAACAAGAAAATTTAACACGTGATCATACTAGAAATTTTCTTTTACATCTAAGGGGTCAAACTACATGAAAATGATCACGTTGGATACCCTTATTAGTAGAAAATCTTACATCTGTAGGCTAACAGATGACCCTGACCCCCTCTAGTTCTGACATGACCATATGTTCTGCATTGTTTTCGCTATTGGTGTAACTAAGGCAGTTATGAGCTCGTAGTTATGTTAAACGTGACTGAAGTTTCAGATTATAGTTAAGTTATTTTTACATAAGATCTGTGCACACTTATCACTCTTGGGCTGTTCTAAACACCGAAATGGATTAAGTATCGAGGAGGTCTTGAAGGAAGCATCATTGGAAATTTCGTTTTGATGCTAGTCAACATGAGACCATTTATATAACCTTAATTAATCCTATCACCAGGGGAGGTTTTATGTGCTTTAGAACTCTTTAATCTATGTAAACTTTGTCATTAAGTAATCATGTCACTCTACCTCATGGGCTGGTTTCTGTCATTGCTCTAATTCCTTTTTCTCTTAGAGGCTTCTAAGTTCTAGTAAGTCCATATGTGACTTGAGCTTTTTTTTTTTATTTTGTTTTCTTTAAATTGTTGATGTGAAGCTTTTTAGCACTTGTAACTTCTTGTGGGTGGTCAATTTAAAAATCATTTCTATGATTTATTCATCCATTCTACTACAATATATATACTTGCATTGTAGTACAAATGCTTAAGACACTCTCATCTATGCATTTTACAGGTCATGATTCTTATATTCATAACAGTTGAAGGTTTTCACTTGCCTGTTCAAGTAATTAAGTATATATAGACACTTTCGTCCTTGCTATTGACCATCTTTAAGATTTTGCTAGTAGTCCTTCTTTCTACCATGGCTGAAAATGACAGTGTAGCTCCCTTGGAGAGAAAATGGAAACATCCAATGTTTGTTTTCTGTAAAGATATTAGGTACAATTTTTTTATATTTCAAAAGCTATTAATCCAGTCATTTGAATGAACTTTTATCTCTAAATTGAGATATCATACTTTGAAGTACAAATTTGTTATTTTAGTTTAAATTTTTCTGTAGGTTTGTCCTCAAGATGGATTCACTTGGAAAGGAAATACTTGCTATCCTGCAGCCTTGGCATTTGCTGCAGATCCTGTTGCTTCTTTAATTGACCACTGCGTTCATTGGTCATATAGGTACACAAAGAAACAGAACTAGTGTTATATATCTACTCATACTTATTGCCAATATTTACTGTACTAAATGAAAGTTACTGCCTGTATAAACACAGGAATATAATTGTAAAAGAGTGAAGTAACCTTTTTGCAACTTGTCATCTCTTAAATGTTTTATGCTTTTGTATATGCCCGGTGGAAATTGCTTCTGTAGGAGTATCTATTGCTATTTTCAATCAAGTTTCAAAAATAGTCATTTTTCCACTTGTTAGTATTACAACTTCATTTGTTGCTGAGGAAGAAACTATAGAAAGACTGAATAGTAAAGTACCCAAAATGGAAAATGGTTCGATTAATGGATACGTGACAAAATAATTAATGAAAGATGATGTCAAACTTGAAAACTTAGAAACTAGTTCAATAATAGCAGACAAGATGCCACCAGATGACACTCAAGAGTGTATGTTCTTTCCATTAATTGTTGTTTTACATTACAAAACAAAGGTTGTATTCATGGTCTTGTGGGCGTCTTTCTAACTATTTTTAAATCAGGTCTTAAAAAGTCTATGTAAGCATATGATCATAAGTGAAAGCACCCAAATAAGTTAAAGCTAAGAAAACGAAAGAGAAACATCCCATCAGCATCAACTGTGCTTGTGTTTGGTGCAGTGCTTGTTCTTCTTGAAACATTATTGCTGGTCTTTCTAGCTGAACCACTTTTGAGTTTGAAGGGAGTAAAATCTGTAAGTTTTGCAATTCATTTTTTGTTAATTCCTAATTTGTGCTTTGTATAATAATTAAGTATCCTTATTTGTATAATCACAGTGTTCTAAAATGATATTACCTGCACATAAATATCTAACCTTACGTGCACTTGGAGCTCCGGCAGTTCTTCTCTCTTTGGCTATGCAAGGTGTCTTTCGCGGTTTCAGAGATACTAAACTTCTTTATATGTCACTGGTATTTCCAATATAGCGTCTTCTTTCTTTTATCGTTGATGACTTAACTACTTTTACAGCTTAACGGTCCAGCATATTTTCTTTTTCTAATGCAGTTGTAGGAGATGTAGCTAACATAATTTTGGATCCCATCTCATCTTTGCTTGCAAATTGGGAGTTAGTGGTGCAACCATTGCACATGTTCTTTCTCAGTAATTGTTCCATATTTCACTCATCCAACATTTAAACATTTGAATGGAATTCTTGTGGCTTAAGCTATTAAATATCTTATATATGTTTCCAGGTATTTAATATCAATAATATTGCTAATAAAATTAGTTGACTTACTACCTCCAAATCTCAAAGCTCTGCAGTTCAATTGGTTCCTTAAAAATGGTAACCGCTGTCTAACACTATTTATAACCCTTGCGAACGTATTAATACTTATGCTGCATGATCAAGTAATGGTAATATCTCTACAGGTTTTCTGTTGTTTTCTAAGGTATTAGCGGCAACTAGTTGTGTAACACTGGCTGCATCATTGGCTACAAGGTCGGGTTCAACACCTATGGCTGCCTTCCAAATTTGCTTACAAGTCTGGCTGACATCATCACTTCTTGCTTACGGGCTGGCAGTTGCCGGATAGGTAAAAATGCCATTCATGTCATGTTATTGTTTATCTTTATGACAGATTCTAAGAAATATATCTTTATCTAAGGAAATTTGTAGGCGATAATTGCTACATCATTTGCTGAAAGGAACTATGAGAAGGCAATATCAATGGCATCACGAGTATTACTGGTACATTACCTCTCAACTTTGAATTGAAATCCTCACTATTTCAACTCTTTTAAAATGAATTATTACAATTTGCAGATGGGACGTGTGATGGGTGTGGGACTTAGTCTTCTTATTGGACTTGGTTGCAGTTTGGTTCTGGGGTCTTCACAAAAGACATAAATGTTGAACACATTATTACCATAGGCCTCCCTGTATGTTTCATTTATTATAACGCGAATTGCATTAATTTTTTCAAAAAGATGTCTTCTCACTGTTCTTTTTCTCCACAATCAGTTTGTTGCTGGAACACAACCAATCAATTCAATAGCATTCATATTTGACGGAGTTAACTTTGGGGCGTCTGACTTTGCTTATTCTGCATACTCCATGGTTACCATTTTTCTTCCGCTACCTTTATTTTTGTCTAAAATAACTATGCATACTAATAGAGCTACATTCAGTACAAAACCATTTAACTAAAGGACTGTGTGAATTGCATAACCAGTTGTATGTACTGCTCGCCAAGTATATTGGGAGAGAGAAAGAGCGGTGGTTAATTATGCAGTTCACGCAGTCCTCAACTTAAAATTGATATTGTAATGAACAAGCCCCTGCATGTATATACCTTTGTTTAAGAATTTCTTTTTGTTAGATCCTTGTGGCAATTGGGAGCATTGGAACACTATTTGCTCTATACAAAGTTGCGGCTTTTGTGGGAATATGGGTTGCTCTATCCATTTTCATGGGCTTACGGACGATTGCAGGCATATGGATGTAAATTTTGACGAATTTAAATTTTTATATTTTTTCATGACTTGAAATACCTTTTAAACGATGTTGACTCTTCATCCTGACATATGTCGTAAATAACGAACCTCTTTGATATTATATATACAGGATCGGACAGGAACGGGTCCATGGTCCTTTCTTAGGAAGTAAAAGATATTTTTGCTTACAGGATTGATTATGTCCATGAGACGTGGAAGATGACTTGTGTAGGGTCTTTATACCACTTTTACTTCTTGCTCTTAGTATTTTTTTTATATTGTTAAATATCACTATGATTATATTGTTAGTTGGATTTTTTAGTTAAGGATGGTTAAATGTATCCGTATTGATTTAATTGATTGTGTTTTTCTTTAAAAAATGTTGCTCTCATATAACCACTTTTTATACGCCCATTTAGTCACTTGTACATTCATGTGAACATCTGTTTTAAACATGTATTTAGTCGTATAAGAATTTATACGTGTCCATGCTTTGGGGGTGGGGGTTATATTGTGTAAGTTATAAGTTAAAAAGTTCATAATAGTAATGATGCGACTTAATTTTTAGGTATTAAAAAAACATTGTTCATGGGTATATTTTTAGATATTACAAGTTTGAAATAAAATACTTATTTTTTCATTTATGTTTTTTGTTTAGTTTATTTTTTTCCCGGTTTATCATTATCTTTAGTTAAAATTTAATATAAATATTAGTGTTTTGGTGATCAAAAGTTTGTAATAATTTTGTTTATAATCAGTTTTGATTTAAACCTTTAGTGTTATGACATTTTTGAAACTTAGAGATTTGAGCCACTTGATTGTGTTAGAGTATTTACAATCTATCTCTCATTCTCATGTTTATAATTATACTAAAAATCATTACATTTTCTTTTTTTCTAATTAAATAAAATATTTTTTCATACATTTATCATTATATTTTTTTTTCATCCACTCACAACCATTTTAAAAAAATATTAAAAAATTTATGGGGGTTGTACCGTATTTCCCCAAATATGGGGAAACAATGTACAACCCTCGTAAATGTCTCATCTCATTTACTCACTATCACTTACAACCATCTCCCGTAATATAGGGCACTCACTCACATAAAAATGGGGAACGGACTGTGAATGCTCTTAATATTATTCCGTATCAAACATCTTTTTTTAAAATTTTTTTAAAACGTTTCTTATTTTAAATTATAAAAACATTATTTTTATTTTCTATAAAACATTAAACTTCTTTATTTTTAAGTATGTTCAATTTATATATTTCTTATAAACGTTATTTAGTTTTTATGTGAAAAACATTTTGGTTAATATCCATCAAAAACGTTTTTTATTATCAAAATTGAATAATAACACATGCATTTCTGTAAAAACGTTTTGATTATGTGTCTTTGAAATTATCAATGTCACATCCCGGCGGAAGCGTGAAATGCTTAGGGTGTGACTTGTTTGCTCAGAACTCATTGATATACAATCGTTACCAAATATCACATAAACATATACTTTATGATAAGGCATATTAAATAAATATAATAACACATAACATAACAAGATTAATAATATAGAAGTTAGGATTACATCAATTCATCATAGTCAAAATTTAAACTAACATAACCCTATTACATTAAAAGCCTAACAGCAACATCTTCAGAGACGATGGAAGTGAGCATCCACCGAGACACTGAGATCATACAAGTTTACTGTCAGGTTTACACAAACTTTCCCCACAACCTCTCCCCAGCCATTATAAACATCAAAGGAGAACATTAAGCTGTTAGTCATTGTGAATTCCTGAAAAAGCATACTCAAAACAGTCAACATAAAGTTGGTGAGCTTCACAGGTTTATCAAATATGTTATTGATGCATTATATACAACCAAACCTTACATAGCAATCAGATCATTCTTATCTGTCATAACTCATTTCATAAATCAGATAATATAGCATCACAATACTCATTCCATTGGTGCAGGAAATATTTTCCTAAGTAGCGCTACCAATATTATCTAACGGTTCCACATCCGAATTAATGGTTGTAACATAAATCTCAGAAAATAATGCATCAAATAGTATGCTTTTTCCCCAAAACTTTTACAAAACAAAATGGGCCATGAAACTCACCTTTACTCCAAATGGTAACCTATAAACAAGAAAAATATTTATAGTTTAGAAAATGTATTTTTTTTCTTTAACATTTTTAGTACCTCAGATTGAAGAATTTATTTCATAAGTTAGGTTTTAGTATAAATTCCGAAATTTTACAGTAGATGTATCTTAGTGTTAGATAAAATATACTAAAATTTCATATTCAAATGATTTTCAGGCTAATTCTTATTATTTTTACATTATTCAAATAATTTTTTAGAAATACCTTCAGGCCTCTAAAATTAGTCAAAGTTTGTCAGATTAATAATTATAATTCTTTTGGTTTCTCAAAATTTTCTCATGTTCTAAATCATTGCAGAGTTATTTTTATAATTTTTCCTATTTTACTCTTATTTTGCTAAAAATATCAGCTCATGTCCAAAAATTCTAATTTTTACACAGACTGCTCTATTTTTATTCTTATATTTTCTATAAATTTCCCATAATTTATTTCATAATTTAAGTATTTTTCTCGATTTTTAGTTGACAGAATAGTTAAAAATTATTATTTCAGATAATATTTTGAGTTAGGTCACGAGATTTTTCCAGTGGATTCTATAATTCTTAATAGTCAGTATATAATTTTTCTATACCTTTACTAGGATCGGTTCTTTTAATATAATTTTTCTCTTTTTATCCTTAAATATTGCATATAAATTAACTAATTTATAGGAATAGTACCAAATTTTGTAGAGTTCTATTTCCTATTATTCTAAATGTATTTTTAATGTTTGTTCCCACAATCACAGCTATTTGATATGCAGAATCAATTTAACAAATTATAACTAGATTTTTAACCCTTTTGTTGATAATTTCTTGCTAAAACTTGGATTTTTAAGTTTTGTTTTATTTTTCCAGATTTTTTTTTAAAACCTTTCTTTTTGTTCTGAAAAGTAGGTTTGTTTTTGTATATGTTTCTATAAGAACTTTGTCTTAACCAAAAGGGTTAATCACATGTGCTTTATTTAACACATGTTTAGTTTTCATAATCTTAATCAAGCAAGGTTTTAGGAGTTAGAACCTTGATTTTGACAGAAGGAGAGTGTGAAAAGAAGGTGAGGATGGTCTAAGCTTGCTTGGTTTTGGTGTTCTTGATAGTCTTTCGAGAGATGATGCTTCCACGAGGCTTGGATGTTGCTGCCGTGTGTTCGAGAGTGTGTGAACGAGTGAAGTTGATGATGATATTTGCTTGGTGAGGTGATGACCGAGAGGATGGTGATGATGACTTGTGGCTTATGGTGGTGATGTTTTGAAGGTGGTAACCGAGAGACAAAGTGGAGGGTGGTGGTGTTAGCCGAGAGTTTGAGATGGGGTGATGGTGTCCGTGAAGTGGGGAGTGGAATAGAGGTTGAGAGGCTACCGAATGAAGATGGGTTCTCGGTTGTGGTTCGATGGTGTGGGTCTCCCATTCGGCCGAG
This sequence comes from Flaveria ramosissima, assembly GCA_025215565.1. Classification (NCBI taxonomy): domain Eukaryota; kingdom Viridiplantae; phylum Streptophyta; class Magnoliopsida; order Asterales; family Asteraceae; genus Flaveria; species Flaveria ramosissima. The sequence goes on along the minus strand of CM046046.1, from coordinate 25,729,657 downwards.
ACCTCCAAATAGTGGAGGTGTAATTATTAGGTCTAGTCCTTAGGGTGTTGAGGTGGTGTTATAGCTCTAGTGAGTCGGTCATTAGGGGCTAGGTGGCGGGTTGGGGTTGAGCTTGGTGGCATGGTGAGTCTAGGTGTCATTCAAAGAGAGGGGTGAGTCAATGATCATTAAGGGGCGGTTATGGTTTAATTCGGGTGTTTAAGGATACTAACCGAGGGTTCAAGGGGTTGTTAACCGAGTGGTTCTTGATCTTTAATGGTTCTTTGGTTTAAGGTTTAGGTGTAGGGAATTTGTTTAGGTTTGTTTTGATGTCAAATTTCTTTTGATGTTAACTTATGTTTGTGGTGTTTGGTTGGATTATATTTTGGTTTACTTAGTGTTTGTTTGGTGTTTTGAGTTTCTTGTTCATGTATTGTTTGGTATCAAAAGGTTATGAATATGGATACATGCGCACGTAACTTTTGTATTTGCATGTAAGCATGCAATGAACAATACTCATATTCATGTGATGTGTATATGTTTCTTAGCTAAAGATGGTACATGCACACGTAAAAGGGTATGCATGCGACCATGCATACGTATACATATATATATATGTGAACAACATACTTATGTAAACAAAATAAAAACATGCATACGTACATGTATGTCTAAAAATATATATATATATATATATTAACCTAGGTGTGGCTTAGAATATTTAAATGAACTTAGTGTATAAAATTTCTGAATCTAGGGTTGTCACATTCTCCCCCCGTAAAAATAATTTCGTCCCGAAATTTATTTGGATAGTAATGAACTTATCTGACCATTGTCTTAAAATAGATGGGGGTATCTTCTTCTGATTTCATCTTCTCTTTCCCATGTATACTCTGGTCCTCTCCTAGCGTTCCACTTAACTTTCACTATGGGGATCTTGCTTCTTCTTAGCTTTTTAACTTCTTTATCTAATATGGCTATTGGTTCCTCTGTAAAATGAAGCTTCTCGTCTATCTTTATTTCTTGAACTGGAACTTTTAATGTTTCATCTGTTAAACATTTCTTTAGATTGGACACATGGAACGTGTTGTGTACTTTACTTAATTCTTCGGGTAAATCTAGCTTATACGCAACAGGACCAATTTTGTCAATAACTTCAAATGGTCCAACATATCTTGGGTTCAACTTATTTCTCTTTCCAAATCGAAAGATTCCTTTGGTGGGTGATATTCTTAAATAGACCTTATCTCCAATTTGAAATTCTAACGGCTTTCTTCTTTTATCCGCGTAACTTTTCTGCCGATCCCGTGCTGTCTTTAATCTATTCTTGATTTCTTTGATCTTGTCAGATGTTTCTTGAATTAAATCAGGACCTATAAGTTGTCTATCTCCTATTTCATTCCAACATAATGGTGATCTGCATTTTCTTCCATACAAGGCTTCGAATGGGGCGGTTTTAATGCTGGATGGAATGATAGCTATTATTATAAGAAAATTCTATCAAAGGTAGATGCATATCCCAGTTGCCACCAAAGTCTAATGCACAAGCTACCTAATATTCTTCTAGTGTTTGTATTGTCCTTTCACTTTGTCCATCTGTTTGTGGGTGGAAGGCTGTGCTAAGATTTATTTGGTTTCCTAAAGCTTTTTGTAGGGTCTGCCAAAACCTTGATATGAATCTATTGTCCCTATCAGATATAATGGAGATTGGTATTCCATGTCTGGATACGATTTCTCGTATGTAGATTCTTGCCAGTTTCTCTATTTTGTAATCTTCCCTGATTGGCAGGAAGTGTGCTGATTTGGTCAACCTATCTACTATAACCCAGATTGTGTCATAACCACTTGAGGTCCTTGGTAACTTGGTTACAAAATCCATAGTAATTTGATCCCATTTCCATTCTGGAATTTCAGGTTGTTGTAGATATCCTGAAGGTTTCTGATGTTCTGCTTTAACTCTTGAACACGTATTGCATTTCTCTACAAACTCTCCAACTGATCTCTTCATGCCAGGCCACCAGTAATGATTTTTCAAATCCTTATACATTTTGTTATTTCCTGGATGTACTGAGTATTTTGACTTATGTGCTTCTTGTAATATAATCTTTCTAAGTATAGCATCATCAGGTATCCAGGTCCTCCTTTAAATCTTAGAATTCCATTTGTATCTGCCTGTAAATCCCTTTCCTGTCCTTTTATTTCTATTTTACCTTTCTGTTGCGCTTCCCATATTTGTCTTAACAGATCTGATTGTAGTTCCATTCTCATGGCTCGTACTCGTAATGGTTTAACCCTATCTTTTCTACTTAAAGCATCTGCAACTACATTTGCCTTACCTGGATGATATTTGATTTCACAATCATAAGCACTCAGTAATTCTATCCATCTCCTTTGTCTCATGTTTAGCATTTTCTGCTCAAATATATGCTGTAAACTCTTGTGATCCGTATATATTGTACATTTGTCCCATACAGGTAATGTCTCCAAATCTTAAGTGCAAAGATTACTGACTCCTAATCCAATATGAGTAGTGTAGTTTTGTCTCACTTCCACTAAGTTGTCTGGAGGCATATGCAATGACTCTACTTCGTTGCATTAATACACATCCAAATCCTTTGACGAGACGCATCACAATATACTACAAAATCGTCAGTCCCTTCTGGTAATGACAAAATAGGTGCACTACATAACTTACTTTTCAAGAGTTCGAATGCATTCTTTTGTTTTTCTCCCCAGATGTATGGCCTGTCTTTTTGAGTTAATTCAGTCAAGGGCTGAGCTATCCTTGAGAAATTTTCTATGAACCTTCTGTAATATCCTGCTAATCCTAAAAATTGGCGTACTTCTGTCGTGTGTCTTGGGATCCTCCCATTTCTTAACAGCTTCTATTTTTGCTGGATCTACCTGTATTCCTTCTTGATTGACTATGTGCCCAAGGAATTGCACTTCTCTTTTCCAAAATTCACATTTTGAGAATTTTGCGTATAGTTTTTCTTTTCTTAACAACTCCAAGGTCGATCTTAGGTGTTGCTCATGATCCTCCTTATTCTTAGAATAGATTAAAATGTCATCTATAAAACTATGACAAACTTATCTAAATAGGGTTACATATCCTATTCATCAGATCCATGAATATGGCAGGAGCATTGGTTAATCCAAATGGCATTACCAGAAATTCATAATGTCCATACCTTGTTCTGAATGCTGTCTTAGGTATATCTTCATCCTGTATTCTTAGCTGATGATATCCTGATCTCAAGTCTATTTTGAAAAGTAACTAGATCCCTGTAATTGATCAAATAGATCGTCTATTCTAGGTAAGGGATATCTATTTTCACAGTTACCTTATTGAGTTCCCTATAGTCTATGCACATTCTAAATGTTCCATCCTTTTTCTTAACAAATAAAACTGGTGCTCCCCAGGGTGATACACTAGGTCGTATAAATCCTTTATCCCAAAGTTCCTGAAGTTGGCTCATTAATTCCTTCATTTCAGTAGGTGCTAAACGGTAGGGTGCCTTAGCAATAGGGGTTGTTCCTGGCATTAATTCAATTTTGAATTCTACTTGACGTGGGGGTGGTAACCCAGGTAATTCATCAGGGAATACATCTGAATATTCATTGACAATTGGAACATCTTTCAGGTTTACTTTGTCTATCTTAGTGTCAACAATGTGAGTCAGATAAGCCAAACATTTCTTCTTAGACATTTTTGTGCATTTTTACAAGAAATTATTTTTATGGTGCCCCTAGGTTTTTCACCATATATGCACAGTGTTCTATTCTCATTAACCAAAGGGATTTTGATCATCTTCTTACCACATATTATTTCAGCTTGATTCTTACTTAACCAATCCATTCCTACAACAATATCAAATCCTCTTAAATCAATAGGAATCAAATCTATATTGAAATAGTTTTCATCTAAATTCATTGTGCAATTAGGAATGATTTCATAAGCTTCGATTATCTTACCATCCGCTAATTCTATCATATATTTTTGATTTAGCTTTTCTGTGGTCAAGTTAAGTAAGTAGTGGCCTAAATGTATTTGAAACAAAGCTACGGGTTGCTCCAGTATCAAATAATACAGTAGCATACTGATCGTTTACAGGGAACGTACCCGTGACAACTTCTGGTTCGTGTCGAGCTTCTTCTGCCTGTATTATGAATGCTCTCCCCCGAGGGTTGTTCTGATTAGCCGGTGCCTTTCCTTTTAGCTGTGGACATTCGTTTCGGCGATGGTTTTCATTCCCACATTGATACAGACTGATTTTGGATTTGCAGGGTTTTTGCAGTCTCGGGAATATGCCCCTTTTCTTGCAGTTGTAACAGATTACCATCGCACAGTTGCCTTGATGGTATCTTTGGCAAGTGTTGCACCATGGCTGGTTTTTGTCTGGAGTTTCCTTTCCCGTGTCATTCCTAGGTAGTTTCGAGGGGGCTGTCTAACTATTCGTTTCTGAGGGGTTCCCTTAAATCTTCCCCCTGGGCTATCATCACTCCACTTTCTTTTCCCCAGATCTAGGGTTGCCTAGTGATCCATTTCTTATCATCTCATCTGTCAAGCTTCCTGATAAACTTACAGTATCTTGAAAAGTCTTGGGCCTAGCTGATTTTACTAATCCCCTTATCTGTGGCACTAGTCCCCAAATATATCTTCCTATTCTCTTTGATTCTGGGGCCACTAGATGTGGTACTAACCTCGAGAGTTCATTGTACCTGTCGGTATATTCCCGATGTGCTGCTCCTTTCATTTCTAAAGCTAAAAATTCAGTTTCTAATTTTTCTATTTCATTATAAGGGCAGTAGTATTTCTCTATAACTAATTTCCTGAATTCCTCCCAACTTAACTCATTCATAATGTGCCTACCTTTAGTGGTCATCTCCATCTTCCACCAGGATTGTGCTTCCCCTTTTAATGAGTGTGAAGCAAACAAGGTTCTGTGTTATTGGCACATTTGCTGATCTCCAGAGTTGACTCCATTTCATCTAACCAGCGTAGAGCCTGTACTGCTCCGCCTTTACCATCAAATTCTCGGGGTCTACATGACATAAAGGCTTTGTAGGAACATCCTTTCTCTGTTATAATCTCCTCTGCTGGTTGTTTCTTATGGCATCATCAGTTGGTATTTCGTTGCCGGGGGTTGTGGTACCGAGGTTCAGGTTTTGCTGAAGTTGAGTTACTAGTATGGGTATGGCAGCTTCCAATTGCTGTGACACTATTCGGGAGATCCTTTCATCTTCATTGGCTGTCGAGTTAACAGGTGTTTCTTCTCCAAGTCTAGTTCTAGGTCGTCCCACTCGCGCAGTCCTCCTTATGGGTTGCGTATTTCTTCTTGGCGGCATGTTTTTCTATAGTTAATTATAGTAAATATTAAAAAGAATTTAGACTCTTAACAATATTCTAGTTAACACATAAGCAAGTAATAATTCAAACACGAAAGATGTTTTTCATTTAAGTTCTTATTTAAAGATTTCACATTAAAAGTTAGCTCCTAATTTCCCTGCACCCATTTCCATATTCTTGAGAAGATGTTCCCCTTGGGTGCTTTTAGCTCCTTAACATCCTTCTGAATATTCCTGATCCCTTGTTGAATTTTCTGAGCTGTTTAAGGGTTTGTTGAGTGGCTGTGTTTTGATCTTCATCCACCCTTTGTCTTTTAGCTTTACTTCCTTCGTTTCTGAGGGAGTCAGTTTCTTGTATCTCCTTGCCTTTGTCTTGCTTGGTTTTGAATTTGTTTCCGGGTCGTACTCTTTTCCTAGGAGTTTTAATGGTATACCCTCCTACCATTACAGGTGCACGACGGACATAAAATTTAGGCTTAGGATTATCTTCCTCTTTGGTTGGAAAAGGTTCTTGAATTTGCTGAGGTTCAGGTTCAGGCGTAAGTTCTTTGTGATCGTTATAATCCGAGTATTCGGATGAGTCAGTCTCACAAAAATTGTTATCGGTACTCATGGCTGCAAAACAAATCTTTTCATGGTTTTGAACCCAACTGTTAGTTACCTATTTCTATATATATTATAAATTCTTTACAAGGAACATGCTTTAATATTCATGGAATCGTAACACGCAAATTCATATATACACACAATTATACAGATATGAGCTTATGGTTATAGTCTAGGTATTTTATGGTACCTAATTCTCTATAACCAATGGCTCTGATACCAACCTGTCACATCCCGGCGGAAGCGTGAAATGCTTAGGGTGTGACTTGTTTGCTCAGAACTCATTGATATACAATCGTTACCAAATATCACATAAACATATACTTTATGATAAGGCATATTAAATAAATATAATAACACATAACATAACAAGATTAATAATATAGAAGTTAGGATCATCAATTCATCATAGTCAAAATTTGAACTAACATAACCCTATTACATTAAAAGCCTAACAGCAACATCTTCAGAGACGATGGAAGTGAGCATCCACCGAGACACTGAGATCATACAAGTTTACTGTCAGGTTTACACAAACTTTCCCCACAACCTCTCCCCAGCCATTATAAACATCAAAGGAGAACATTAAGCTGTTAGTCATGGTGAATTCCTGAAAAAGCATACTCAAAACAGTCAACATAAAGTTGGTGAGCTTCACAGGTTTATCAAATATGTTATTGATGCATTATATACAACCAAACCTTACATAGCAATCAGATCATTCTTATCTGTCATAACTCATTTCATAAATCAGATAATATAGCATCACAATACTCATTCCATTGGTGCAGGAAATATTTTCCTAAGTAGCGCTACCAATATTATCTAACGGTTCCACATCCGAATTAATGGTTGTAACATAAATCTCAGAAAATAATGCATCAAATAGTATGCTTTTTCCCCAAAACTTTTACAAAACAAAATGGGCCATGAAACTCACCTTTACTCCAAATGGTAACCTATAAACAAGAAAAATATTTATAGTTTAGAAAATGTATTTTTTTCTTTAACATTTTTAGTACCTCAGATTGAAGAATTTATTTCATAAGTTAGGTTTTAGTATAAATTCCGAAATTTTTACAGTAGATGTATCTTAGTGTTAGATAAAATATACTAAAATTTCATATTCAAATTATTTTCAGGCTAATTCTTATTATTTTTACATTATTCAAATAATTCTTTAGAAATACCTTCGGGCCTCTAAAATTAGTCAAATTTTGTCAGATTAATAATTATAATTCGTTGGTTTCTCAAAATTTTCTCATGTTCTAAATCATAGCAGAGTTATTTTTATAATTTTTCCTATTTTACTCTTATTTTGCTAAAAATATCAGATCATGTCCAAAAATTCTAATTTTTACACAGACTGCTCTATTTTTATTCTTATATTTTCTATAAATTTCCCATAATTTATTTCATAATTTAAGTATTTTTCCCGATTTTTAGTTGACAGAATAGTTAAAAATTAATATTTCAGATAATATTTTGAGTTAGGTCACGAGATTTTTCCAGTGGATTCTATAATTCTTAATAGTCAGTATATAATTTTTCTATACCTTTACTAGGATCGGTTCTTTTAATATAATTTTTCTCTTTTATCCTTAAATATTGCATATAAATTAACTAATTTATAGGAATAGTACCAAATTTTGCAGAGTTCTATTTCCTATTATTCTAAATGTATTTTTAATGTTTGTTCCCACAATCACAGTTATTTGATATGCAGAATCAATTTAACAAATTATAACTAGATTTTTAACCCTTTTGTTGATAATTTCTTGCTAAAACTTGGATTTTTAAGTTTTGTTTTATTTTCCAGATTTTTAAAACCTTTTTTTGTTCTGAAAAGTAGGTTTGTTTTTGTATATGTTTCTATAAGAACTTTGTCTTAACCAAAAGGGTTAATCACATGTGCTTTATTTAACACATGTTTAGTTTCATAATCTTAATCAAGCAAGGTTTTAGGAGTTAGAACCTTGATTTTGACAGAAGGAGAGTGTGAAAAGAAGGTGAGGATGGTCTAAGCTTGCTTGGTTTTGGTGTTCTTGATAGTCTTTCGAGAGATGATGCTTCCACGAGGCTTGGATGTTGCTGCCGTGTGTTCGAGAGTGTGTGAACGAGTGAAGTTGATGATGGTATTTGCTTGGTGAGGTGATGACCGAGAGGATGGTGATGATGACTTGTGGCTTATGGTGGTGATGTTTGAAGGTGGTAACCGAGAGACAAAGTGGAGGGTGGTGGTGTTAGCCGAGAGTTTGAGATGGGGTAATGGGGTGTCCGTGAAGTGGGGAGTGGAATAGAGGTTGAGAGGCTACCGAATGAAGATGGGTTCTCGGTTGTGGTTCGATGGTGTGGGTCTCCATTCGGCCGAGACCTCCAAATAGTGGAGGTGTAATTATTAGGTCTAGTCCTTAGGGTGTTGAGGTGGTGTTATAGCTAGTGAGTCGGTCATTAGGGGCTAGGTGGCGGGTTGGGGTTGAGCTTGGTGGCATGGTGAGTCTAGGTGTCATTCAAAGAGAGGGGTGAGTCAATGATCATTAAGGGGTGGTTATGGTTTAATTCGGGTGTTAAGGATACTAACCGAGGGTTCAAGGGGTTGTTAACCGAGTGGTTCTTGATCTTTAATGGTTCTTTGGTTTAAGGTTTAGGTGTAGGGAATTTGTTTAGGTTTGTTTTGATGTCAAATTTCTTTTGATGTTAACTTATGTTTGTGGTGTTTGGTTGGATTATATTTGGTTTACTTAGTGTTTGTTTGGTGTTTGAGTTTCTTGTTCATGTATTGTTTGGTATCAAAAGGTTATGAATATGGATACATGCGCACGTAACTTTTGTATTTGCATGTAAGCATGCAATGAACAATACTCATATTCATGTGATGTGTATATGTTTCTTAGCTAAAGATGGTACATGCACACGTAAAAGGGTATGCATGCGACCATGCATACGTATACATATATATATATGTGAACAACATACTTATGTAAACAAAATAAAAGCATGCATACGTACATGTATGTAAAAAAATATATATATATATTAACCTAGGTGTGGCTTAGAATATTTAAATGAACTTAGTGTATAAAATTTCTGAATCTAGGGTTGTCACAATCAAGCTTAATAGAACAAGAAGAAAAAAACGCATTTTAAATTGGAGTCTTGAATAAAAAGTTAATTCAAATAATAATTCTCTTATTATGTTATTTCATCCTCGATTGAGAATAGATAAACAACCTTTAAGACTAAACAGATGACATTTGAGTTTGCATAATAAGACAAACTTCGTCTAAAAGATAGATGAGATCAATATCATCAAGTAAATGATCTTTGTTTTTGCTTGCTCTCATTCTAGATCTTCTGGTCTAATAAAGATAATTTTTAATTTGTTGATTGTTGTAATTTTTAGATTCTCTTTAAAAGAACTATTTTATAACTAAATGGATTTTTAATTGTTGTAAAACGTTTATTATAACTTTTTATAAAACATGTATATTGATTAAAATATAAATATGTGTTTTAAAGAAAGTGCTATTGAACTTAAGAAAATTAAAATAATGATTTTTCAAGGAAACACAACAATATATAAAGTGTTACGTAGGGAGGATGACTAGTAAGAGGATTCAGAGTAGATTTAATATATATCTTTATCTGTGTCCTGATAATTTAATTAAAAGTCACCATCCTCTAATTTATGTCATTGTTCAAAAAGTTCATATTTTATTTCAAATTGTTTATCTTTATCTTACTCTCAAACACTTAGAATATTATTTTTATACTTTGCTATATACTCATCTGTACTCCTTATAATACATAAACAATGGCTATTCTTGTAATTTCATACTTTTCGTAAGACGCGCCTGTTGGGTTTTCTTCTACCCCTCTCCGATCGTCTGCCTCCGTTGGCAGAAGTATGCCTCACCTCCCTCAACCAATGTAAAGCCGTTACTATGGCCTTTCGGCATCCCCATTCAAACCCCCTGCTCCTTTACCTTCCATTGCTGCCATTACATATGTCTCGCGTCCCCAATTCGCCTTCCCCGTGAACATTAAGTATTGTTGTTCGATTTCCAAGCTTCGTCTTTGAAATCAGAACCTACCGGTGGTCTTCCCCTTTTTGTTCTTCTTGATCGTGGAGGTAAAACTCTTTTAGTTGATGTTCTCAATTGGGTTTAAGTTCATGTATATTTGAATTCCAATTTGATGATATTCTCAACTGGGTTTTCAATTTGTGTTGCTATTATAAGGGTTTCTTGTAAGCAGTAGACTAAACCGCTGCTCAATGGCAGAGTGGGATAATATCCCCTTCACTCTTTCTACTCAATATCAAGATAAAAAGGTGTGCAACAACCTTACTCATCTTCTTAGTCCATTATTTGAGTGTAAAATGATATGAATACGATTAGGGCTCATCACTTTTTATGTGTTTAATGTACTTTGTTTATAGAAAATTACAAGTTCATCATGCCCAACTTAAATTTTAAAACTATAAAGATGAGAAACCAAAAAATCAGAATTAGAGTTTAATAATAACAAAAGATTAAAAAATTGAAGCTGTGATTAATAGTTGTTTAGGATTTCTTATCTAAACATATTATCACCAAAATTATCATCGGGGATTTTGAAGCTTAACACAAATAAAGAAAGTTACTAACAATAAAATTTATATGGTTTTACTTAGACCAGAAAAAAAGAAGATTATGGGTCAACAACAGCCTAGATGATATTATTGGAATATATTACTAGGGTTTGATTAGAATTAGCCTACGGGTCCAGTTAGGTTTTAGGGTTGGTTGTTATCTCTATAGATTGTAACCGAACTGTTTAATAATATCATTGAGTCTTTACCATCTACAAATATAACATAATGTTTTAGCAAGATTTGTACATTTACCATCCATTTTAATGTCAAAGTCAGCAGCAGCAACAAGATCTCCATAGTGTAATTAATTTGAATTCGTTTCAGTTTCTATGAAAGGTTAGTAGAATTTCACATCGATTTTGGTTTCTTGGATAGAGTTGTGAAGGATCTGCCAATGACCTTTTCATCTCATCTCCTACTTCATGAAGTTAGAAAAAGACTAGATGATTAGAACTCAAACCTATAAATGTCTGTTAAGTTTGGGTTTCAACTATGTTTTTTATTGACTTGGCTGGTTAGGAATGTCTAATTTTTAGACATATGTAGATCCTTGACCTGGATGGTTTTTGCAGATCACATTAAAAAATGCATAGGATGCTTACTTGGAGATGGTTGAAGAATCTTACTTTGAGCAATCTGATGAGGTATATTTTATATGAGTTTTCTAACATGTTTTATTATTATGTGAGAGGCTTATTTATTCAAACATATATATTATATGAGGCATATACTATATTGCTAAATTGTTATAAATATTAAAAGTGAATGAAACCAATAGAATCATATTTTATTTTATCATTTGGACTTATTATTAGATAGTCTATTGACTTTTCGAGAAATTATAACTTTAAATAGTGATATACATATGTGCTTAAGGATTCTTTCTTAACATGATGAAATCTCATTTGCAATCATTTTGTATTTATATGCTTCTATATTAATATTGCAGATGCCCATAATTTTAACCAACTTTTCCAACCTGTTATTGGAGACTTAAGGTATTTGTTTATTTGAGGAGCCTCTGAGCTATAAATGAATCATGAGATGTATGAAGGATCATTCCTATAAACACTTTGAATCTTTTTTTTCCTATCTATTGTGCTTCAATTTGCTGACATATGATATCAATGATCCGGTAGAAGTAAAATCAAAGATATTATTCACCTTATGGCAGTAGCTAATAATATACAAACATGTTGAGTTTCCTACGTGTCAACTTGAAACCATTTTTACTTGGATGCATTAGTTGCAAAAATGAAGTATCATTTGTCTTAATGGTTGAATGTAAATGAAAGATATATTTTGACAATTTGTTCACATGATTCAAGAATTCATCTCGGTAACAATGTTTTTATCTAAACCAGAAGTAGTTTTTGATTTGGCTTTTATATAAAAATAACTAAACGTCCATCTCAGTTTAGGTTGGTTTCTTGTAAATTCAACATAAGATTTTGATTTGCTTTGAAAAAACATATTACATATTCTTTGTGTTCATTTGCATTTTTTTATAAAACATCTTCTAAATTTAACAATTTATTGCTTATTACATTATTGTAAATGAGTGAAGTTTAGTTTAATATATTACGAACCATCATTTATACTAAGTAAATATATGAGAATTATAAACCTAATAAAATAGATTTTAATAAAGCCACCAATATGAAAACAATGACCAGTTCGGATTTAAACTTCTACATTCAAAATAATGTTATTCTGGGTTTTACTCGATTATTACACTGGTCATCATACAATACTAAGTCTCACATTTTTTTACAGGTACAAAAACCAACGGTAAATATTCTAACATTTGTAGCATCTCCGTTTTGCTAGCTTTTGTATAGCCCAATCTTGGTCAAAGTCATCCATGCATGCTCTACACTAAAGCTATTGTAATTGCAGGTTTACCCATATTGTTAATGTGGTTGTAATCATCTTTTTTATATGCAATCATTTTGCTACTTGTTCATCAATGCCTAGGGAGCGTTTGGTTCGAAGACATAATGGAATGGAATGGAATTAAGAAACTAGTATAATTTTCAAGTAAAATTATAGTTGACTGTGTAATGAAATGTAAACCCAAATGAATGTTTCACCTCAAATTCCCTTGGTTGTGGGATTTCAAAATCCTTCCACCTAGAGAGGGAATTTGAAATCCCACAACCAAGGAAATTTGAAGTGAAACATTCCTTTGGATTTACATTTCATTACCCACTCAAACATAATTTCACTTGAAAATTGTACTAGTTTCTCAATTACATTCCATTCCATTCTTCCCACCAAACGCTCCCTTAAGGTATTTGTTTATTTGAGGAGCCTCTGAGCTATAAATGGATCATGAGATGTATGAAGGATCATTCCTCTAAACACTTTGAATCTTTTTTTTCCTATATATTGTGCTTCAATTTGCTGACATATGATATCAATGATCCGGTAGAAGTAAAATCAAAGATATTATCCACCTTATGGCAGTAGCTAATAATATACTAACATGTTGACTTTCCTACATGTCAACATGAAACCATTTTTACTTGGATGCATTAGTTGCAAAAATGAAGTATCATTTGTCTTAATGGTTGAATGTAAATGAAAGATATATTTTGACAATTTGTTTACATGATTCAAGAATTCATCTCGGTAACAATGTGTTTATCTAAATCAGAAGTAGTTTTTGATTTGGCTTTTATATATAAATAACTAAAAGTCCATCTCAGTTTAGGTTGGTTTCTAGTAAATTCAACATAATATTTTGATTTGCTTTGAAAAAACATATTACATATTCTTTGTGTTCATTTGCACTTTTTTTATAAAACATCTCCTAAATTTAACAATTTATTGCTTATTACATTACTGTAAATGAGTGAAGTTTAGTTTAATATATTACGAACCATCATTTATACTAAGTAAATATATGAGAATTATAAACCTAATAAAATAGATTTTAATAAAGCCACCAATATGAAAACAATGACCAGTTCGGATTTAAGCTTCTACATTCATAATAATGTTATTCTGGGGTTTACTCGATTATTACACTGGTCATCGTACAATACTAAGTCTCACATTTTGTTACAGGTACAAAAACCAACGGTCAATATTCTAACATTTGTAGCATCTCCGTTTTGCTAGCTTTTGTATAGCCCAATCTTGGTCAAAGTCATCCATGCATGCTCTACACTAAAGCTATTGTAATTGTAGGTTTACCCATATTGTTAATGTGGTTGTAATCATCTTTTTATATGCAATCATTTTGCTACTTGTTCATCAATGCCTAGGGAGCGTTTGGTTGGAAGACAAAATGCAATGGAATGGAATTAAGAAACTAGTATAATTTTCAAGTAAAATTATGTTTGAGTGTGCAATGAAATGTAAAACCCAAATGAATGTTTCACCTCAAATTCCCTTCGTTGTGGGATTTCAAAATCCTTCCACCTAGAGAGGGAATTTGAAATCCCACAACCAAGGAAATTTGAGGTGAAAAATTCCCTTGGATTTACATTTCATTACCCACTCAAACATAATTTTCTTGAAAATTATACTAGTTCTCAATTCCATTCCATTCCATTCCATTCCATTCTTCCAACCAAACGCTCCCTTAAGGTATTTGTTTATTTGAGGAGCCTCTGAGCTATAAATGGATCATGAGATGTATGAAGGATCATTCCTCTAAACACTTTGAATCTTTTTTTTCCTATCTATTGTGCTTCAATTTGCTGAAATATGATATCAATGATCCGTAGAAGTAAAATCAAAGATATTATCCACCTTATGGCAGTAGCTAATAATATACTAACATGTTGACTTTCCTACGTGTCAACAAGAAACCATTTTTACTTGGATGCATTAGTTGCAAAAATGAAGTATCATTTGTCTTAATGGTTGAATGTAAATGAAAGATATATTTTGACAATTTGTTCACATGATTCAAGAATTCATCTCGGTAACAATGTTTTTATCTAAATCAGAAGTAGTTTTTGATTTAGCTTTTATATAAAATTAAACTAAAAGTCCATCTCAGTTTAGGTTGGTTTCTTGTAAATTCAACATAAGATTTTGATTTGCTTTGAAAAAACATATTACATATTCTTTGTGTTCATTTGCATTTTTTTATAAGCATCTCCTAAATTTAACAATTTATTGCTTATTACATTATTGTAAATGAGTGAAGTTTAGTTTAATATATTACGAACCATCATTTATACTAAGTAAATATATGAGAATTATAAACCTAATAAAATAGATTTTAATAAAGCCACCAATATGAAAACAATGACCAGTTCGGATTTAAACTTCTACATTCATAATAATGTTATTCTGGGTTTTACTCGATTACACACTGGTCATCGTACAATACTAAGTCTCATATTTTGTTACAGGTACAAAAACCAACGGTCAATATTCTAACATTTGTAGCATCTCCGTTTTGCTAGCTTTTGTATAGCCCAATCTTGGTCAAAGTCAGCCATGCATGCTCTACACTAAAGCTATTGTAATTGAAGGTTTACCCATATTGTTAATGTGGTTGTAATCATCTTTTTTATACGCAATCATTTTGCTACTTGTTCATCAATGCTAGGGAGCGTTTGGTTGGAAGACAAAATGGAATGGAATGGAATTAAGAAACTAGTATAATTTTCAAGTAAAATTATGTTTGACTGTGTAATGAAATGTAAACCCAAATGAATGTTTCACCTCAAATTCCCTTCGTTGTGGGATTTCAAAATCCTTCCACCTAGAGAGGGAATTTGAAATCCCACAACCAAGGAAATTTGAAGTGAAACATTCCCTTGAATTTACATTTCATTACCCACTCAAACATAATTTTACTTGAAAATTATACTAGTTTCTCAATTTCATTCCATTCCATTCCATTCTTCTAACCAAACGCTCCCTTAATGTATTTGTTTATTTGAGAAGCCTCTGAGCTATAAATGGATCATGAGATGTATGAAGGATCATTCCTCTAAACACTTTGAATCTTTTTTTTCCTATCTATTGTGCTTCAATTTACTGAAATATGATATCAATGATCCGGTAGAAGTAAAATCAAAGATATTATCCACCTTATGGCAGTAGCTAATAATATACTAACATGTTGACTTTCCTACGTGTCAACATGAGACCATTTTTACTTGGATGCATTAGTTGCAAAAATGAAGTATCATTTGTCTTAATGGCTGAATGTAAATGAAAGATATATTTTGACAATTTGTTCACATGATACAAGAATTCATCTCGGTAATAATGTTTTTATCTAAATCAGAAGTAGTTTTTGATTTGGCTTTTATATATAAATAACTAAAAGTCCATCTCAGTTTAGGTTGGTTTCTTGTAAATTCAACATAAGATTTTGATTTGCTTTGAAAAAACATATTACATATTCTATGTGTTCATTTGCATTTTTTTATAAAACATCTCCTAAATTTAACAATTTATTGCTTATTACATTATTGTAAATGAGTGAAGTTTAGTTTAATATATTACGAACCATCATTTATACTAAGTAAATATATGAGAATTATAAACCTAATAAAATAGATTTTAATAAAGCCACCAATATGTTCGGATTTAAGCTTCTACATTCATAATAATGTTATTCTGGGTTTTACTCGATTATTACACTGGTCATCATACAATACTAAGTCTCACATTTTGTTACAGGTACAAAAACCAACGGTCAATATTCTAACATTTGTAGCATCTCCGTTTTGCTAGCTTTTGTATAGCCCAATCTTGGTCAAAGTCATCCATGCATGCTCTACACTAAAGCTATTGTAATTGTAGGTTTACCCATATTTTTAATGTGGTTGTAATCATCTTTTTTATATGCAATCATTTTGCTACTTGTTCATCAATGCCTAGGGAGCGTTTGGTTGGAAGACAAAATGGAATGGAATGGAATTAAGAAACTAGTATAATTTTCAAGTAAAATTATGTTTGAGTGTGCCATGAAACGTAAACCCAAATAAATGTTTCACCTAAAATTCCCTTCGTTGTGGGATTTCAAAATCCTTCCACCTAGAGAGGGAATTTGAAATCCCACAACCAAGGAAATTTGAGGTGAAACATTCCCTTGGATTTACATTTCATTACCCTGTGACAACCCTAGATTTAGAAATTTTATACACTAAGTCCATTCAAATATTCTAAGCTACACCTAGGTTAACATATATATTTTTATACCTACATATACGTATGCATGCTTTCATTTTGCTTACACAAGTATGTTTATTGCTTATATATATATATGTATATGTATGCATGGCCGCATGCATACACACCCTTTTACGTGTGCATGTACCCTCTTTTGCTAAGAAACATATGCACATCACATGAACATAAGTGTTGTTCATTTGCATGCTTGCATGCATAAACAAGAAGTTACGTACGCATGTATCCATATTCATAACCTTTTGATACCAAACATTACATGAACAAGAAACTCAACCACATAACACCAAACAAACACTAAGTAAACCAAAATATAATCCAACCAAACACCCCAATACAAAGATAACATCAAGAGAAAATTAACATCAACACAAACCTAAACAAATCCCTTACACTTAAACATCAAACCAAAGCACCAATTAAGATCACAAACCGGTTCATTAAGCACCCGATTCGTAAACTAAGCCTTGTAATCATGACTTGATGAGTCATGAACTCTCTTGAAATGCCACCTTGCACAACTTGGACACCAACCTCTTCCTCACATCACAACGCCCGCCACCTCCTCTTCTCCTCCTAGACACCACCCACAAACCCGCCACCTTTTTCACCCTAAAAACCAAACTAAGCAATCCTAAGTTACACCACACAAGTCTAGAGAATAGACCTAATAATTACTAACCCCTACTTGAAGGAGTTCGGCCGAAGGAACCGTGGGAACACACCAAGCCTTCGACTACCCAAACCATATACCCACCTCCACTCAAACACCATTCAAGCGCAAAACTCTCGGCCAGCCCTCAACAAACCACATACACCATTCAAAGCAACATCATTCTCTCAAAAACTTTCGATCACCACCATACTCACCACCTTGCTCTCGGTTACCACCTTCAAACATCACCACCGTAAGCCACAAGTCACCATCACAATCCTCTCGGTCACCACCACCTCTCCAACCAAATAACACATAACATCAACTTCACTCGGTCACACACACTCGGACACAAGGCGCACATCCAAGCCTCGTGGAAGCATCACCTCCCGAAAGATTATCAAGAACACCAAAACCAAGCAAGCTTGGCCATCCTCACCTTCTTCTCACACCTCCTTCTGTCAAAATCAAGGTTCTAAACCCTAAAACCCTACTTGATTAATATTATGGAAATCAAACATGTGTTAAATAAAACACATTGATTAACCCTTTTGATTAAAACAATCAAGTTTCTTACAAAACAATTACAAAAATCAATGTAAGGCCCCGTTCCCGGACGCTTACAGTTGGTCATTCACCGCACATAAACATATAATTACATTTCATTAAGAAATCATTGCAGCGGAAACATTCAAAACGACATCACGTTTCAGTATAATTACTTTTGCCAAATAATACATCATTATCCGGTTACAAAATTTCATGTTTGCATTACATCACAAAATCTGTATAATTGGATGCCATCCCAAAAGAGCCGAGTAGCCTTGCCGTGCCACCCTCAGCAATCATTTACCTGCCAACTGGAAAATGCAATAAAAGTCAGCGTTGCTGAGTGGGTTCTAGTTTTAATAATAAAACATACTTTACTTTCATTAAAACCATTCCTTTTTATCATGCGATCATGCAACATACGTATACACAGATAATTTCATTATTATCTTTCATCTCATTCATTATCTTCCATTCTTTTCGTTCATTCTGTCTTCCGAGTCTTTTGCGACAACATGGTCGCTCACCTCAATGGCAATCTCAATGATTGCACGCTATCCGAGTCTTTTGCACCCCTAAGGTTGCTCACCCCAATGCCCATCACGATAGCAAGCTATCCGAGTCTTTTGCAACAACAAGGTTGCTCACCCCAAGGCAACATCACGATAGCACTTACTCGAGTCTTTTGCAACG
This sequence comes from Flaveria ramosissima, assembly GCA_025215565.1. Classification (NCBI taxonomy): domain Eukaryota; kingdom Viridiplantae; phylum Streptophyta; class Magnoliopsida; order Asterales; family Asteraceae; genus Flaveria; species Flaveria ramosissima. The sequence continues at coordinate 25,711,022 of CM046046.1, read as the reverse complement.
ACAAGGTTGCTCACCTCATAGGCAATCTAAATGATTGCACTTCATCCGAGTCTTTTGCAACACAAAGTCGCTCACCCCAATAAATATGCTTGCAAGCCTTTCTTTCGTTCATTCATCATTCATTAATGCATGCATTCTTACTTCATGTTCCTCTTTCATTATCTTTCGCTTTACATTATATAATACTTCATTCATTCATTCATTAGCATGACATGCAAAGCCACAAGAAAGATAAGCATACATCATAATAAGGAACATAACTTACACATTCATCATCATCATACAAGGCAACATCATACATTCATAATATGCATAAACATGCAACATCATCGTCCTCATGCCCTACATGCTCCCTAAGGCCATAACATTCATCTTACATGCTCTTACGGTTACTTTACATCAAACTTACATCTGCACCTTTCCCCGAAGGCCAGAAGTCAAACTACACATTCCTTCGAGTGCAACAGCCCTATTCGGGCGTATGAACACCCTTCAGTCGCATGACCTCATGCGACTGAACATCATGCGACTGGACTCATGCGGATGGTCATCTATGCGAATGAACATTCAATCGTGCGTATGGGCCTTGTGCGAATGGGATCACTACGAATGGGCACCTATGCGACTAACCTCATGCGAATGGACTCATGCGACTAAGCATCTATGCGACTGAACCCTCAGTCGTACATCCCTCATGCGACTGGACTCCCAGTCGTGCGACTGAATCCCAATCGTGCGAATGACCTTCAATCGCCCTCATTCGGCCGTATGGCCTTCATTCGGTCGCCTAGCCCTAGCTGATGCAGAATGGAGTTCATCCCGAACCCAATCTGCCATTTTCGGCCTCCAAGCTCATCCAAACCCATTCTAAGCCTAAATTAACCCTCCTGGACCTTAGGAATATACCATAACACCATACAAGCACACACAAGCCCGAAATCATACTCTAAACACATCATACACATCACACCCAAATGGGTCAAACACACACACACATAAAAACGGGTTTTGAACACTTCCCAGCCCCAAAATCAGTTGAAAACAAGTAAAAGTGGGGTCCTAGAACTCACACAATCGAGCACAAAGACAAGAGCTTCGATTTGGCTTGCTACTCGACGGATTTGGACACCCGAATCACCCGAAACACCACTTTTCTCCCTTTCTCCCTCTTTCTCTCTTCTCTCTTCTTTGTGAGCTGAAATATGTGAAGTGTGGGGAGAGTGGGCTGCCCTCTCCCTACACATATCACCACATTACCCGACTTTTCTTCGTTGGCGAGTTTGGTCCCTCGACTTTGGACTTTATTTCTTTTCTTCTTCTCCGGCTTCAAAATAATAAATTTCCGGGTGTTACAAGTCCACCCCCCTTAAATAGGTTTCGTCCCCGAAACCTGTCATTCCTCGAACAAACGTGGATAATGTTGTCTCATTTCTTCCTCCTCAGTCTCCCACGTTGACTCGGATCCCTTCCTGTGCTTCCACTGTACACGCACTAGAGGAACCACTTTATTCCTTAGCCTTTTCTCCTTTCGGTCGATGATTGCCACTGGTTGCTCCACATAATTGAGCCGTTCATCTACTTCGATATCTTCCAATGGGACAATCATATCTTCATCTGCTAAGCACTTCCTTAGATGAGATACATGGAATGTCGGGTGAATTCCACTTAACTCATCTGGCAACTCCAGTCTATAGGCCACCTCTCCTACTCGAGCAATGATTCGGAAAGGGCCTATATACCTTGGGCTCAACTTGCCCCGCTTTCGGAAGCGAATGATACCCTTCCAAGGTGAGACCTTCAACATAACCCGGTCACCCACCTGGAACTCAATCGGCCTGCGTCGTTTATCAGCATACGACTTCTGTCTGTCTTTGGCTGCCTTCATGAAGGCTTTGATCTTCTCAAGCTTCTCAGTCGTAGCCTCGATTACCTCGACGCTCCCCAATTCCTTCTGACCAATATCACCCCAACAAACGGGTGTTCTGCATCTCCTACCGTATAGCATCTCATATGGAGGCATACCAATGCTGGCATGATAACTGTTGTTGTATGAGAATTCAGCTAACGGTAGGTGGTCATCCCAACTTCCACCAAAATCATCACACATGCCCGAAGCATGTCTTCCAGCGTCTGAATGGTCCTTTCTGACTGACCATCAGTCTGGGGATGATAAGCCGTGCTGATATGTAACCTCGTCCCCATAGCGTCGTGGAACTTCTTCCAGAATTTAGATGTAAACCGAGTGTCGCGATCCGACACGATAGACACCGGCACACCATGACGAGTCACAATCTCCTTGATGAACAGATCAGCCAACCTCTCAGATGAATATGTCTCGCGGATCGGTAGGAAGTGAGCACTCTTCGTCAAACGATCAACTATCACCCATATGGCATCGTACCCTTTCGGAGTACGCGGCAGCTTTGTAATGAAATCCATGGTGATGTGCTCCCACTTCCATTCCGGTATATCCAAAGGTTGTATCTTCCCATACGGCTTTTGATGCTCGGCCTTCACCTGTAAGCAAGTAAGGCACTTACTCACATACCCCACCACATCGCGCTTCATACCCGGCCACCAATAATCTTTCTTCATATCATGGTACATCTTCGTGGCACCAGGATGAATGGAGTACCGAGTCTTGTGAGCTTCATCCATTATCTTCACCCGTAGATCCCCAAAACGAGGAATCCACACACGATCGAATCGGGTTCTAACACCGAGTGTGTTTTCACCCAATTCTCCCAACCAGACCTCTCATTCTTTCAGAGTTAAGATGATCTTCTTTCAATGCCTCATCTTGAAACTCTTTAACTGCTGCTTCATCACATCGGAGGTCATGATCAGCTGATACGCTTTCACCCGAATCGGCTCGGGCCTCTCTTTCCGGCTAAGGGCATCAGCCACCACGTTGGCCTTGCCCGGATGGTAGTGGATCTCACAATCATAATCCTTTATAAGTTCCAACCACCGTCTCTGCCTCATGTTCAAATCCTTCTGCTCAAAGAAGTACTTCAGACTCTTGTGGTCAGTGAATATGGTGCACTTCGTCCCGTACAGGTAGTGCCTCCAAATCTTTAACGCAAAGACCACGCTGCTAGCTCCAAGTCATGAGTAGGATAATTGACCTCATGAACCTTCAACTGTCGGGATGCATAGGCTATAACCTTTCCTCTCTGCATTAACACACACCCCAACCCCGAGTAAGAAGCATCGGAATAAACCACCAGATCTTCACTTCCATCGGGTAACGACAGAACAGGAGCTTGAGTCAATCTTGCCTTCAATTCTTCAAACGCCTTCTCTTGAGCTTGACCCCATACGAACTTCACATCTTTTCGGGTCAACTTAGTCAGTGGAGAAGCAATCTTGGAGAAGTCCTGGATAATCTTCTGTAGTAGCCCGCCAAACCCAAGAAACTGCGAATCTCGGATGGCGTCTTTGGTGACTTCCATTGCATAACCGCCTCCACTTTCGCCGGGTCCACCATAATCCCATCAGGATTCACCACGTGACCCAAGAACTGAACTTCGCGCAACCAGAACGCGCACTTGGAGAATTTAGCATACAACTTCTCCCTTCTTAACGTCTCTAGAACCTCCCGAATGTGTTCGGCGTGCTCTGCTTCGCTCCTCGAGTAAATCATGATATCATCAATAAACACAATCACTGATTTATCCAACATAGGCCGACACACACGATTCATCAAATCCATAAAAGCAGCTGGCGCGTTGGTCAAGCCAAAGGACATGACAAGAAACTCGTAGTGACCATAGCGCGTACGGAAAGCTGTTTTAGGAATATCTTGCTCCTTCACCTTCAACTGATGGTAACCAGATCGAAGATCTATTCTCGAAAACCAACTGGCACCCTGAAGCTGATCGAACAAATCATCTATCCTCGGTAAGGGGTATCGGTTCTTCACTGTCAACTTGTTCAGCTCGCGGTAGTCGATGCACATCCTCATACTACCGTCCTTCTTCTTTACAACAGGACCGGAGCACCCCAAGGAGAGATACTCGGTCTAATGAACCCCTTATCAAGCAACTCTGCAACTGCTCCATCAACTCTTTCATCTCGGTCGGAGCCAACCGATACGGTGCCTTGGCGACAGGTTGGGCACCCGGTATCAGATCAATCTGAAACTCGATCTCTCTGTCAGGTGGCACTCCTGATAAATCTTCTGGAAACACATCTGGAAAGTCACACACAACCGGTACATCGGCTAGTTGTGGTGTTGGCGTATCCACATCCTTTACATAGGCCAAGTAGGCACTACATCCACGCCTCATACACTTTCCCGCCACCGCCATTGAGATCACTTTCGGAATCGTAGTAACCCGATCACCATGCACTGTCACTGAACTACCGTCAGGCGCCAACAACCGAATCATCTTCTTACGACACACACGATGTTCGCCTCGAAGTCCGCTAACCAATCCATCCCAAGAACCAAGTCAAAACCACCTAAGGTCATCACAAACGGTCTAACAGGAAACTTATGACCCTCGAGTTCCACATCACAGTTCTCTATCATCTCAGAAATCCTGGTAGACTTACCTATGGCAGTTTCTACATCAAAGGGCGCATCAACACGTCTACTACTAACAGGCAGCTTAGCACAGAAAGCAGCAGAAATAAAACTTTTACTGGCACCCGAATCAAATAACACAGAAGCTAAAGTTTGGTTCACCAAAAACGTACCGGACACGACGTCAGGGTCCGTTCTAGCTTCCTCCTGTGTCATGGTGAATGCCCTGGCGCTTGCCCTCGGTCCATCACCTCCCGTCCTCTTTGCCCCCCTGAAACTCTCAGCCCTCGGCTTCTTACAATCTTTGAGCATGTGACCCTCTTCACCACAGTTAAAGCATCGCCGCACGACAGTCCTTTGCCATGTGCCCCGCCTTTCCACACCTGAAGCACAAGTTCGACCCGAACCTGCACTCCCCGCTATGCTCCCGTCCACATTTACCACACCTTCTCGATCCCGCACTTGACATGCCCACACGGCGATCATCCACCGTGCCTTCTTATTACCCGACGAGGCATTACCTCGACCAAACCTCTTCCCCTGCAGTTCCGATCACCACCCGCTCTTTCTGCCACCATCAGTCACCACCACCGTCCTCTCATCGTACAATCTTCCCGCTAAATCCACCGCCGACCTAAACGTGCTCGGCCGGGCGGCGATCAGGTGCCTGCGAATATCCGCCGGCAAACCCTGTATATACCTCTTGATCTTTCGGGACAGAGGCGTCACTTGATCCGGCACCAGACGTGCCATCTCGTTGAACTTCGTGGTGTACTGTTGGTGCGTCATGGTTCCCGCCTCCAGTTGCAGAAACTCCCTTTCAACCTTATCCATTTCCCGGTGAGGACAAAACTCCTCGATCATCATCTTCTTCAGTTCGGGCCACCTCATTCTCCCGATCGCCCGATTACCCTCTGCTTGGACAATGTTGTCCCACCAGCATAGTGCCGAGTCCACGAAGGAGTGGGTGGCAAACTTGACTTTCTGATCTTCTCGGCACTCGCTGATGTCGAGAACAGCCTCCATTTCTCTCACCCATCGGTGAGCAGCAGCAGCATTGCCATTACCGTCAAAAGTAGGGGGCTTGCATCTCATAAACACCCCGTAGTTACAGCCTCGTGCCACCTCTCGCACAGGCTCTTCTTCCTCTTCCTCCTCATTATCGGAGAAAATCGTTTCAGGCTCCGGTTGCTCCCCCGAGGCCCGGTTTCTCTCCTTCCTTTCTCCCTCCTTCACAGCTTTGATGACTTCGGTCACCACAGACGGTAAGATTGTCTGCATGACCTGATGTACTTCCTCAACAACAGCCTCCTTTACCGAGGCCCTCAGATTCGCACTCTCATCCCCAGCTTCTGGATGAGGAGTCTCAGGTTCTGCAGGAACCTCTTTCTCAGCTCTAGGCCTTCCTCTTTTAGGGCATGGTTCAGCAACAGGGCCATCACGGCCTCCACCCCTAGAAGCTCTAGAAGATCTACCACCAGCCATACTCTATCACACTGAAAGATTCAAACACCAACACGGTCATTCAAGGAAACAACTCAGTTTATGTCAAGTATAGTAAGTCCCTAATTACAGTGGCCAGTTGTGATTAGCCACTTACTGTACTCTTCATACCCCAAGTATTACCTGTCCTGACTACATCAGTATTCGAATCTACATACAACACATAACATATACCATGCGCACATAAAACCGGTTAACTTTAAGAAAATACCTGATGGCACGCAGCTACTCAGTTTGGCATCCCATTCCCCTTTCGTCCCATTTTCAGTTTAAGTTAAGGTTTATTTTGAAAATTTACCCATTTCACTTAAACTTTGGCTCTGATACCAACTTGTAAGGCCCCGTTCCCGGGACGCTTACAGTTGGTCATTCACCGCACATAAAACATATAATTACATTTCATTAAGAAATCATTGCAGCGGAAACATTCAAAACGACATCACGTTTCATTATAATTACTTTTGCCAAATAATACATCATTATCCGGTTACAAAATTTCATGTTTGCATTACATCACAAAAGCTGTATAATTGGATGCCATCCCAAAAGAGCCGAGTAGCCTTGCCGTGCCACCCTCAGCAATCATTTACCTGCCAACTGGAAAATGCAATAAAAGTCAGCGTTGCTGAGTGGGTTCTAGTTTTAATAATAAAACATACTTTACTTTCATTAAAAACCATTCCTTTATCATGCGATCATGCAACATACGTATACACAGATAATTTCATTATTATCTTTCATCTCATTCATTATCTTCCATTCTTTTCGTTCATTCTGTCTTCCGAGTCTTTTGCGACAACATGGTCGCTCACCTCAATGGCAATCTCAATGATTGCACGCTATCCGAGTCTTTTGCACCCCTAAGGTTGATCACCCCAATTGCCCATCACGATAGCAAGCTATCCGAGTCTTTTGCAACAACAAGGTTGCTCACCCCAAGGCAACATCACGATAGCACTTACTCGAGTCTTTTGCAACGACAAGGTTGCTCACCTCATAGGCAATCTAAATGATTTCATTTTGCTTACACAAGTATGTTTATTGCTTATATATATATGTATATGTATGCATGGCCGCATGCATACACACCCTTTTACGTGTGCATGTACCCTCTTTTGCTAAGAAACATATGCACATCACATGAACATAAGTGTTGTTCATTTGCATGCTTGCATGCATAAACAAGAAGTTACGTACGCATGTATCCATATTCATAACCTTTTGATACCAAACATTACATGAACAAGAAACTCAACCACATAACACCAAACAAACACTAAGTAAACCAAAATATAATCCAACCAAACACCCCAATACAAAGATAACATCAAGAGAAAATTGACATCAACACAAACCTAAACAAATCCCTTACACTTAAACATCAAACCAAAGCACCAATTAAGATCACAAACTGGTTCATTAAGCACCCGATTCGTAAACTAAGCCTTGTAATCATGACTTGATGAGTCATGAACTCTCTTGAAATGCCACCTTGCACAACTTGGACACCAACCTCTTCCTCACACCGCCACCTCCTCGGCTCCTCCTAGACACACCCACAAACCGCCACCTTTCACCCTAAAAACCAAACTAAGCAATCCTAAGTTACACCACACAAGTCTAGAGAATAGACCTAATAATTACTAACCCCACTACTTGAAGGAGTTCGGCCGAAGGAACCGTGGGAACACACCAAGCCTTCGACTACCCAAAACCATATACCCACCTCCACTCAAACACCATTCAAGCGCAAAACTCTCGGCCAGCCCTCAACAAACCACATACACCATTCAAAGCAACATCATTCTCTCAAAAACTTTCGATCACCACCATACTTCACCACCTTGCTCTCGGTTACCACCTTCAAACATCACCACCGTAAGCCACAAGTCACCATCACAATCCTCTCGGTCACCACCTCTCCAACCAAATACCATCATCAACTTCACTCGGTCACACACTCTCGGACACAAGGCAGCAACATCCAAGCCTCGTGGAAGCATCACCTCCCGAAAGATTATCAAGAACACCAAAACCAAGCAAGCTTAGGCCATCCTCACCTTCTTCTCACACTCTCCTTCTGTCAAAATCAAGGTTCTAAACCCTAAAACCCTACTTGATTAATATTATGGAAATCAAACATGTGTTAAATAAAACACATGTGATTAACCCTTTTGATTAAAACAATCAAGTTCTTACAAAAACATATACAAAAATCAAATGTAAGGCCCCGTTCCCGGGACGCTTACAGTTGGTCATTCACCGCACATAAAACATATAATTACATTTCATTAAGAAATCATTGCAGCGGAAACATTCAAAACGACATCATGTTTCATTATAATTACTTTTGCCAAATAATACATCATTATCCGGTTACAAAATTTCATGTTTGCATTACATCACAAAAGCTGTATAATTGGATGCCATCCCAAAAGAGCCGAGTAGCCTTGCCGTGCCACCCTCAGCAATCATTTACCTGCCAACTGGAAAATACAATAAAAGTCAGCGTTGCTGAGTGGGTTCTAGTTTTAATAATAAAACATACTTTACTTTCATTAAAAACCATTCCTTTATCATGCGATCATGCAACATACGTATACACAGATAATTTCATTATTATCTTTCATCTCATTCATTATCTTCCATTCTTTTCGTTCATTCTGTCTTCCGAGTCTTTTGCGACAACATGGTCGCTCACCTCAATGGCAATCTCAATGATTGCACGCTATCCGAGTCTTTTGCACCCCTAAGGTTGATCACCCCAATTGCCCATCACGATAGCAAGCTATCCGAGTCTTTTGCAACAACAAGGTTGCTCACCCCAAGGCAACATCACGATAGCACTTACTCGAGTCTTTTGCAACGACAAGGTTGCTCACCTCATAGGCAATCTAAATGATTTCATTTTGCTTACACAAGTATGTTTATTGCTTATATATATATGTATATGTATGCATGGCCGCATGCATACACACCCTTTTACGTGTGCATGTACCCTCTTTTGCTAAGAAACATATGCACATCACATGAACATAAGTGTTGTTCATTTGCATGCTTGCATGCATAAACAAGAAGTTACGTACGCATGTATCCATATTCATAACCTTTTGATACCAAACATTACATGAACAAGAAACTCAACCACATAACACCAAACAAACACTAAGTAAACCAAAATATAATCCAACCAAACACCCCAATACAAAGATAACATCAAGAGAAAATTGACATCAACACAAACCTAAACAAATCCCTTACACTTAAACATCAAACCAAAGCACCAATTAAGATCACAAACTGGTTCATTAAGCACCCGATTCGTAAACTAAGCCTTGTAATCATGACTTGATGAGTCATGAACTCTCTTGAAATGCCACCTTGCACAACTTGGACACCAACCTCTTCCTCACACCGCCACCTCCTCGGCTCCTCCTAGACACACCCACAAACCGCCACCTTTCACCCTAAAAACCAAACTAAGCAATCCTAAGTTACACCACACAAGTCTAGAGAATAGACCTAATAATTACTAACCCCACTACTTGAAGGAGTTCGGCCGAAGGAACCGTGGGAACACACCAAGCCTTCGACTACCCAAAACCATATACCCACCTCCACTCAAACACCATTCAAGCGCAAAACTCTCGGCCAGCCCTCAACAAACCACATACACCATTCAAAGCAACATCATTCTCTCAAAAACTTTCGATCACCACCATACTTCACCACCTTGCTCTCGGTTACCACCTTCAAACATCACCACCGTAAGCCACAAGTCACCATCACAATCCTCTCGGTCACCACCTCTCCAACCAAATACCATCATCAACTTCACTCGGTCACACACTCTCGGACACAAGGCAGCAACATCCAAGCCTCGTGGAAGCATCACCTCCCGAAAGATTATCAAGAACACCAAAACCAAGCAAGCTTAGGCCATCCTCACCTTCTTCTCACACTCTCCTTCTGTCAAAATCAAGGTTCTAAACCCTAAAACCCTACTTGATTAATATTATGGAAATCAAACATGTGTTAAATAAAACACATGTGATTAACCCTTTTGATTAAAACAATCAAGTTCTTACAAAAACATATACAAAAATCAAATGTAAGGCCCCGTTCCCGGGACGCTTACAGTTGGTCATTCACCGCACATAAAACATATAATTACATTTCATTAAGAAATCATTGCAGCGGAAACATTCAAAACGACATCACGTTTCATTATAATTACTTTTGCCAAATAATACATCATTATCCGGTTACAAAATTTCATGTTTGCATTACATCACAAAATCTGTATAATTGGATGCCATCCCAAAAGAGCCGAGTAGCCTTGCCGTGCCACCCTCAGCAATCATTTACCTGCCAACTGGAAAATGCAATAAAAGTCAGTGTTGCTGAGTGGGTTCTAGTTTTAATAATAAAACATACTTTACTTTCATTAAAAACCATTCCTTTATCATGCGATCATGCAACATACGTATACACAGATAATTTCATTATTATCTTTCATCTCATTCATTATCTTCCATTCTTTTCGTTCATTCTGTCTTCCGAGTCTTTTGCGACAACATGGTCGCTCACCTCAATGGCAATCTCAATGATTGCACGCTATCCGAGTCTTTTGCACCCCTAAGGTTGCTCACCCCAATTGCCCATCACGATAGCAAGCTATCCGAGTCTTTTGCAACAACAAGGTTGCTCACCCCAAGGCAACATCACGATAGCACTTACTCGAGTCTTTTGCAACGACAAGGTTGCTCACCTCATAGGCAATCTAAATGATTGTACTTCATCCGAGTCTTTTGCAACACAAAGTCGCTCACCCCAATAAATATGCTTGCAAGCCTTTCTTTCGTTCATTCATCATTCATTAATGCATGCATTCTTACTTCATGTTCCTCTTTCATTATCTTTCGCTTTACATTATATAATACTTCATTCATTCATTCATTAGCATGACATGCAAAGCCACAAGAAAGATAAGCATACATCATAATAAGGAACATAACTTACACATTCATCATCATCATACAGGGCAACATCATACATTCATAATATGCATAAACATGCAACATCATCGTCCTCATGCCCTACATGCTCTCTAAGGCCATAACATTCATCTTACATGCTCTTGCGGGTTACTTTACATCAAACTTACATCTGCATCTTTCCCCGAAGGCCAGAAGTCAAACTACACATTCCTTCGAGTGCAACAGCCCTATTCGGGCGTATGAACACCCTTCAGTCGCATGACCTTCATGCGACTGAACATCATGCGACTGGGCTCATGCGGATGGTCATCTATGCGAATGAACATTCAATCGTGCGTATGGGCCTTGTGCGAATGGGATCACTACGAATGGGCACCTATGCGACTAACCTCATGCGAATAGACTCATGCGACTAAGCATCTATGCGACTGAACCCTCAGTCGTACATCCCTCATGCGACTGGACTCCTAGTCGTGCGACTGAATCCCAATCATGCGAATGACCTTCAATCGTGTCACACCCTCAAAATCCACGTGCGGGGTTTTACCGCGAGGCGTGTGAACAAACCAGGATCACAGTCAGTAGTTACATAGAACGACTCTATATGTCACAAGTAAAATAAAACAACCAAAGATTTAGTTTAAAACAGTGCGGAAGCGTTTTGAAAACAACTCAACAAATAAAAATGTAGATATGGCAAAACATGTGCCAACCCAAAATAGTAAACTACAATCATTAAAATGCTAATGTCTTGAAAACTGAGTCTTAATATGCAAGTGAACCGTGTAGTGCTCCTAGAGGCAAGCAGCTTAATGACCTGAGAAAAGCATACTAAAATGTCAACACATAGGTTGGTGAGTTCAAGAGTTTGAGTTCAGTAAACATATAAACAGTTGTGATATATATAAGCAGTGTATTGTAATAGATAGCTAGTCTATTAACAGCAAATATCAATACATAGTGATTTCGCAATTGAAGCTGACTGTGTTAGTTGTTGCCTCCTGTCACGACTTACCATGTCGTGACAATGATCCATAGGACAAATTGCACCCGGTTGACCTCGAGTCACACAGGTGGGGCTCGTCAGACCCAGTAGTACTACCCAAGTTTCCCCGCTATTTAATATTAACAATTCGAAAGTGTGAGGACTTTCCATGATAAATAACACTATATCAATATTAAACACAACTTAAATATTAAAAGCGTTCGTAAAATACCAGTATGCTATCTCCCCCAAAAGAGATTAAATAAAGCGTGGGGCATGAACTCACCTGATGTATGCAAAGAGTACTTAGGGTTTATTTGAGAAACGAGTGGATAGCCAACCTTCAAAGGTTACCTAGATCATGCGAGTACATAAGTACGTGTAATGAAAGACATGTGAAAACCCTAATCATACCAAAACCAAAGACTCAAGCTTCCAGACAAATAAACACGTTTGACCTAGTTGACCCGTTTGACCCGTTGGTGACATTATGAGTTACAATTCAAATAGAGCCAATGAGAACATATAACATACATGACTAACATTCAAATAGTATCATACACATGCTACATTATCCATACATAACCCTTAAGTCTTAGTCATGCTCATAGCATTCAACATACACCATAATCATTACTCACCAAACCCAAACATGATATCCTAGCAACTAATCAACACCAACCTTTATACATGATCACCACAAATCCAAATATCATCCATGATTATCCAAAACATCTCATACAACTAATTCAACATGATTCATCACCTTAGAATTCATCCATGATCACACTAACATGCTCCTAATATCCCAAACATGTTCATATCATCATACATCAAACTTTACACAAATAAAGTTTCCCTTTTGGGAAAGAACATCCCAAAATCTATCAAACATCCTATACATTCATGAATTCATTAATAATATACCAATTCAAGCTCATATCAACATCTATACATGATTAACATCACCTAAACATCATAATCCATCATCTTCATAAACAAAAGTTTCTACTTTTGGCAAGCTATGAACTAACAACATGTATTCAAAGATTTCTAGCATTCATAACAACAATCTAGCATCTAATTATCATCATGAATTCATCCATAACATCAATCCATCACTAGATCACTACTTCATGCAAAATAAAGTTACTATTCTTAGTAACCTATGAACAATGCATCAAAATCCCAACTTTCTTGTAAGATCAATGTATTCTAACATTCATACAACCCAATAATCATCAAACATTCATCAAACAACAATCATCTACCCAAAATCATACAAAATTCGAACTAGGGTTTGTCAAGAATCAAAATCCATGATTAAATCACTAAGAACATGTAATTCATACATAATCCACGTTAACTAACATGTAATCAACCTAACTAACATATAAACATCAACAATTTATCAAAACTCAACACCAAGAACATCAATTTCGTGAATCAAGATTCGGCCATAGTGAAGAACATCACAAAAACATGAAAAATCTAACCTTTAATGTGTAATGTAACGAAATTGAGACTTGTAATGCGTTGTAGGCCTTGAGATCGATCAAACCCAATGTGTTCTTGCTTCAACTTGATCAAAATCGCAGGTTTGAGGGTGGGGAATGAGGGTTGCGGCCGATTTTGGGGTTTGGGGGGATTAGGGTTGGTTAATTTTGTTAAGTTTTAGTTTTAGGTAATTACACTTAACCCCCTTTATTTTATATTTTATAAAAACTATTCTTTTAAACACTTTTTGAAAGGTTTTAACTTAATAATACCAACATTATTAATCAACAATAATAATGTTTACATTATTTTCACAAGTCACAAACTAGACAATCTAAATATACGCGTTTCCATGATACGCGATTAATTCTCAATTAACATATAAAAACATGCAACCACATAAGCATAACACAATAATCATATAATCAATTAGATTCACATTAATTTAACATTATTCATTATTATTAGGTCACCAACGTTAAACGACAACTAGTGTGTGCTCACGACACGTGTATTCAAGACTTAACGAAACTAACGGAGTTTGGTAACGGAAATTTACCGGGTGTCACAAATCGCCCTCATTCGGCCGTATGGCCTTCATTCGGTCGCCTAGCCCTAGCTGATGCAGAATGGAGTTCATCCCGAACCCAATCTGCCATTTTCGGCCTCCAAGCTCATCCAAACCCATTCTAAGCCTAAATTAACCCTCCTGGACCTTAGGAATGTATACCATAACACCATACAAGCACACACAAGCCCGAAATCATACTCTAAACACATCATACACATCACACCCAAATGGGTCAAACACACACACATAAAAACGGGTTTTGAACACTTTCCAGCCCCAAAATCAGTTGAAAACAAGTAAAAGTGGGGTCCTAGAACTCACACAATCGAGCAAAAAGACAAGAGCTTCGATTTAGCTTGCTACACGACGGATTTGGACACCCGAAACACCACTTTTCTCCCTTTTCTCCTCTTTCTCTCTTCTCTCTTCTTTGTGAGCTGAAATATGTGAAGTGTGGGGAGAGTGGGCTACCCTCTCCCTACACATATCACCACATTACCCGACTTTTCTTCGTTGGCGAGTTTGGTCCCTCGACTTTGAACTTTATTTCTTTTCTTTCTTCGCCGGCTTCAAAATAATAAGTTTCCGGGTGTTACATCAAACCTATTTTTCAGAACAAAAAGAAAGGTTTTAAGAATCTGGAAAAATAAAACAAATCTTAAAAATCAAAGTTTTAGCAAGAAATTATCAACAAAAAGGGTTAAAAATCTAGTTATAGTTTGTTAAATCAATTCTGCATATTAAATAACTGTGATTGTGGGAACAAATATTAAAAATATATTTAGAATATTAGGAAATAAAACTCTGCAAAATTTGGTACCATTCCTATAAATAATTTAATTTATATACAATATTTAAGAATATAAAGAGAAAAATTATATCAGAAGAACCGACCCTAGTAAATGTATGGAAAAATTATATACTGACTATTACAAATTATAGAATCCACTAGAAAAATCTCGTGACCTAACTCAAAATATTATCTGAAATATGAATTTTTAACTGTTCTGTCGATTAAAAATCAGGAAAAATACTTAAAATATGAAATAAATTATGGGAATTTATAGAAAATATAAGAATAGAAATAGAACAGTCTGTGTAAAAATTGGAATTTTTGAGCATGTTCTGATATTTTTAGCAAATAAGAGTAAAATAGGAAAAATTATAAAAATGACTTTGCTATGATTTAAAACATGAGAAAATTTTGAGAAACTATACGAATTATAATTATTATTCTGACAAAATTTGACTAATTTTAGAGGCCTAAAGGTATTTCTAAATATTTATTTGAATAATGTAAAAATGTTAAGAATTAGCCTGAAAATAACTTAAATATGAAATTTTAGGATAATTTATCTAATATTAAGATACATCTACTGTGAAAATTTCGAAATTTATACAACAACCTAACTTATGAAATAAATTCTTCAATCTGAGGTACTAAAAATGTTAAAGAAAAATACATTTTCTAAACTATAAATATTTTTCTTGTTTATAGGTTACCATTTGGAGTAAAGGTGAGTTTCATGGCCCATTTTGTTTTTATAAAGCTTTGGGGAAAAAGCATACTAATTGATGCATTATTTTCTGAAATTTATGTTACAACCATTAATTCGGATGTGGAACCGTTAGATAATATTGGTAGCGCTACTTAGGAAAATATTTCCTGCACCAATGGGATGAGTGTTGTGATGCTATATTATCTGATTTACGAAATGTGTTATGACAGATATGAATGATCTGATTGCTATGTAAGGTTTGGTTGTATATAATGCATCAATGTTACATGTTTGATAAACCTGTGAAGCTCACCAACTTTATGTTGACTGTTTTGGGTATGCTTTTTCAGGAATTCACCATGACTAACAGCTTAATGTTCTCCTTTGATGTTTATAATGGCTGGGGAGAGGTTGTGGAGAAAGTTTGTGTTAACCTGACAGTGAACTTATATGATCTCAGTGTTTCGGTGGATGCACACTTCCATCGTCTCTGAAGATGTTGCTGTTAGGATGTTAATGTAATAGGATTATGTTAATTCAAATTTTGACTATCATGAATTGATGTAATCCTAACTTCTATATTATTAAACTTGTTATGTTATGTGTTATTATATATTTATTGTGCTTTATTATGAAATATGATATGTTTATGTGATACTTGGTAAAAATTGTATATCAATGAGTTCTGAACAAATAGGTCACACCCCAAGCATTTCACGCTTCCGCCGGGATGTGACATACCCACTCAAACATAATTTTACTTGAAAATTATACTAGTTTGTCAATTCCATTCCATTCCATTCCATTCTTCCAACAAAATGCTCCCTTAAGGTATTTGTTTATTTGAGGAGCCTCCGAGCTATAAATAGATCATGAGATGTATGAAGGATCATTCCTCTAAACACTTTGAATCTTTTTTTCCTATCTATTGTGTTGCAATTTGCTGAAATATGATATCAATGATCCGGTAGAAGTAAAATCAAAGATATTATCCACCTTATGGCAGTAGCTATAATAATATACTAACATGTTGACTTTCCTACGTGTCAACATGAAACCATTTTTACTTGGATGCATTAGTTGCAAAAATGAAGTATCATTTGTCTTAATGGTTGAATGTAAATGAAAGATATATTTTGACAATTTATTCACATGATTCAAGAATTCATCTCGGTAATAATGTTTTTATCTAAATCAGAAGTATTTTTTGATTTGGCTTTTATATAAAAATAACTAAAAGTCCATCTCAGTTTAGGTTGGTTTCTAGTAAATTCAACATAATATTTTGATTTGCTTTGAAAAACATATTACATATTCTTTGTGTTCATTTGCATTTTTTTATAAAACATCTCCTAAATTTAACAATTTATTGCTTATTACATTATTGTAAGTGAGTGAAGTTTAGTTTAATATATTACGAACCATCATTTATACTAAGTAAATATATGAGAATTATAAACCTAATAAAATAGATTTTAATAAAGCCATCGATATGAAAACAATGACCAGTTCGGATTTAAGCTTTTACATTCATAATAATGTTATTCTGGGTTTTACTCGATTATTACACTGGTCATCGTACAATACTAAGTCTCACATTTTGTTACATGTACAAAAACCAACGGTCAATATTCTAACATTTGTAGCATCTCCGTTTTGCTAGCTTTTGAATAGCCCAATCTTGGTCAAAGTCATCCATGCATGCTCTACACTAAAGCTATTGTAATTGTAGGTTTACCCATATTGTTAATGTGGTTGTAATCATCTTTTTTATATGCAATCATTTTGCTACTTGTTCATCAATGCCTAGGGAGCGTTTGGTTGGAAGACAAAATGGAATGGAATGGAATTAAGAAACTAGTATAATTTTCAAGTAAAATTATGTTTGAGTGTGCAATGAAATGTAAACCCAAATGAATGTTTCACCTCAAATTCCCTTCGTTGTGGGATTTCAAAATGCTTCCACCTAGAGAGGGAATTTGAAATCCTACAACCAAGGAAATTTGAGGTGAAACATTCCCTTGGATTTACATTTCATTACACACTCAAACATAATTTTACTTGAAAATTATACTAGTTTCTCAATTCCATTCCATTCCATTCCATTCTTCCAACTAAACGCTCCCTTAAGGTATTTGTTTATTTGAGGAGCCTCTGAGCTATAAATGGATCATAAGATGTATGAAGGATCATTCCTCTAAACACTTTGAATCTTTTTTTTCCTATCTATTGTGTTGCAATTTGCTGAAATATAATATCAATGATCCGGTAGAAGTAAAATCAAAGATATTATCCACCTTATGGCAGTAGCTAATAATATACTAACATGTTGACTTTCCTACGTGTCAACATGAAACCATTTTTACTTGGATGCATTAGTTGCAAAAATGAAGTATCATTTGTCTTAATGGTTGAATGTAAATGAAAGATATATTTATTCACATGATTCAAGAATTCATCTCGGTAAGAATGTTTTTATCTAAATCAGAAGTATTTTTTGATTTGGCTTTTATATAAAAATAACTAAATGTCCATCTCAGTTTAGGTTGGTTTCTAGTAAATTCAACATAAGATTTTGATTTGCTTTGAAAAAACATATTACATATTCTTTGTGTTCATTTGCATTTTTTTATAAAACATCTCCTAAATTTAACAATTTATTGCTTATTACATTATTGTCAATGAGTGAAGTTTAGTTTAATATATTACGAACCATCATTTATACTAAGTAAATATATGAGAATTATAAACCTAATAAAATAGATTTTAATAAAGCCATCGATATGAAAACAATGACCAGTTCGGATTTAAGCTTTTACATTCATAATAATGTTATTCTGGGTTTTACTCGATTATTACACTGGTCATCGTACAATACTAAGTCTCACATTTTGTTACATGTACAAAAACCAACGGTCAATATTCTAACATTTGTAGCATCTCCGTTTTGCTAGCTTTTGAATAGCCCAATCTTGGTCAAAGTCATACATGCATGCTCTACACTAAAGCTATTGTAATTGTAGGTTTACCCATATTGTTAATGTGGTTGTAATCATCTTTTTTATATGCAATCATTTTGCTACTTGTTCATCAATGCCTAGGGAGCGTTTGGTTGGAAGACAAAATGGAATGGAATGGAATTAAGAACTAGTATAATTTTCAAGTAAAATTATGTTTGAGTGTGCAATGAAATGTAAACCCAAATGAATGTTTCACCTCAAATTCCCTTCGTTGTGGGATTTCAAAATGCTTCCACCTAGAGAGGGAATTTGAAATCCTACAACCAAGGAAATTTGAGGTGAAACATTCCCTTGGATTTACATTTTATTACCCACTCAAACATAATTTTACTTGAAAATTATACTAGTTTCTCAATTCCATTCCATTCCATTCCATTCTTCCAACTAAACGCTCCCTTAAGGTATTTGTTTATTTGAGGAGCCTCTGAGCTATAAATGGATCATAAGATGTATGAAGCATCATTCCTCTAAACACTTTGAATCTTTTTTTTCCTATCTATTGTGCTTCAATTTGCTGACATATGATATCAATGATCTGGTAGAAGTAAAATCAAAGATATTATCCACCTTATGGCATTAGCTAATAATATACTAACATGTTGACTTTCCTACGTGTCAACATGAAACCATTTTTACTTGGATGCATTAGTTGCAAAAATCAAGTATCATTTGTCTTAATGGTTTAATGTAAATGAAAGATATATTTCGACAATTTGTTCACAAGATTCAAGAATTCATCTCGGTAACAATGATTTTATCTAAATCAGAAGTAGTTTTTGATTTGGCTTTTATATAAAAATAACTAAAAGTCCATCGCAGTTTAGGTTGGTTTCTTGTAAATTCAACATAAGATTTTGATTTGCTTTGAAAAAACATATTACATATTCTTTGTGTTCATTTGCATTTTTTTATAAAACATCTCCTAAAGTTAACAATTTATTTCTTATTACATTATTGTAAATGAGTGAAGTTTAGTTTAATATATTACGAACCATCATTTATACTAAGTAAATATATGAGAATTATAAACCTAATAAAATAGATTTTAATAAAGCCACCAATATGAAAACAATGACTAGTTCGGATTTAAGCTTCTACATTCATAATAATGTTATTCTAGGTTTTACTCGATTATTACACTGGTCATCGTACAATACTAAATCTCACATTTTGTTACAGGTACAAAAACCAACGGTCAATATTCTAACATTTGTAGCATCTCCGTTTTGCTAGCTTTTGTATAGCCCAATTTTGGTCAAAGTCATCCATGCATGCTCTACACTAAAGCTATTGTAATTGTAGGTTTACCCATATTGTTAATGTTGTTGTAATCATCTTTTTTATATGCAATCATTTTGCTACTTGTTCATCAATGCCTAGGGAGCATTTGGTTGGAAGACAAAATGGAATGGAATGGAATTAAGAAACTAGTATAATTTTCAAGTAAAATTATGTTTGAGTGTGCAATGAAATGTAAAACCCAAATGAATGTTTCACCTTAATGTAACACCCGGAAATTTATTATTTTGAAGCCGACGAAGAAAGAAAAGAAATAAAGTCCAAAGTCGAGGGACCAAACTCGCCAGCGAAGAAAAGTCGGGTAATGTGGTGATATGTGTAGGGAGAGGGCAGCCCATTCTCCCCACACTTCACATATTTCAGCTCACAAAGAAGAGAGAAGAGAGAAAGAGGAGAAAAAGGGAGAAAACTGGTGTTTCGGGTGATTCGGGTGTCCAAATCCGTCGAGTGGCAAGCCAAATCGAAGCTCTTGTCTTTGTGCTCGATTGTGTGAGTTCTAGGACCCCACTTTTACTTGTTTTCAACCGATTTTGGGGCTGGAAAGTGTGCAAAACCCGTTTTTGTGTGTGTGTGTGTTTGACCCATTTGGGTGTGATGTGTATGATGTGTGTAGAGTATGTTTTCGGGCTTGGGTGTGCTTGTATGGTGTTAAGGTATGCATTCCTAAGGTCCAGGAGGGTTGATTTAGGCTTAGAATGGGTTTGGATGAGCTTGGAGGCCGAAAATGGCAGATTGGGTTCGGGATGAACTCCATTCTGCATCAGCTAGGGCTAGGCGACCGAATGAAGGCCATACGGCCGAATGAGGGCGATTGAAGGTCATTCGCACGATTGGGACTCAGTCGCACGACTGGGAGTCCAGTCGCATGAGGGTTGTACGACTGAGGGTTCAGTCGCATAGATGCTTAGTCGCATGAGTCCATTCGCATGAGGTTAGTCGCATAGGTGCTCAGTCGCAGTAATCCCATTCGCACAAGGTTCATACGCACGATTGGGTGTTCATTCGCATAGATGTTCATCCGCATGAGTCCAGTCGCATGATGTTCAGTCGCATGGAGGCCATGCGACTGAAGAGTGTCCATACGCCCGAATAGGGCTGTTGCACTCGAAGGAATGTGTAGTTTGGCTTTTGGCCTTCGGGGAAAGGTGCAGATGTAAGTTTTGACGTAAGGAAACCCGTAAGAACATGTAAGAGGATGATTATGGCCTTAGAGAACATGTAGGGCATGATGATGATGATGTTGCATGTTTATCCATGTTATGTATGTATGATGTTGCCCTGTATGATGATGATGAATGTGTATGAATGTTCCCTATTATGATGTATGCTTATCTTTTGTAAGGCCCCGTTCCCGGAACGCTTACAGTTGGTCATTCATCGCACATAAAACCTATAATTACAATTTCATTAAGAAAACATTGCAGCGGAAACATTCAAAATGACATCACATTTCATTATAAATACTTTTGCCAAATAATACATCATTATCCGGTTACAAAATTTATGTTTGCATTACATCACAAAAGCTATATAATTGGATGCCATCCCAAAAGAGCCGAGTAGCTTCGCCATGCCATCCTCAGCAATCATTTACCTGCCAACTGGAAAATGCAATAAAAGTCAGCGTTGCTGAGTGAGTTCTAGTTTTAATAATAAAACATACTTTACTTTCATTAAAAACCATTCCTTTATCATGCGATCATGCAACATACGTATACACAGATGATTTCGTTATTATCTTTCATCACATTCATTATCTTCCATTCTTTCGTTCATTCTGTCTTCCGAGTCTTTTGCGACAACATGGTCGCTCACCTCAATGGCAATCTCAATGATTGCTCGCTATCCGAGTCTTTTGCACCCCTAAGGTTGCTCACCCCAATTGCCCATCACGATAGCAAGCTATCCGAGTCTTTTGCAACAACAAGGTTGCTCACCCCAAGGCAACATTACGATAGCACTTTACTCGAGTCTTTTGCAACGACGAGGTTGCTCACCTCATAGGCAATCTAAATGATTGCACTTCATCCGAGTCTTTTGCAACACAAAGTCGCTCACCCCAATAAATATGCTTGCAAGCCTTTCTTTCGTTCATTCATCGTTCATTAATGCATGCATTCTTACTTCATGTTCCTCTTTCATTATCTTTCGCTTTACATTACATAATACTTCATTCATTCATTCATTCATTAGCATGACATGTAAAGCCATAAGAAAGATAAGCATACATCATAACAAGGAACATATAATACACATTCATCATATCATCATATAGGGCAATATCATACATTCATAATATGCATAAACATGCAACATCATCATCATCATGCCCTACATGCTCTCTAAGGCCATAATCATCCTCTTACATGCTCTTACGGGTTACTTTCCGTCAACACTTACATCTGCACCTTTCCCCCGAAGGCCAGAAGTCAAACTACACATTCCTTCGAGTGCAACAGCCCTGTTCGGGCGTATGGACACTCTTCAGTCGCATGGCCTCCATGCGACTGAGCATCGTGCGACTGGACTCATGCGGATGAACATCTATGCGAATGAACACCCAATCGTGCGTATGAACCCTGTGCGAATGGGATTACTGCGACTGGGCACCTATGCGACTAACCTCATGCGAATGGACTCATGCGACTAAGCATCTATGCGACTGAACCCTCAGTCGTACAACCCTCATGCGACTAGACTCCCAGTCGTGCGACTGAGTCCCAATCGTGCGAATGACCTTCAATCGCCCTCATTCGGCCGTATGGCCTTCATTCGGTCGCCTAGCCCTAGCTGATGCAGAATGGAGTTCATCCCGAACCCAATCTGCCATTTTCGGCCTCCAAGCTCATCCAAACCCATTCTAAGCCTAAATCAACCCTCCTGGACCTTAGGAATGTATACCTTAACACCATACAAGCATACCCAAGCCCGAAATCAAACTCTAAACACACCATACACATCACACCCAAATGGGTCAAACACACACACACACAAAAACGGGTTTTTGACATCTTCCAGCCCCAAAATCAGTTGAAAACAAGTAAAAGTGGGGTCTTAGAACTCACACAATCGAGCACAAAGACAAGAGCTTCGATTTGGCTTGCTACTCGACGGATTTGGACACCCGAATCACCCGAATCAACCCCTTTTTTCCCTTTTTCTCTTCTTTCTCTCTTCTCTCTTCTTGTGAGCTGAATTTTGTGAAGTGTGGGGAGAGTGGGCTGCCCTCTCCCTACACATATCACCACATTACCCAACTTTTCTTCGTTGGCGAGTTTGGTCCCTCGACTTTGGACTTTATTTCTTTTCTTTCTTCGTCGGCTTCAAAATAATAAATTTTCCGGGTGTTACAAGTCCACCCCCCTTAAATAGGTTTCGTCCCCGAAACCTGTCATTCCTCGAACAAACGTGGATAATGTTGTCTCATTTCTTCCTCAGTCTCCCACGTTGACTCGGATCCCTTCCTGTGCTTCCACTGTACACGTACAAGAGGAACCACTTTATTCCTTAGCCTTTTCTCCTTTCGGTCGATGATTGCCACTGGTTGCTCCACATAATTGAGCCGTTCATCTACCTCGATATCTTCCAATGGGACAATCATATCTTCATCGGCTAAGCACTTCCTTAGATGAGATACATGGAATGTCGGGTGAATTCCACTTAACTCATCTGGCAACTCCAGTCTATAGGCCACCTCTCCTACTCGAGCAATGATTCGAAAAGGGCCTATATACCTTGGGCTCAACTTGCCCCGCTTTCGGAAGCGAATGATACCCTTCCAAGGTGAGACCTTCAACATAACCCGGTCACCCACCTGGAACTCAATCGGCCTGCGCCTTTTATCAGCATACGACTTCTGTCTGTCTTTGGCTGCCTTCATGAAGGCTTTAATCTTCTCAAGCTTCTCAGTCGTAGCCTCGATTACCTCGACGCTTCCCAATTCCTTCTGACCAATATCACCCCAACAAACGGGCGTTCTGCATCTCCTACCGTATAGCATCTCATATGGGGGCATACCAATGCTGGCATGATAACTGTTGTTGTATGAGAATTCGGCTAACGGTAGGTGGTCATCCCAACTTCCACCAAAATCAATCACACATGCCCGAAGCATGTCTTCCAGCGTCTGAATGGTCCTTTCTGACTGACCATCGGTCTGGGGATGATAAGCCGTGCTGATATGTAACCTCGTCCCCATAGCATCGTGGAACTTCTTCCAGAATTTAGATGTAAACCGAGTGTCACGATCCGACACAATAGACACCGGTACACCATGACGAGTCACAATCTCCTTAATGAACAGATCAGCCAACCTCTCGGATGAATATGTCTCGCGGATCGGTAGGAAGTGAGCACTCTTTGTCAAACGATCAACTATCACCCATATGGCATCGTACCCTTTCGGAGTACGCGGTAGCTTGGTAATGAAATCCATGGTGATGTGCTCCCACTTCCATTCCGGTATATCCAAAGGTTGTATCTTCCCATACGGCTTTTGATGCTCGGCCTTCACCTGTAAGCAAGTAAGGCACTTACTCACATACTCCACCACGTCGCGCTTCATACCCGGCCACCAATAATCTTTCTTCATATCGTGGTACATCTTCGTGGCACCTGGATGAATGGAGTACCGAGTCTTGTGAGCTTCATCCATAATCTTCACCCGTAGATCCCCAAAACGAGGAATCCACACACGGTCAAATCGGGTTCTAACACCGAGCGTGTTTTCACCCAACTCTCCAACCAGACCTCTCATTCTTTCAGAGTTAAGATGATCTTCTTTCAATGCCTCATCTTGAAACTCTTTAACCTGCATCATCACGTCGGAGGTCATGATCAACTGATAGGCTTTCACCCGGATCGGCTCGGGCCTCTCTTTCCGGCTAAGGGCATCAGCCACCACGTTGGCCTTGCCCGGATGGTAGTGGATCTCACAATCATAATCCTTTATAAGTTCCAACCACCGCCTCTGCCTCATGTTCAAATCCTTCTGCTCAAAGAAGTACTTCAGACTCTTGTGGTCAGTAAATATGGTGCACTTAGTCCCGTACAGATAGTGCCTCCAAATCTTTAACGCAAAGACCACAGCTGCTAGCTCCAAGTCATGAGTAGGATAATTGACCTCATGAACCTTCAACTGTCGGGATGCATAGGCTATAACCTTTCCTCTCTGCATTAACACACACCCCAACCCCGAGTAAGAAGCATCGGAATAAACCACCAAGTCTTCACTTCCATCGGGTAATGACAGAACAGGAGCTTGAGTCAATCTCGCCTTCAATTCTTCAAACGCCTTCTCTTGAGCTTGACCCCATATGAACTTCACATCTTTTCGGGTCAACTTGGTTAGTGGAGAAGCAATCTTGGAGAAGTCTTGGATAAATCTTCTGTAGTAGCCCGCCAAACCCAAGAAACTGCGAATCTCGGATGGCGTCTTTGGTGACTTCCATTGCATAACCGCCTCCACTTTCGCCGGGTCCACCATAATCCCGTCAGGATTCACCACGTGACCCAAGAACTGAACTTCGCGCAACCAGAACGCGCACTTGGAAAATTTCGCAAACAACTTCTCCCTTCTCAACGTCTCCAGAACCTCCCGAATGTGTCCGGCATGCTCTGCTTCGCTCTTCGAGTAAATCAGGATATCATCAATAAACACAATCACTGATTTATCCAACATAGGCCGACACACACGGTTCATCAAATCCATAAAAGCAGCTGGCGCGTTGGTCAAGCCAAAGGACATGACAAGAAACTCGTAGTGACCATAGCGCGTACGGAAAGCTGTTTTAGGAATATCCTGCTCCTTCACCTTCAACTGATGGTAACCAGATCGAAGATCTATCCTTGAAAACCAACTGGCACCCTGAAGCTAATCGAACAAATCATCTATCCTCGGTAAGGGGTATCGGTTCTTCACTGTCAACTTGTTTAGCTCGCGGTAGTCGATGCACATCCTCATACTACCGTCCTTCTTCTTTACAAACAGGACCGGAGCACCCCAGGGAGAGATACTCGGTCTAATGAACCCCTTATCAAGTAACTCCTGCAATTGCTCCATCAACTCCTTCATTTCGGTCGGAGCTAACCGATACGGTGCCTTGGCAACAGGTTGGGCACCCGGTATCAGATCAATCTGAAACTCGATCTCCCTGTCAGGTGGCACTCCTGATAAGTCTTCTGGAAACACATCCGGAAAGTCACACACAACCGGTACATCAGCTAGTTGTGGTGTTGGCGTATCCACATCCTTTACGTAGGCCAAGTAGGCACTACATCCACGCCTCATACACTTTCCCGCCACTGCCATCGAGATCACCTTCGGAATCGTAGTAACCCGATCACCATATACCGTCACTGAACTACCGTCAGGCGCCAACAACCGAATCATCTTCTTGCGACACACAATGTTCGCCTCGAAGTCCGCTAACCAATCCATCCCAAGAACCAAGTCAAAACCACCTAAGGTCATCACAAACGGTCTAACAGGAAACTTGTGACCCTCGAGCTCCACATCACAATTCTCTATCATCTCAGAAATCCTGGTAGACTTACCTATGGCAGTTTCTACATCGAAGGGCGCATCAACACATCTACTACTAACAGGCAGCTTAGCACAGAAAGCAGCAGAAATAAAACTTTTACTAGCACCCGAATCAAATAACACAGAAGCTAAAGTTTGGTTCACCAGAAACGTACCGGACACGACATCAGGGTCCGTTCTAGCTTCCTCCTGTGTCATAGTGAATGCCCTGGCGCTCGCCCTCGGTCCATCACCTCCCGTCCTCTTTGCCCCTGAACTCTCAGCCCTCGGCTTCTTACAATCTTTGAGCATGTGACCCTCTTCGCCACAGTTAAAGCATCGGACCGCACGACAGTCCTTTGCCATGTGCCCCGCCTTTCCACACCTGAAGCACAAGTTCGATCCAAACCTGCACTCCCCGCTATGCTCCCGTCCACATTTACCACACCTTCTCGACCCCGCACCTGTCGTGACCACACGGCGATCATCCACCCGTGCCTTCTTATTACCCGTCGAGGCATTACCCCGACCAAACCTCTTCCCCTGCCAGCCTCGTTCACCACCGCTTTTCCTGCCACCATCAGTCACCACCACCGTCCTCTCATCATACAATCTTCCCGCCAAATCCACCGCCGACCTAAACGTGCTCGGTCGGGCGGCGATCATGTGCCTGCGAACATCCGCCGGCAAACCCTGTATATACCTCTTGATCTTTCGGGACAGAGGTGTCACTTGATCCGGCACCAGACGTGCCATCTCGTTGAACTTCGTGGTGTACTGTTGGTGTGTCATGGTTCCCGCCTCCAGTTGCAGAAACTCCCTTTCAACCTTATCCATTTCCCGGTGAGGACAAAACTCCTCGATCACCATCTTCTTCAGTTCGGGCCACCTCATTCGCCCGATCGCCCGATTACCCTCTGCTTGGACAATGTTGTCCCACCAGCATAGTGCCGAGTCCACGAAGGAGTGGGTGGCAAACTTGACTTTCTGATCTTCTCGGCACTCGCTGATGTCGAGAACAGCCTCCATTTCTCTCACCCATCGGTGAGCAGCGGCAGCATTGCCATTACCGTCAAAAGTAGGGGGCTTGCATCTCATAAACACCCCGTAGTTACAGCCTCGTGCCACCTCCCGCACAGGCTCCTCTTCCTCTTCCTCCTCCTTATCGGAGAAAATCGTTTCAGGCTCCGGTTGCTCCCCCGAGGCCCGGTTTCTCTCCTTCCTTTCCCCTTCCTTCACAGCCTTGATGACTTCGGTCACCACAGACGGTAAGATTGTCTGCATGACCTGGTGTACTTCCTCCACGACAGCCTCTTTTACTGAGGCCCTCAAGTTCGCACTCTCATCCCCAGCTTCTGGATGAGGAGTCTCAGGTTCTGCAGGAACCTCTTTCTCAGCTCTAGGCCTTCCTCTCTTAGGGCGTGGTTCAGCACCAGGGCCATCACGGCCTCCACCCCTAGAAGCTCTAGAAGATCTACCACCAGCCATACTCTAACACACTGAAAGATTCAAACACCAACACGGTCATTCAAGGAAACAACTCAGTTTATGTCAAGTGTAGTAAGTCCCTAATTACAGTGGCCAGTTGTGATTAGCCACTTACTGTACTCTTCATACCCCAAGTATTACCTGTCCTGACTACATCAGTATTCAAATCTACATACAACACATAACATATACCATGCGCACGTAAACCGGTTAACTTAAGAAAATACCTGATGGCACGCAGCTACTCAGTTTGGCATCCCATTCCCCTTCCGTCCCATTCTCAGTTTAAGTTAAGGTTTATTTTGAAAATTTACCCATTTCACTTAAACTTTGGCTCTGATACCAACTTGTAAGGCCCCGTTCCCGGAACGCTTACAGTTGGTCATTCATCGCACATAAAACCTATAATTACAATTTCATTAAGAAAACATTGCAGCGGAAACATTCAAAATGACATCACATTTCATTATAAATACTTTTGCCAAATAATACATCATTATCCGGTTACAAAATTTATGTTTGCATTACATCACAAAAGCTATATAATTGGATGCCATCCCAAAAGAGCCGAGTAGCTTCGCCATGCCATCCTCAGCAATCATTTACCTGCCAACTGGAAAATGCAATAAAAGTCAGCGTTGCTGAGTGAGTTCTAGTTTTAATAATAAAACATACTTTACTTTCATTAAAAACCATTCCTTTATCATGCGATCATGCAACATACGTATACACAGATGATTTCGTTATTATCTTTCATCACATTCATTATCTTCCATTCTTTCGTTCATTCTGTCTTCCGAGTCTTTTGCGACAACATGGTCGCTCACCTCAATGGCAATCTCAATGATTGCTCGCTATCCGAGTCTTTTGCACCCCTAAGGTTGCTCACCCCAATTGCCCATCACGATAGCAAGCTATCCGAGTCTTTTGCAACAACAAGGTTGCTCACCCCAAGGCAACATTACGATAGCACTTTACTCGAGTCTTTTGCAACGACGAGGTTGCTCACCTCATAGGCAATCTAAATGATTGCACTTCATCCGAGTCTTTTGCAACACAAAGTCGCTCACCCCAATAAATATGCTTGCAAGCCTTTCTTTCGTTCATTCATCGTTCATTAATGCATGCATTCTTACTTCATGTTCCTCTTTCATTATCTTTCGCTTTACATTACATAATACTTCATTCATTCATTCATTCATTAGCATGACATGTAAAGCCATAAGAAAGATAAGCATACATCATAACAAGGAACATATAATACACATTCATCATATCATCATATAGGGCAATATCATACATTCATAATATGCATAAACATGCAACATCATCATCATCATGCCCTACATGCTCTCTAAGGCCATAATCATCCTCTTACATGCTCTTACGGGTTACTTTCCGTCAACACTTACATCTGCACCTTTCCCCCGAAGGCCAGAAGTCAAACTACACATTCCTTCGAGTGCAACAGCCCTGTTCGGGCGTATGGACACTCTTCAGTCGCATGGCCTCCATGCGACTGAGCATCGTGCGACTGGACTCATGCGGATGAACATCTATGCGAATGAACACCCAATCGTGCGTATGAACCCTGTGCGAATGGGATTACTGCGACTGGGCACCTATGCGACTAACCTCATGCGAATGGACTCATGCGACTAAGCATCTATGCGACTGAACCCTCAGTCGTACAACCCTCATGCGACTAGACTCCCAGTCGTGCGACTGAGTCCCAATCGTGCGAATGACCTTCAATCGCCCTCATTCGGCCGTATGGCCTTCATTCGGTCGCCTAGCCCTAGCTGATGCAGAATGGAGTTCATCCCGAACCCAATCTGCCATTTTCGGCCTCCAAGCTCATCCAAACCCATTCTAAGCCTAAATCAACCCTCCTGGACCTTAGGAATGTATACCTTAACACCATACAAGCATACCCAAGCCCGAAATCAAACTCTAAACACACCATACACATCACACCCAAATGGGTCAAAACACACACACACACAAAAACGGGTTTTTGACATCTTCCAGCCCCAAAATCAGTTGAAAACAAGTAAAAGTGGGGTCCTAGAACTCACACAATCGAGCACAAAGACAAGAGCTTCGATTTGGCTTGCTACTCGACGGATTTGGACACCCGAATCACCCGAATCAACCCCTTTTTTCCTTTTTCTCTTCTTTCTCTCTTCTCTCTTCTTGTGAGCTGAATTTTGTGAAGTGTGGGGAGAGTGGGCTGCCCTCTCCCTACACATATCACCACATTACCCAACTTTTCTTCGTTGGCGAGTTTGGTCCCTCGACTTTGGACTTTATTTCTTTTCTTTCTTCGTCGGCTTCAAAATAATAAATTTTCCGGGTGTTACATCTTTCTTGTGGCTTTACATGTCATGCTAATGAATGAATGAATGAATGAAGTATTATGTAATGTAAAGCGAAAGATAACGAAAGAGGAACATGAAGTAAGAATGCATGCATTAATGAACGATGAATGAACGAAAGAAAGGCTTGCAAGCATATATATTGGGGTGAGCGACTTTGTGTTGCAAAAGACTCGGATGAAGTGCAATCATTTAGATTGCCTATGAGGTGAGCAACCTTGTCGTTGCAAAAGACTCGAGTAAGTGCTATCGTGATGTTGCCTTGGGGTGAGTAACCTTGCTGTTGCAAAAGACTCGGATAGCTTGCTATCGTGATGGGCAATTGGGGTGAGCAACCTTAGGGGTGCAAAAGACTCGGATAGCGAGCAATCATTGAGATTGCCATTGAGGTGAGCGACCATGTTGTCGCAAAAGACTCGGAAGACAGAATGAACGAAAAGAATGGAAGATAATGAATGAGATGAAAGATAATAATGATATTATCTGTATATACGTATGTTGCATGATCGCATGATAAAGGAATGGTTTTTAATGAAAGTAAAGTATGTTTTATTATTAAAACTAGAACTCACTCAGCAACGCTGACTTTTATTGCATTTTCCAGTTTCAGGTAATGATTGCTGAGAATGGCACGGCAAGGCTACTCAGCTCTTTTGGGATGGCATCCCATTATATAGCTTTTGTGATGTAATGCAAACATAAATTTTGTAACCGGATAATGATGTATTATTTGGCAAAAGTAATTATAATGAAACGTGATGTCATTTTTGAATGTTTCCGCTGCAATGATTTCTTAATGTAATGTAATCATATGTTTTATGTGCGATGAATGACCAACTGTAAGCGTCCCGGGAACGGGGCCTTACACTTAAATTCCCTTCGTTGTGGGATTTCAAAATCCTTCCACCTAGAGAGGGAATTTGAAATCCCACAACCAAGGAAATTTGAGGTGAAACATTCTCTTGGATTTACATTTCATTACCCACTCAAACATAATTTTACTTGAAATATATACTAGTTTGTCAATTCCATTCCATTCCATTCCATTCTTCCAACCAAATGCTCCCTTAAGGTACTTGTTTATTTGAGGAGCCTCCGAGCTATAAATGGATCATGAGATGTATGAAGGATCATTCCTCTAAACACTTTGAATCTTTTTTTTCCTATCTATTGTGCTTCAATTTGCTGAAATATGATATCAATGATCCGGTAGAAGTAAAATCAAAGATATTATCCACCTTATGGCAGTAGCTAATAATATACTAACATGTTGACTTTCCTACGTGTCAACATGAAACCATTTTTACTTGGATGCATTAGTTGCAAAAATGAAGTATCATTTGTCTTAATGGTTGAATGTAAATGAAAGATATATTTTGACAATTTCTTCACATGATTCAAGAATTCATCTCGGTAACAATGTTTTTATCTAAATCAGAAGTATTTTTTGATTTGGCTTTTATATAAAAATAACTAAAAGTCCATCTCAGTTTAGGTTGGTTTCTTGTAAATTCAACATAAGATTTTGATTTGCATTGAAAAAACATATTACATATTCTTTGTGTTCATTTGCATTTTTTTATAAAACATCTCCTAAATTTAACAATTTATTGCTTATTACATTATTGTAAATGAGTGAAGTTTAGTTTAATATATTACGAACCATCATTTATACTAAGTAAATATATGAGAATTATAAACCTAATAAAATAGATTTTAATAAAGCCATCGATATGAAAACAATGACCAGTTCGGATTTAAGCTTTTACATTCATAATAATGTTATTCTGGGTTTTACTCGATTATTACACTGGTCATCGTACAATACTAAGTCTCACATTTTGTTACATGTACAAAACCCAACGGTCAATATTCTAACATTTGTAGCATCTCCGTTTTGCTAGCTTTTGTATAGCCCAATCTTGGTCAAAGTCATCCATGCATGCTCTACACTAAAGCTATTGTAATTGTAGGTTTACCCATATTGTTAATGTGGTTGTAATCATCTTTTTTATATGCAATCATTTTGCTACTTGTTCATCAATGCCTAGGGAGCGTTTGGTTGGAAGACAAAATGGAATAGAATGGAATTAAGAAACTAGTATAATTTTCAAGTAAAATTATGTTTGAGTGTGCAATGAAATGTAAAACCCAAATGAATGTTTCACCTCAAATTCCCTTCGTTGTGGGATTTCAAAATCCTTCCACCTAGAGAGGGAATTTGAAATCCCACAACCAAGGATATTTGAGGTGAAACATTCCCTTGGATTTACATTTCATTACCCACTCAAACATAATTTTACTTGAAAATTATACTAGTTTGTCAATTTCATTCCATTCCATTCCATTCTTCCAACCAAATGCTCCCTTAAGGTATTTGTTTATTTGAGGATCCTCCGAGCTATAAATGGATCATTAGATGTATGAAGGATCATTCCTCTAAACACTTTGAATCTTTTTTTTCCTATCTATTGTGCTTCAATTTGCTGAAATATGATATCAATGATTCGATAGAAGTAAAATCAAAGATATTATCCACCTTATGGCAGTAGTTAATAATATACTAACATGTTGACTTTCCTACGTGTCAACATGAAACCATTTTTACTTGGATGCATTAGTTTCAAAAATGAAGTATCATTTGTCTTAATGGTTGAATGTAAATGAAAGATATATTTTGACAATTTGTTCACATGATTGAAGAATTCATCTTGGTAACAATGTTTTTATCTAAATCAGAAGTATTTTTTGATTTCGCTTTTATATAAAAATAACTAAAAGTCCATCTCAGTTTAGGTTGGTTTCTTGTAAATTCAACATAAGATTTTGATTTGCATTGAAAAAACATATTACATATTCTTTGTGTTCATTTGCATTTTTTTATAAAACATCTCCTAAATTTAACAATTTATTGCTTATTACATTATTGTAAATGAGTGAAGTTTAGTTGAATATATTACGAACCATCATTTATACTAAGTAAATATATGAGAATTATAAACCTAATAAAATAGATTTTAATAAAGCCATCGATATGAAAACAATGACCAGTTCGGATTTAAGCTTTTACATTCATAATAATGTTATTCTGGGTTTTACTCGATTATTACACTGGTCATCGTACAATACTAAGTCTCACATTTTGTTACATGTACAAAAACCAACGGTCAATATTCTAACATTTGTAGCATCTCCGTTTTGCTAGCTTTTGAATAGCCCAATTGTAACACCCGGAAATATATTATTTTGAAGCCGGCGAAGAAAGAAAAGAAATAAAGTCCAAAGTCGGGGGACCAAACTCGCCAACGAAGAAAAGTTGGGTAATGTGGTGATATGTGTAGGGAGAGGGCAGCCCACTCTCCCCACACTTCACAAAATTCAGCTCACAAGAAGAGAGAAGAGAGAAAGAAGAGAAAAAGGGAAAAAAAGGGTTGATTCGGGTGATTCGGGTGTCCAAATCCGTCGAGTAGCAAGCCAAATCGAAGCTCTTGTCTTTGTGCTCGATTGTGTGAGTTCTAGGACCCCACTTTTACTTGTTTTCAACTGATTTTGGGGCTGGAAGATGTCAAAAACCCGTTTTTGTGTGTGTGTGTGTTTGACCCATTTGGGTGTGATGTGTATGGTGTGTTTAGAGTTTGATTTCGGGCTTGGGTATGCTTGTATGGTGTTAAGGTATACATTCCTAAGGTCCAGGAGGGTTGATTTAGGCTTAGAATGGGTTTGGATGAGCTTGGAGGCCGAAAATGGCAGATTGGGTTCGGGATGAACTCCATTCTGCATCAGCTAGGGCTAGGCGACCGAATGAAGGCCATACGGCCGAATGAGGGCGATTGAAGGTCATTCGCACGATTGGGACTCAGTCGCACGACTGGGAGTCTAGTCGCATGAGGGTTGTACGACTGAGGGTTCAGTCGCATAGATGCTTAGTCGCATGAGTCCATTCGCATGAGGTTAGTCGCATAGGTGCCCAGTCGCAGTAATCCCATTCGCACAGGGTTCATACGCACGATTGGTGTTCATTCGCATAGATGTTCATCCGCATGAGTCCAGTCGCACGATGCTCAGTCGCATGGAGGCCATGCGACTGAAGAGTGTCCATACGCCCGAACAGGGCTGTTGCACTCGAAGGAATGTGTAGTTTGACTTCTGGCCTTCGGGGGAAAGGTGCAGATGTAAGTGTTGACGGAAAGTAACCCGTAAGAGCATGTAAGAGGATGATTATGGCCTTAGAGAGCATGTAGGGCATGATGATGATGATGTTGCATGTTTATGCATATTATGAATGTATGATATTGCCCTATATGATGATATGATGAATGTGTATTATATGTTCCTTGTTATGATGTATGCTTATCTTTCTTATGGCTTTACATGTCATGCTAATGAATGAATGAATGAATGAAGTATTATGTAATGTAAAGCGAAAGATAATGAAAGAGGAACATGAAGTAAGAATGCATGCATTAATGAACGATGAATGAACGAAAGAAAGGCTTGCAAGCATATTTATTGGGGTGAGCGACTTTGTGTTGCAAAAGACTCGGATGAAGTGCAATCATTTAGATTGCCTATGAGGTGAGCAACCTCGTCGTTGCAAAAGACTCGAGTAAAGTGCTATCGTAATGTTGCCTTGGGGTGAGCAACCTTGTTGTTGCAAAAGACTCGGATAGCTTGCTATCGTGATGGGCAATTGGGGTGAGCAACCTTAGGGGTGCAAAAGACTCGGATAGCGAGCAATCATTGAGATTGCCATTGAGGTGAGCGACCATGTTGTCGCAAAAGACTCGGAAGACAGAATGAACGAAAGAATGGAAGATAATGAATGTGATGAAAGATAATAACGAAATCATCTGTGTATACGTATGTTGCATGATCGCATGATAAAGGAATGGTTTTTAATGAAAGTAAAGTATGTTTTATTATTAAAACTAGAACTCACTCAGCAACGCTGACTTTTATTGCATTTTCCAGTTGGCAGGTAAATGATTGCTGAGGATGGCATGGCGAAGCTACTCGGCTCTTTTGGGATGGCATCCAATTATATAGCTTTTGTGATGTAATGCAAACATAAATTTTGTAACCGGATAATGATGTATTATTTGGCAAAAGTATTTATAATGAAATGTGATGTCATTTTGAATGTTTCCGCTGCAATGTTTTCTTAATGAAATTGTAATTATAGGTTTTATGTGCGATGAATGACCAACTGTAAGCGTTCCGGGAACGGGGCCTTACAAGTTGGTATCAGAGCCAAAGTTTAAGTGAAATGGGTAATTTTTCAAAATAAACCTTAACTTAAACTGAGAATGGGACGAATGGGGAATGGGATGCCAAACTGAGTAGCTGCGTGCCATCAGGTATTTTCTTAAAGTTAACCGGTTTTATGTGCGCATGGTATATGTTATGTGTTGTATGTAGATTTGAATACTGATGTAGTCAGGACAGGTAATACTTGGGGTATGAAGAGTACAGTAAGTGGCTAATCACAACTGGCCACTGTAATTAGGGACTTACTATACTTGACATAAACTGAGTTGTTTCCTTGAATGACCGTGTTGGTGTTTGAATCTTTCAGTGTGTTAGAGAATGGCTGGTGGTAGATCTTCTAGAGCTTCTAGGGGTGGAGGCCGTGATGGCCCTGTTGCTGAACCACGCCCTAAAAGAGGAAGGCCTAGAGCTGAGAAAGAGGTTCCTGCAGAACCTGAGACTCCTCATCCAGAAGCTGGGGATGAGAGCGCGAACTTAAGGGCCTCGGTAAAGGAGGCTGTTGTGGAGGAAGTACATCAGGTCATGCAGACGATCTTACCGTCTGTGGTGACCGAAGTCATCAAAGCTGTGAAGGAGGGAGAGAGGAAGGAGAGAAACCGGGCCTCGGGGGAGCAACCGGAGCCTGAAACGATTTTCTCCGATAATGAGGAGGAAGAGGAAGAGGAGCCTGTGCGAGAGGTGGCACGAGGCTGTAACTACGGGGTGTTTATGAGATGCAAGCCCCCTACTTTTGACGGTAATGGCAATGCTGCTGCTGCTCACCGATGGGTGAGAGAAATGGAGGCTGTTCTCGACATCAGCGAGTGCCGAAGGATCAGAAAGTCAAGTTTGCCACCCACTCCTTTGTGGACTCGGCACTATGCTGGTGGGACAACATTGTCCAAGCAGAGGGTAATCGGGCGATCGGGCGAATGAGGTGGCCCGAACTGAAGAAGATGGTGATCGAGGAGTTTTGTCCTCATCGGGAAATGGATAAGGTTGAGAGGGAGTTTCTGCAACTGGAGGCGGGAACCATGACACACCAACAGTACACCACGAAGTTCAACGAGATGGCACGTCTATGTGCCGGATCAAGTGACACCTCTGTCCCGAAAGATCAAGAGGTATATACAGGGTTTGCCGGCGGATATTCGCAGGCACATGATCGCCGCCCGGCCGAGCACGTTTAGGTCGGCGGTGGATTTGGCGGGAAGATTGTATGATGAGAGAATGGTGGTGGTGACTGATGGTGGCAGAAAGAGCGGTGGTGAACGAGGCTGGCAGGGGAAGAGTTTGGTCGGGGTAATGCCTCGACGGGTAATAAGAAGGCACGGGTGGATGATCGCCGTGTGGTCACGTCAGGTGCGGGGTCGAGAAGGTGTGGCAAATGTGGACGGGAGCACAGCGGGGAGTGCAGGTTTGGGTCGAACTTGTGCTTCAGGTGTGGAAAGGCGGGGCACATGGCAAAGGACTGTCGTGCGGTCCGATGCTTTAACTGTGGCAAAGAGGGTCACATGCTCAAAGATTGTAAGAAGCCGAGGGCTGAGAGTTCAGGGGCAAAGAGGACGGGAGGTGATGGACCGAGGGCGAGCGCCAGGGCATTCACCATGACACAGGAGGAAGCTAGAACGGACCCTGATGTCGTGTCCGGTACGTTTCTGGTGAACCAAACTTTAGCTTCTGTGTTATTTGATTCGGGTGCTAGTAAAGTTTTATTTCTGCTGCTTTCTGTGCTAAGCTGCCTGTTAGTAGTAGATGTGTTGATGCGCCCTTCGATGTAGAAACTGCCATAGGTAAGTCTACCAGGATTTCTGAGATGATAGAGAATTGTGATGTGGAGCTCGAGGGTCATAAGTTTCCTGTTAGACCGTTTGTGATGACCTTAGGTGGTTTTGACTTGGTTCTTGGGATGGATTGGTTAGCGGACTTCGAGGCGAACATTGTGTGTCGCAAGAAGATGATTCGGTTGTTGGCGCCTGACGGTAGTTCAGTGACGGTATATGGTGATCGGGTTACTACGATTCCGAAGGTGATCTCGATGGCGGTGGCGGGAAAGTGTATGAGGCGTGGATGTAGTGCCTACTTGGCCTATGTAAAGGATGTGGATACGCCAACACCACAACTAGCGATGTACCGGTTGTGTGTGACTTTCCAGATGTGTTTCCAGAAGACTTATCAGGAGTGCCACCTGACAGAGAGATCGAGTTTCAGATTGATCTGATACCGGGTGCCCAACCTGTCGCCAAGGCACCGTATCGGTTGGCTCCGACCGAGATGAAAGAGTTGATGGAGCAGTTGCAAGAGTTGCTTGATAAGGGGTTCATTAGACCGAGTATCTCTCCTTGGGGTGCTCCGGTCCTGTTTGTAAAGAAGAAGGACGGTAGTATGAGGATGTGCATCGACTACCGCGAGCTGAACAAGTTGACAGTGAAGAACCGATACCCCTTACCGAGGATAGATGATTTGTTCGATCAGCTTCAGGGTGCCAGTTGGTTTTCAAGGATAGATCTTCGATCTGGTTACCATCAGTTGAAGGTGAAGGAGCAGGATATTCCTAAAACAGCTTTCCGTACGCGCTATGGTCACTACGAGTTTCTTGTCATGTCCTTTGGCTTGACCAACGCGCCAGCTGCTTTTATGGATTTGATGAACCGTGTGTGTCGGCCTATGTTGGATAAATCAGTGATTGTGTTTATTGATGATATCCTGATTTACTCGAGGAGCGAAGCAGAGCATGCCGGTCACATTCGGGAGGTTCTAGAGACGTTGAGAAGGGAGAAGTTGTATGCGAAATTCTCCAAGTGCGCGTTCTGGTTGCGCGAAGTTCAGTTCTTGGGTCACGTGGTGAATCCTGACGGGATTATGGTGGACCCGGCGAAAGTGGAGGCGGTTATGCAATGGAAGTCACCAAAGACGCCATCCGAGATTCGCAGTTTCTTGGGTTTGGCGGGCTACTATAGAAGATTCATCCAAGACTTCTCTAAGATTGCTTCTCCACTGACTAAGTTGACCCGAAAAGATGTGAAGTTCGTATGGGGTCAAGCTCAAGAGAAGGCGTTTGAAGAATTGAAGGCGAGATTGACTCAAGCTCCTGTTCTGTCGTTACCCGATGGAAGTGAAGATCTGGTGGTTTATTCCGATGCTTCTTACTCGGGGTTGGGGTGTGTGTTAATGCAGAGAGGAAAGGTTATAGCCTATGCATCCCGACAGTTGAAGGTTCATGAGGTCAATTATCCTACTCATGACTTGGAGCTGGCAGCCGTGGTCTTTGCATTAAAGATTTGGAGGCACTACCTCTACGGGACGAAGTGCACCATATTCACTGACCACAAGAGTCTGAAGTACTTCTTTGAGCAGAAGGATTTGAACATGAGGCAGAGGCGGTGGTTGGAACTTATAAAGGATTATGATTGTGAGATCCACTACCATCCGGGCAAGGCCAACGTGGTGGCTGATGCCCTTAGCCGGAAGAGAGGCCCGAGCCGATTCGGGTGAAAGCCTATCAGTTGATCATGACCTCTGATGTAATGAAGCAGGTTAAAGAGTTTCAAGATGAGGCACTGAAAGAAGATCATCTTAACTCTGAAAGAATGAGAGGTCTGGTTGGAGAATTGGGTGAAAACACGCTCGGTGTTAGAACCCGATTTGATCGTGTGTGGATTCCTCGTTTTGGGGATCTACGGGGAAGATAATGGATGAAGCTCACAAGACTCGGTACTCCATTCATCCTGGTGCCACGAAGATGTACCATGATATGAAGAAAGATTATTGGTGGCCGGGTATGAAGCGCGATGTGGTGGAGTATGTGAGTAAGTGCCTTACTTGCTTACAGGTGAAGGCCGAGCATCAAAAGCCGTATGGGAAGATACAACCTTTGGATATACCGGAATGGAAGTGGGAGCACATCACCATGGATTTCATTACCAAGTTGCCGCGTACCCGAAAGGGTACGATGCCATATGGGTGATAGTTGATCGTTTGACGAAGAGTGCTCACTTCCTACCGATCCGCGAGACATATTCATCTGAGAGGTTGGCTGATCTGTTCATCAAGGAGATTGTGACTCGTCATGGTGTGCCGGTGTCTATCGTGTCGGATCGCGACACCCGGTTTACATCTAAATTCTGGAAGAAGTTCCACGACGCTATGGGGACGAGGTTACATATCAGCACGGCTTATCATCCCCAGACTGATGGTCAGTCAGAAAGGACCATTCAGACGCTGGAAGACATGCTTCGGGCATGTGTGATTGATTTTGGTGGAAGTTGGGATGACCACCTACCGTTAGCCGAATTCTCATATAACAACAGTTATCATGCCAGCATTGGTATGCCCCCATATGAGATGCTATACGGTAGGAGATGCAGAACACCCGTTTGTTGGGGTGATATTGGTCAGAAGGAATTGGGAAGCGTCGAGGTAATCGAGGCTACGACTGAGAAGCTTGAGAAGATCAAAGCCTTCATGAAGGCAGCCAAAGACAGACAGAAGTCGTATGCTGATAAACGACGCAGGCCGATTGAGTTCCAGGTGGGTGACCGGGTTATGTTGAAGGTCTCACCTTGGAAGGGTATCATTCGCTTCCGAAAGCGGGGCAAGTTGAGCCCAAGGTATATAGGCCCTTTCCGAATCATTGCTCGAGTAGGAGAGGTGGCCTATAGACTGGAGTTACCAGATGAGTTAAGTGGAATTCACCCGACATTCCATGTATCTCATCTAAGGAAGTGCTTAGCAGATGAAGATATGATTGTCCCATTGGAAGATATCGAAGTAGATGAACGGCTCAATTATGTGGAGCAACCAGTGGCAATCATCGACCGAAAGGAGAAAAGGCTAAGGAATAAAGTGGTTCCTCTTGTGCGTGTACAGTGGAAGCACAGGAAGGGATCCGAGTCAACGTGGGAGACTGAGGAAGAAATGAGACAACATTATCCACGTTTGTTCGAGGAATAACAGGTTTCGGGGACGAAACCTATTTAAGGGGGTGGACTTGTAACACCCGGAAATTTATTATTTTGAAGCCGGCGAAGAAAGAAAAGAAATAAAGTCCAAAGTCGAGGGACCAAACTCGCCAACGAAGAAAAGTTGGGTAATGTGGTGATATGTGTAGGGAGAGGGCAGCCCACTCTCCCCACACTTCACAAATTTCAGCTCACAAGAAGAGAGAGAGAAAGAAGAGAAAAAGGGAAAAAAGGGGTTGTTTCGGGTGATTCGGGTGTCCAAATCCGTCGAGTAGCAAGCCAAATCGAAGCTCTTGTCTTTGTGCTCGATTGTGTGAGTTCTAGGACCCCACTTTTACTTGTTTTCAACTGATTTTGGGGCTGGAAATGTCAAAAACCCGTTTTTGTGTGTGTGTGTGTTTGACCCATTTGGGTGTGATGTGTATGTGTGTTTAGAGTATGATTTCGGGCTTGGGTGTGCTTGTATGGTGTTAAGGTATGCATTCCTAAGGTCCAGGAGGGTTGATTTAGGCTTAGAATGGGTTTGGATGAGCTTGGAGGCCGAAAATGGCAGATTGGGTTCGGGATGAACTCCATTCTGCATCAGCTAGGGCTAGGCGACCGAATGAAGGCCATACGGCCGAATGAGGGCGATTGAAGGTCATTCGCACGATTGGGACTCAGTCGCACGACTGGGAGTCCAGTCGCATGAGGGTTGTACGACTGAGGGTTCAGTCGCATAGATGCTTAGTCGCATGAGTCCATTCGCATGAGGTTAGTCGCATAGGTGCCCATTCGCAGTAATCCCATTCGCACAAGGTCCATACGCACGATTGGATGTTCATTCGCATAGATGTTCATCCGCATGAGTCCAG
The DNA here is from genome assembly GCA_025215565.1 of Flaveria ramosissima. NCBI lineage: Eukaryota > Viridiplantae > Streptophyta > Magnoliopsida > Asterales > Asteraceae > Flaveria > Flaveria ramosissima. The sequence continues at coordinate 25,669,666 of CM046046.1, read as the reverse complement.
TCGCATGATGTTCAGTCGCATGGAGGCCATGCGACTGAAGAGTGTCCATACGCCCGAATAGGGCTGTTGCACTCGAAGGAATGTGTAGTTTGACTTCTGGCCTTCGGGGAAAGGTGCAGATGTAAGTGTTGACGTAAAGTAACCCGTAAGAGCATGTAAGAGGATGGTTATGGCCTTAGAGAGCATGTAGGGCATGATGATGATGATGTTGCATGTTTATGCATATTATGAATGTATGATGTTGCCCTGTATGATGATGATGAATGTGTATGATATGTTCCTTATTATGATGTATGCTTATCTTTCTTGTGGCTTTACATGTCATGCTAATGAATGAATGAATGAATGAAGTATTATGTAATGTAAAGCGAAAGATAATGAAAGAGGAACATGAAGTAAGAATGCATGCATTAATGAACGATGAATGAACGAAAGAAAGGCTTGCAAGCATATTTATTGGGGTGAGCGACTTTGTGTTGCAAAAGACTCGGATGAAGTGCAATCATTTAGATTGCCTATGAGGTGAGCAACCTTGTCGTTGCAAAAGACTCGAGTAAAGTGCTATCGTGATGTTGCCTTGGGGTGAGCAACCTTGTTGTTGCAAAAGACTCGGATAGCTTGCTATCGTGATGGGCAATTGGGGTGAGCAACCTTAGGGGTGCAAAAGACTCGGATAGCGAGCAATCATTGAGATTGCCATTGAGGTGAGCGACCATGTTGTCGCAAAAGACTCGGAAGACAGAATGAACGAAAGAATGGAAGATAATGAATGAGATGAAAGATAATAATGAAATTATCTGTGTATACGTATGTTGCATGATCGCATGATAAAGGAATGGTTTTTAATGAAAGTAAAGTATGTTTTATTATTAAAACTAGAACTCACTCAGCAACGCTGACTTTTATTGCATTTTCCAGTTGGCAGGTAAATGATTGCTGAGGATGGCACGGCGAAGCTACTCGGCTCTTTTGGGATGGCATCCAATTATATAGCTTTTGTGATGTAATGCAAACATGAATTTTGTAACCGGATAATGATGTATTATTTGGCAAAAGTATTATAATGAAATGTGATGTCATTTTGAATGTTTCCGCTGCAATGTTTTCTTAATGAAATGTAATTATATGTTTTATGTGCGATGAATGACCAACTGTAAGCGTCCCGGGAACGGGGCCTTACAAGTTGGTATCAGAGCCAAAGTTTAAGTGAAATGGGTAATTTTTCAAAATAAACCTTAACTTAAACTGAGAATGGGACGAATGGGGAATGGGATGCCAAACTGAGTAGCTGCGTGCCATCAGGTATTTTCTTAAAGTTAACCGGTTTTATGTGCGCATGGTATATGTTATGTGTTGTATGTAGATTTGAATACTGATGTAGTCAGGACAGGTAATACTTGGGGTATGAAGAGTACAGTAAGTGGCTAATCACAACTGGCCACTGTAATTAGGGACTTACTATACTTGACATAAACTGAGTTGTTTCCTTGAATGACCGTGTTGGTGTTTGAATCTTTCAGTGTGTTAGAGAATGGCTGGTGGTAGATCTTCTAGAGCTTCTAGGGGTGGAGGCCGTGATGGCCCTGTTGCTGAACCACGCCCTAAAAGAGGAAGGCCTAGAGCTGAGAAAGAGGTTCCTGCAGAACCTGAGACTCCTCATCCAGAAGCTGGGGATGAGAGTGCGAACTTGAGGGCCTCGGTAAAGGAGGCTGTTGTGAGGAAGTACATCAGGTCATGCAGACGATCTTACCGTCTGTGGTGACCGAAGTCATCAAAGCTGTGAAGGAGGGGAAGAGGAGAGAAACCGGGCCTCGGGGGAGCAACCGGAGCCTGAAACGATTTTCTCCGATAATGAGGAGGAAGAGGAAGAGGAGCCTGTGCGGAGGTGGCACGAGGCTGTAACTACGGGGTGTTTATGAGATGCAAGCCCCCTACTTTTGACGGTAATGGCAATGCTGCTGCTGCTCACCGATGGGTGAGAGAAATGGAGGCTGTTCTCGACATCAGCGAGTGCCGAGAAGATCAGAAAGTCAAGTTTGCCACCCACTCCTTGTGGACTCGGCACTATGCTGGTGGGACAACATTGTCCAAGCAGAGGGTAATCGGGCGATCGGGAGAATGAGGTGGCCCGAACTGAAGAAGATGGTGATCGAGGAGTTTTGTCCTCATCGGGAAATGGATAAGGTTGAGAGGGAGTTTCTGCAACTGGAGGCGGGAACCATGACACACCAACAGTACACCACGAAGTTCAACGAGATGGCACGTCTGGTGCCGGATCAAGTGACGCCTCTGTCCCGAAAGATCAAGAGGTATATACAGGGTTTGCCGGCGGATATTCGCAGGCACATGATCGCCGCCCGGCCGAGCACGTTTAGGTCGGCGGTGGATTTGGCGGGAAGATTGTATGATGAGAGAACGGTGGTGGTGACTGATGGTGGCAGAAAGAGCGGTGGTGAACGAGGCTGGCAGGGGAAGAGGTTTGGTCGGGGTAATGCCTCGACGGGTAATAAGAAGGCACGGGTGGATGATCGCCGTGTGGTCACGTCAGGTGCGGGGTCGAGAAGGTGTGGCAAATGTGGACGGGAGCACAGCGGGAGTGCAGGTTTGGGTCGAACTTGTGCTTCAGGTGTGGAAAGGCGGGGCACATGGCAAAGGACTGTCGTGCGGTCCGATGCTTTAACTGTGGCGAAGAGGGTCACATGCTCAAAGATTGTAAGAAGCCGAGGGCTGAGAGTTCAGGGGCAAAGAGGACGGGAGGTGATGGACCGAGGGCGAGCGCCAGGGCATTCACCATGACACAGGAGGAAGCTAGAACGGACCCTGATGTCGTGTCCGGTACGTTTCTGGTGAACCAAACTTTAGCTTCTGTGTTATTTGATTCGGGTGCTAGTAAAAGTTTTATTTCTGCTGCTTTCTGTGCTAAGCTGCCTGTTAGTAGTAGATGTGTTGATGCGCCCTTCGATGTAGAAACTGCCATAGGTAAGTCTACCAGGATTTCTGAGATGATAGAGAATTGTGATGTGGAGCTCGAGGGTCATAAGTTTCCTGTTAGACCGTTTGTGATGACCTTAGGTGGTTTTGACTTGGTTCTTGGGATGGATTGGTTAGCGGACTTCGAGGCGAACATTGTGTGTCGCAAGAAGATGATTCGGTTGTTGGCGCCTGACGGTAGTTCAGTGACGGTATATGGTGATCGGGTTACTACGATTCCGAAGGTGATCTCGATGGCGGTGGCGGGAAAGTGTATGAGGCGTGGATGTAGTGCCTACTTGGCCTATGTAAAGGATGTGGATACGCCAACACCACAACTAGCCGATGTACCGGTTGTGTGTGACTTTCCAGATGTGTTTCCAGAAGACTTATCAGGAGTGCCACCTGACAGAGAGATCGAGTTTCAGATTGATCTGATACCGGGTGCCCAACCTGTTGCCAAGGCACCGTATCGGTTGGCTCCGACCGAGATGAAGAGTTGATGGAGCAGTTGCAAGAGTTGCTTGATAAGGGGTTCATTAGACCGAGTATCTCTCCCTGGGGTGCTCCGGTCCTGTTTGTAAAGAAGAAGGACGGTAGTATGAGGATGTGCATCGACTACCGCGAGCTGAACAAGTTGACAGTGAAGAACCGATACCCCTTACCGAGGATAGATGATTTGTTCGATCAGCTTCAGGGTGCCAGTTGGTTTTCAAGGATAGATCTTCGATCTGGTTACCATCAGTTGAAGGTGAAGGAGCAGGATATTCCTAAAACAGCTTTCCGTACGCGCTATGGTCACTACGAGTTTCTTGTCATGTCCTTTGGCTTGACCAACGCGCCAGCTGCTTTTATGGATTTGATGAACCGTGTGTGTCGGCCTATGTTGGATAAATCAGTGATTGTGTTTATTGATGATATCCTGATTTACTCGAGGAGCGAAGCAGAGCATGCCGGTCACATTCGGGAGGTTCTAGAGACGTTGAGAAGGGAGAAGTTGTATGCAAAATTCTCCAAGTGCGCGTTCTGGTTGCGCGAAGTTCAGTTCTTGGGTCACGTGGTGAATCCTGACGGGATTATGGTGGACCCGGCGAAAGTGGAGGCGGTTATGCAATGGAAGTCACCAAAGACGCCATCCGAGATTCGCAGTTTCTTGGGTTTGGCGGGCTACTATAGAAGATTCATCCAAGACTTCTCTAAGATTGCTTCTCCACTGACTAAGTTGACCCGAAAAGATGTGAAGTTCGTATGGGGTCAAGCTCAAGAGAAGGCGTTTGAAGAATTGAAGGCGAGATTGACTCAAGCTCCTGTTCTGTCATTACCCGATGGAAGTGAAGATCTGGTGGTTTATTCCGATGCTTCTTACTCGGGGTTGGGGTGTGTGTTAATGCAGAGAGGAAAGGTTATAGCCTATGCATCCCGACAGTTGAAGGTTCATGAGGTCAATTATCCTACTCATGACTTGGAGCTGGCAGCCGTGGTCTTTGCATTAAAGATTTGGAGGCACTACCTCTACGGGACGAAGTGCACCATATTCACTGACCACAAGAGTCTGAAGTACTTCTTTGAGCAGAAGGATTTGAACATGAGGCAGAGGCGGTGGTTGGAACTTATAAAGGATTATGATTGTGAGATCCACTACCATCCGGGCAAGGCCAACGTGGTGGCTGATGCCCTTAGCCGGAAGAGAGGCCCGAGCCGATTCGGGTGAAAGCCTATCAGTTGATCATGACCTCCGATGTAATGAAGCAGGTTAAAGAGTTTCAAGATGAGGCACTGAAAGAAGATCATCTTAACTCTGAAAGAATGAGAGGTCTGGTTGGGGAATTGGGTGAAAACACGCTCGGTGTTAGAACCCGATTTGATCGTGTGTGGATTCCTCGTTTGGGGATCTACGGGGGAAGATAATGGATGAAGCTCACAAGACTCGGTACTCCATTCATCCTGGTGCCACGAAGATGTACCATGATATGAAGAAAGATTATTGGTGGCCGGGTATGAAGCGCGACGTGGTGGAGTATGTGAGTAAGTGCCTTACTTGCTTACAGGTGAAGGCCGAGCATCAAAAGCCGTATGGGAAGATACAACCTTTGGATATACCGGAATGGAAGTGGGAGCACATCACCATGGATTTCATTACAAAGCTGCCGCGTACTCCGAAAGGGTACGATGCCATATGGGTGATAGTTGATCGTTTGACGAAGAGTGCTCACTTCCTACCGATCCGCGAGACATATTCATCTGAGAGGTTGGCTGATCTGTTCATCAAGGAGATTGTGACTCGTCATGGTGTGCCGGTGTCTATGTGTCGGATCGCGACACCCGGTTTACATCTAAATTCTGGAAGAAGTTCCACGACGCTATGGGGACGAGGTTACATATCAGCACGGCTTATCATCCCCAGACTGATGGTCAGTCAGAAAGGACCATTCAGACGCTGGAAGACATGCTTCGGGCATGTGTGATTGATTTTGGTGGAAGTTGGGATGACCACCTACCGTTAGCCGAATTCTCATAACAACAGTTATCATGCCAGCATTGGTATGCCCCCATATGAGATGCTATACGGTAGGAGATGCAGAACACCCGTTTGTTGGGGTGATATTGGTCAGAAGGAATTGGAAGCGTCGAGGTAATCGAGGCTACGACTGAGAAGCTTGAGAAGATCAAAGCCTTCATGAAGGCAGCCAAAGACAGACAGAAGTCGTATGCTGATAAACGACGCAGGCCGATTGAGTTCCAGGTGGGTGACCGGGTTATGTTGAAGGTCTCACCTTGGAAGGGTATCATTCGCTTCCGAAAGCGGGGCAAGTTGAGCCCAAGGTATATAGGCCCTTTCCGAATCATTGCTCGAGTAGGAGAGGTGGCCTATAGACTGGAGTTACCAGATGAGTTAAGTGGAATTCACCCGACATTCCATGTATCTCATCTAAGGAAGTGCTTAGCAGATGAAGATATGATTGTCCCATTGGAAGATATCGAAGTAGATGAACGGCTCAATTATGTGGAGCAACCAGTGGCAATCATCGACCGAAAGGAGAAAAGGCTAAGGAATAAAGTGGTTCCTCTTGTGCGTGTACAGTGGAAGCACAGGAAGGGATCCGAGTCAACGTGGGAGACTGAGGAAGAAATGAGACAACATTATCCACGTTTGTTCGAGGAATAACAGGTTTCGGGGACGAAACCTATTTAAGGGGGTGGACTTGTAACACCCGGAAATATATTATTTTGAAGCCGGCGAAGAAAGAAAAGAAATAAAGTCCAAAGTCGAGGGACCAAACTCGCCAACGAAGAAAAGTTGGGTAATGTGGTGATATGTGTAGGGAGAGGGCAGCCCACTCTCCCCACACTTCACCAAATTTCAGCTCACAAGAAGAGAGAAGAGAGAAAGAAGAGAAAAAGGGAAAAAAGGGGTGTTTCGGGTGATTCGGGTGTCCAAATCCGTCGAGTAGCAAGCCAAATCGAAGCTCTTGTCTTTGTGCTCGATTGTGTGAGTTCTAGGACCCCACTTTTACTTGTTTTCAACTGATTTTGGGGCTGGAAGATGTCAAAAACCCGTTTTTGTGTGTGTGTGTGTTTGACCCATTTGGGTGTGATGTGTATGGTGTGTTTAGAGTATGATTTCGGGCTTGTGTGTGCTTGTATGGTGTTAAGGTATGCATTCCTAAGGTCCAGGAGGGTTGATTTAGGCTTAGAATGGGTTTGGATGAGCTTGGAGGCCGAAAATGGCAGATTGGGTTCGGGATGAACTCCATTCTGCATCAGCTAGGGCTAGGCGACCGAATGAAGGCCATACGGCCGAATGAGGGCGATTGAAGGTCATTCGCACGATTGGGACTCAGTCGCACGACTGGGAGTCCAGTCGCATGAGGTTGTACGACTGAGGGTTCAGTCGCATAGATGCTTAGTCGCATGAGTCCATTCGCATGAGGTTAGTCGCATAGGTGCCCATTCGCAGTAATCCCATTCGCACAAGGTCCATACGCACGATTGGGTGTTCATTCGCATAGATGTTCATCCGCATGAGTCCAGTCGCATGATGTTCAGTCGCATGGAGGCCATGCGACTGAAGAGTGTCCATACGCCCGAACAGGGCTGTTGCACTCGAAGGAATGTGTAGTTTGACTTCTGGCCTTCGGGGAAAGGTGCAGATGTAAGTGTTGACGTAAAGTAACCCGTAAGAGCATGTAAGAGGATGATTATGGCCTTAGAGAGCATGTAGGGCATGATGATGATGATGTTGCATGTTTATGCATATTATGAATGTATGATGTTGCCCTGTATGATGATATGATGAATGTGTATTATATGTTCCTTATTATGATGTATGCTTATCTTTCTTGTGGCTTTACATGTCATGCTAATGAATGAATGAATGAATGAATATTATGTAATGTAAAGCGAAAGATAATGAAAGAGGAACATGAAGTAAGAATGCATGCATTATGAACGATGAATGAACGAAAGAAAGGCTTGCAAGCATATTTATTGGGGTGAGCGACTTTGTGTTGCAAAAGACTCGGATGAAGTGCAATCATTTAGATTGCCTATGAGGTGAGCAACCTGTCGTTGCAAAAGACTCGAGTAAAGTGCTATCGTAATGTTGCCTTGGGGTGAGCAACCTTGTTGTTGCAAAAGACTCGGATAGCTTGCTATCGTGATGGGCAATTGGGGTGAGCAACCTTAGGGGTGCAAAAGACTCGGATAGCGAGCAATCATTGAGATTGCCATTGAGGTGAGCGACCATGTTGTCGCAAAAGACTCGGAAGACAGAATGAACGAAAGAATGGAAGATAATGAATGAGATGAAAGATAATAATGAAATTATCTGTGTATACGTATGTTGCATGATCGCATGATAAAGGAATGGTTTTTAATGAAAGTAAAGTATGTTTTATTATTAAAACTAGAACTCACTCAGCAACGCTGACTTTTATTGCATTTTCCAGTTGGCAGGTAAATGATTGCTGAGGATGGCACGGCGAAGCTACTCGGCTCTTTTGGGATGGCATCCAATTATATAGCTTTTGTGATGTAATGCAAACATGAATTTTGTAACCGGATAATGATGTATTATTTGGCAAAAGTATTTATAATGAAATGTGATGTCATTTTGAATGTTTCCGCTGCAATGTTTTCTTAATGAAATTGTAATTATAGTTTTATGTGCGATGAATGACCAACTGTAAGCGTTCCGGGAACGGGGCCTTACAAGTTGGTATCAGAGCCAAAGTTTAAGTGAAATGGGTAATTTTTCAAAATAAACCTTAACTTAAACTGAGAATGGGACGAATGGGGAATGGGATGCCAAACTGAGTAGCTGCGTGCCATCAGGTATTTTCTTAAAGTTAACCGGTTTATGTGCGCATGGTATATGTTATGTGTTGTATGTAGATTTGAATACTGATGTAGTCAGGACAGGTAATACTTGGGTATGAAGAGTACAGTAAGTGGCTAATCACAACTGGCCACTGTAATTAGGGACTTACTATACTTGACATAAACTGAGTTGTTTCCTTGAATGACCGTGTTGGTGTTTGAATCTTTCAGTGTGTTAGAGAATGGCTGGTGGTAGATCTTCTAGAGCTTCTAGGGGTGGAGGCCGTGATGGCCCTGTTGCTGAACCACGCCCTAAAAGAGGAAGGCCTAGAGCCGAGAAAGAGGTTCCTGCAGAACCTGAGACTCCTCATCCAGAAGCTGGGGATGAGAGCGCGAACTTAGGGCCTCGGTAAAGGAGGCTGTTGTGGAGGAAGTACATCAGGTCATGCAGACGATCTTACCGTCTGTGGTGACCGAAGTCATCAAAGCTGTGAAGGAGGGAGAGAGGAAGGAGAGAAACCGGGCCTCGGGGGAGCAACCGGAGCCTGAAACGATTTTCTCCGATAATGAGGAGGAAGAGGAAGAGGAGCCTGTGCGAGAGGTGGCACGAGGCTGTAACTACGGGGTGTTTATGAGATGCAAGCCCCCTACTTTTGACGGTAATGGCAATGCTGCTGCTGCTCACCGATGGGTGAGAGAAATGGAGGCTGTTCTCGACATCAGCGAGTGCCGAGAGGATCAGAAAGTCAAGTTTGCCACCCACTCCTTTGTGGACTCGGCACTATGCTGGTGGGACAACATTGTCCAAGCAGAGGGTAATCGGGCGATCGGGCGAATGAGGTGGCCCGAACTGAAGAAGATGGTGATCGAGGAGTTTTGTCCTCATCGGGAAATGGATAAGGTTGAGAGGGAGTTTCTGCAACTGGAGGCGGGAACCATGACACACCAACAGTACACCACGAAGTTCAACGAGATGGCACGTCTGGTGCCGGATCAAGTGACACCTCTGTCCCGAAAGATCAAGAGGTATATACAGGGTTTGCCGGCGGATATTCGCAGGCACATGATCACCGCCCGGCCGAGCACGTTTAGGTCGGCGGTGGATTTGGCGGGAAGATTGTATGATGAGAGAACGGTGGTGGTGACTGATGGTGGCAGAAAGAGCGGTGGTGAACGAGGCTGGCAGGGGAAGAGGTTTGGTCGGGGTAATGCCTCGACGGGTAATAAGAAGGCACGGGTGGATGATCGCCGTGTGGTCACGTCAGGTGCGGGGTCGAGAAGGTGTGGCAAATGTGGACGGGAGCACAGCGGGGAGTGCAGTTTGGGTCGAACTTGTGCTTCAGGTGTGGAAAGGCGGGCACATGGCAAAGGACTGTCGTGCGGTCCGATGCTTTAACTGTGGCGAAGAGGGTCACATGCTCAAAGATTGTAAGAAGCCGAGGGCTGAGAGTTCAGGGGCAAAGAGGACGGGAGGTGATGGACCGAGGGCGAGCGCCAGGGCATTCACCATGACACAGGAGGAAGCTAGAACGGACCCTGATGTCGTGTCCGGTACGTTTCTGGTGAACCAAACTTTAGCTTCTGTGTTATTTGATTCGGTGCTAGTAAAAGTTTTATTTCTGCTGCTTTCTGTGCTAAGCTGCCTGTTAGTAGTAGATGTGTTGATGCGCCCTTCGATGTAGAAACTGCCATAGGTAAGTCTACCAGGATTTCTGAGATGATAGAGAATTGTGATGTGGAGCTCGAGGGTCACAAGTTTCCTGTTAGACCGTTTGTGATGACCTTAGGTGGTTTTGACTTGGTTCTTGGGATGGATTGGTTAGCGGACTTCGAGGCGAACATTGTGTGTCGCAAGAAGATGATTCGGTTGTTGGCGCCTGACGTAGTAGTTCAGTGACGGTATATGGTGATCGGGTTACTACGATTCCGAAGGTGATCTCGATGGCAGTGGCGGGAAAGTGTATGAGGCGTGGATGTAGTGCCTACTTGGCCTACGTAAAGGATGTGGATACGCCAACACCACAACTAGCTGATGTACCGGTGTGTGTGACTTTCCGGATGTGTTTCCAGAAGACTTATCAGGAGTGCCACCTGACAGGGAGATCGAGTTTCAGATTGATCTGATACCGGGTGCCCAACCTGTTGCCAAGGCACCGTATCGGTTAGCTCCGACCGAAATGAAGGAGTTGATGGAGCAATTGCAGGAGTTACTTGATAAGGGGTTCATTAGACCGAGTATCTCTCCCTGGGGTGCTCCGGTCCTGTTTGTAAAGAAGAAGGACGGTAGTATGAGGATGTGCATCGACTACCACGAGCTAAACAAGTTGACAGTGAAGAACCGATACCCCTTACCGAGGATAGATGATTTGTTCGATCAGCTTCAGGGTGCCAGTTGGTTTTCAAGGATAGATCTTCGATCTGGTTACCATCAGTTGAAGGTGAAGGAGCAGGATATTCCTAAAACAGCTTTCCGTACGCGCTATGGTCACTACGAGTTTCTTGTCATGTCCTTTGGCTTGACCAACGCGCCAGCTGCTTTTATGGATTTGATGAACCGTGTGTGTCGGCCTATGTTGGATAAATCAGTGATTGTGTTTATTGATGATATCCTGATTTACTCGAAGAGCGAAGCAGAGCATGCCGGACACATTCGGGAGGTTCTGGAGACGTTGAGAAGGGAGAAGTTGTTTGCGAAATTTTCCAAGTGCGCGTTCTGGTTGCGCGAAGTTCAGTTCTTGGGTCACGTGGTGAATCCTGACGGGATTATGGTGGACCCGGCGAAAGTAGAGGCGGTTATGCAATGGAAGTCACCAAAGACGCCATCCGAGATTCGCAGTTTCTTGGGTTTGGCGGGCTACTATAGAAGATTCATCCAAGACTTCTCTAAGATTGCTTCTCCACTGACTAAGCTGACCCGAAAAGATGTGAAGTTTATATGGGGTCAAGCTCAAGAGAAGGCGTTTGAAGAATTGAAGGCGAGATTGACTCAAGCTCCTGTTCTGTCATTACCCGATGGAAGTGAAGATTTGGTGGTTTATTCCGATGCTTCTTACTCGGGGTTGGGGTGTGTGTTAATGCAGAGGGGAAAGGTTATAGCCTATGCATCCCGACAGTTGAAGGTTCATGAGGTCAATTATCCTACTCATGACTTGGAGCTGGCAGCTGTGGTCTTTGCATTAAAGATTTGGAGGCACTACCTCTACGGGACGAAGTGCACCATATTCACTGACCACAAGAGTCTGAAGTACTTCTTTGAGCAGAAGGGTTTTACTCGATTATTACACTGGTCATCGTACAATACTAAGTCTCATATTTTGTTACATGTACAAAACCCAACGGTCAATATTCTAACATTTGTAGCATCTCCGTTTTGCTAGCTTTTGTATAGCCCAATCTTGGTCAAAGTCATCCATGCATGCTCTACACTAAAGCTATTGTAATTGTAGGTTTACCCATATTGTTAATGTGGTTGTAATCATCTTTTTTATATGCAATCATTTTTGCTACTTGTTCATCAATGCCTAGGGAGCGTTTGGTTGGAAGACAAAATGGAATAGAATGGAATTAAGAAACTAGTATAATTTCAAGTAAAATTATGTTTGAGTGTGCAATGAAATGTAAAACCCAAATGAATGTTTTCACCTCAAATTCCCTTCGTTGTGGGATTTCAAAATCCTTCCACCTAGAGAGGGAATTTGAAATCCCACAACCAAGGATATTTGAGGTGAAACATTCCCTTGGATTTACATTTCATTACCCACTCAAACATAATTTTACTTGAAAATTATACTAGTTTGTCAATTTCATTCCATTCCATTCCATTCTTCCAACCAAATGCTCCCTTAAGGTATTTGTTTATTTGAGGATCCTCCGAGCTATAAATGGATCATTAGATGTATGAAGGATCATTCCTCTAAACACTTTGAATCTTTTTTTTCCTATCTATTGTGCTTCAATTTGCTGAAATATGATATCAATGATTCGATAGAAGTAAAATCAAAGATATTATCCACCTTATGGCCGTAGTTAATAATATACTAACATGTTGACTTTCCTACGTGTCAACATGAAACCATTTTTACTTGGATGCATTAGTTTCAAAAATGAAGTATCATTTGTCTTAATGGTTGAATGTAAATGAAAGATATATTTTGACAATTTGTTCACATGATTGAAGAATTCATCTTGGTAACAATGTTTTTATCTAAATCAGAAGTATTTTTGATTTCGCTTTTATATAAAAATAACTAAAAGTCCATCTCAGTTTAGGTTGGTTTCTTGTAAATTCAACATAAGATTTTGATTTGCATTGAAAAAACATATTACATATTCTTTGTGTTCATTTGCATTTTTTTATAAAACATCTCCTAAATTTAACAATTTATTGCTTATTACATTATTGTAAATGAGTGAAGTTTAGTTTAATATATTACGAACCATCATTTATACTAAGTAAATATATGAGAATTATAAACCTAATAAAATAGATTTTAATAAAGCCATCGATATGAAAACAATGACCAGTTCGGATTTAAGCTTTTACATTCATAATAATTTATTCTGGGTTTTACTCGATTATTACACTGGTCATCGTACAATACTAAGTCTCACATTTTGTTACATTACAAAAACCACGGTCAATATTCTAACATTTGTAGCATCTCCGTTTTGCTAGCTTTTGAATAGCCCAATCTTGGTCAAAGTCATCCATGCATGCTCTACACTAAAGCTATTGTAATTGTAGGTTTACCCATATTGTTAATATGGTTGTAATCATCTTTTTTATATGCAATCATTTGCTACTGGTTCATCAATGCCTAGGGAGCGTTGGTTGGAAGACAAAATGGAATGGAATGGAATTAAGAAACTAGTATAATTTTCAGTAAATTATTGTTTTGAGTGTGCAATGAAATGTAAACCCAAATGAATGTTTTACCTCAAATTCCCTTCGTTGTGGGATTTCAAATGCTTCCACCTAGAAGGGAATTTGAAATCCCACAACCAAGGAAATTTGAGGTGAAACATTCCCTTGGATTTACATTTCATTACCCACTCAAACATAATTTTACTTGAAATTATACTAGTTTCTCAATTCCATTCCATTCCATTCAATTCTTCCAACTAAACGCTCCCTTAAGGTATTTGTTTATTTGAGGAGCCACTGAGCTATAAATGGATCATAAGATGTATGAAGGATCATTCCTCTAAACACTTTGAATCTTTTTTTCCTATCTATTGTGCTTCAATTTGCTGACATATGAATATAATGATCGGGTTAGAAGTAAAAGCTAAAATAAAGATATGATCCACTGATGGCATGCAGCTAATAATTATACTAACATGTGGACTTTCCTAACGTGCAAAAATCAAGTATCATTTGTCTTAATGGTTGAATGTAAATGAAAGATATATTTTGACAATTTGTTCACAAGATTCAAGAATTCATCACGGTAACAATGATTTTTATCTAATCAGAAGTAGTTTTTGATTTGGCTTTTATATAAAAATAACTAAAAGTCCATCGCAGTTTAGGTTGGTTTCTTGTAAATTCAACATAAGATTTTGATTTGCTTTGAAAAACATATTACATATTCTTTGTGTTCATTTGCATTTTTTTATAAACATCTCCTAAATTTAACAATTTATTTCTTATTACATTATTGTAAATGAGTGAAGTTTAGTTTAATATATTACGAACCATCATTTATACTAAGTAAATATATGAGAATTATAAACCTAATAAAAAAAACACCCCACTTGAATGAAATTCATCCCTTGCCCACATAATTCCCCCGACTTGAAACCCACTCAACCGAAAAGTTTCTCAATTTATTTCGTCCCCATTCCATCTCCACCAACCAAACGCTCCCTTAAGGTATTTGTTTATTTGAAGCCTCCGAGCTATAAATGGATCATGATATGTATGAAGGATCATTCCTCTAAACACTTTGAATCTTTTTTTTCCTATCTATTGTGCTTCAATTGCTGACATATGATATCAATGATCCGGTAGAAGTAAAATCAAAGATATTATCCATCTTATGGCAGTAGCTAATAATATACTAACATGTTGACTTTCCTACGTGTCAACATGAAACCATTTTACTTGGATGCATTAGTTTCAAAAATTAAGTATCATTTGTCTTAATGGTTGAATGTAAATGAAAGATATATTTTTGACAATTTGTTCACATGATTCAAGAATTCATCTCGGTAACAATGTTTTTATCTAAATCAGAAGTAGTTTTTGATTGGCTTTATATAAAAAATAACTAAAAGTCCATCTCAGTTTAGGTTGGTTTCTTGTAATTCAACATAAGATTTTGATTTCCTTTGAAAAAACATATTACATATTCTTTGTGTTCATTTGCATTTTTTTATAAAACATCTCCTAAATTTAACAATTTATTACTTATTACATTATTGTAAATGAGTGAAGTTTAGTTTAATATATTACGAACCATCATTTATACTAAGTAAATATATGAGAATTATAAACCTAATAAAATAGATTTTAATAAAGCCACCGATGAAACAATGACCAGTTCGGATTTAAGCTTCTACATTCATAATAATGTTATTCTGGGTTTTACTCGATTATTACACTGGTCATCGTACAATACTAAGTCTCACATTTTGTTACAGTACAAAAACCAACGGTCAATATTCTAACATTTGTAGCATCTCCGTTTTGCTAGCTTTTGTATAGCCCAATCTTGGTCAAAGTCATCCATGCATGCTCTACACTAAAGCTATTGTAATTGTAGGTTTACCCATATTGTTAATGTGGTTGTAATCATCTTTTTTATATGCAATCATTTTGCTATTTTCATTCAATGCCTAGGGAGCGTTTGGTTGGAAGAAAAAATGGAATGGAATGGAATTAAGAAACTAGTATAATTTTCAAGTAAAATTTTGTTTGAGTGTGCAATGAAATGTAAACCCAAATGAATGTTTCACCTCAAATTCCCTTGGTTGTGGGATTTCAAAATCCTTCCACCTAGAGAGGGAATTTGAAATCTCACAACCAAGGAAATTTGAGGTGAAACATTCCCTTGGATTTTTATTTCATTACCCACTCAAACATAATTTTACTTGAAAATTATACTAGTTTCTCAATTCCATTCCTTTCCATTCTCCCAACCAAATGCTCCTTTAAGGTATTTTGTTTATTTGAAGAGCCTCTGAGCTATAAATGGATCATGATATGTATGAAGGATCATTCCTCTGAACACTTTGAATCTTTTTTTTTCCTATCTATTGTGCTTCAATTTGCTGACATATGATATCAATGATCCGGTAGAAGTAAAATCAAAGATATTATCCACTTATGGCAGTAGCTAATAATATACTAACATGTTGACTTTCCTACGTGTCAACATGAAACTTTTTTACTTGGATGCATTAGTTTCAAAAATAAGTATCATTTGTCTTAATGGTTGAATGTAAATGAAATATATATTTTGACAATTTGTTCACATGATTGAAGAATTCATCTCGGTAACAATGTTTTTATCTAAATCAGAAGTAGTTTTTGATTGGGCTTTTATATAAAAATAACTAAAAGTCCATCTCAGTTTAGGTTGGTTTCTTGTAAATTCAACATAAGATTTTGATTTTCTTTGAAAAAACATATTACATATTCTTTGTGTTCATTTGCATTTTTTATAAAACATCTCCTAAATTTAACAATTTATTACTTATTACATTATTGTAAATGAGTGAAGTTTAGTTTAATATATTACGAACCATCATTTATACTAAGTAAATATATGAGAATTATAACCTAATAAAATAGATTTTAATAAAGCCACCAAGATGAAAACAATGACCAGTTCGGATTTAAGCTTCTACATTCATAATAATGTTATTCTGGGTTTTACCTCGATTATTACACTGGTCATCGTACAATACTAACTCTCACATTTTGTTACAGTACAAAAACCAACGGTCAATATTCTAACATTTGTAGCATCTCCGTTTTGCTAGCTTTTGTATAGCCCAATCTTGGTCAAAGTCATCCATGCATGCTCTACACTAAAGCTATTGTAATTGTAGGTTTACCCATATTGTTAATGGTTGTAATCATCTTTTTTATATGCAATCATTTTGCTACTTGTTCATCAATGCCTAGGGAGCGTTTGGTTGGAAGACAAAATGGAATGGAATGGAATTAAGAAACTAGTATAATTTTCAAGTAAAATTATGTTTGAGTGTGCAATGAAATGTAAACCCAAATGAATGTTTCACCTCAAATTCCCTTCGTTGTGGGATTTCAAAATGCTTCCACCTAGAGAGGGAATTTGAAATCCCACAACCAAGGAAATTTGAGGTGAAACATTCCCTTGGATTTACATTTCATTACCCACTCAAACATAATTTTACTTGAAAATTATACTAGTTTCTCAATTCCATTCCATTCCATTCCATTCTTCCAACTAAACGCTCCCTTAAGGTATTTGTTTATTTGAGGAGCCTCTGAGCTATAAATGGATCATAAGATATATGAAGGATCATTCCTCTAAACACTTTGAATCTTTTTTTTCCTATCTATTGTGCTTCAATTTGCTGACATATGATATCAATGATCCGGTAGAAGTAAAATCAAAGATATTATCCACCTTATGGCAGTAGCTAATAATATACTAACATGTTGACTTTCCTACGTGTCAACATGAAACCATTTTTACTTGGATGCATTAGTTGCAAAAATCAAGTATCATTTGTCTTAATGGTTGAATGTAAATGAAAGATATATTTTGACAATTTGTTCACAAGATTCAAGAATTCATCACGGTAACAATGATTTTATCTAAATCAGAAGTAGTTTTTGATTTGGCTTTTATATAAAAATAACTAAAAGTCCATCGCAGTTTAGGTTGGTTTCTTGTAAATTCAACATAAGATTTTGATTTGCTTTGAAAAAACATATTACATATTCTTTGTGTTCATTTGCATTTTTTTATAAAACATCTCCTAAATTTAATAATTTATTTCTTATTACATTATTGTAAATGAGTGAAGTTTAGTTTAATATATTACGAACCATCATTTATACTAAGTAAATATATGAGAATTATAAACCTAATAAAATAGATTTTAATAAAGCCACCAATATGAAAACAATGACTAGTTCGGATTTAAGCTTCTACATTCATAATAATGTTATTCTAGGTTTTACTCGATTATTACACTGGTCATCGTACAATACTAACTCTCACATCTTGTTACAGGTACAAAAACCAACGGTCAATATTCTAACATTTGTAGCATCTCCGTTTTGCTAGCTTTTGTATAGCCCAATCTTGGTCAAAGTCATCCATGCATGCTCTACACTAAAGCTATTGTAATTGTAGGTTTACCCATATTGTTAATGTGGTTGTAATCATCTTTTTTATATGCAATCATTTGGCTACTTTTTCATTAATGCCTAGGGAGCGTTTGGTTGGAAGAAAAAATGAATGGAATGGAATTAAGAAACTAGTATAATTTTCAAGTAAAATTATGTTTGAGTGTGCAATGAAATGTAAACCCAAATGAATGTTTCACCTCAAATTCCCTTGGTTGTGGGATTTCAAAATCCTTCCACCTAGAGAGGGAATTTGAAATCTCACAACCAAGGAAATTTGAGGTGAAACATTCCCTTGGATTTTTATTTCATTACCCACTCAAACATAATTTTACTTGAAAATTACACTGGTCATCGTACAATACTAAGTCTCACATCGTTGTTACAGGTACAAAACCACGGTCAATATTCTAACATTTTTTAGCATCTCTCCTTTGCTAGCTTTTGTATAGCCCAATCTTGGTCAAAGTCATCCATGCATGCTCTACACTAAAGCTATTGTAATTGTAGGTTTACCCATATTGTTAATGTGGTTGTAATCATCTTTTTTATATGCAATCATTTTGCTACTTTTTCATTAATGCCTAGGGAGCGTTTGGTTGGAAGAAAAAATGGAATGGAATGGAATTAAGAAACTAGTATAATTTTCAAGTAAAATTATGTTTGAGTGTGCAATGAAATGTAAACCCAAATGAATGTTTCACCTCAAATTCCCTTGGTTGTGGGATTTCAAAATCCTTCCACCTAGAGAGGGAATTTGAAATCTCACAACCAAGGAAATTTGAGGTGAAACATTCCCTTGGATTTTTATTTCATTACCCACTCAAACATAATTTTACTTGAAAATTATACTAGTTTCTCAATTCCATTCCATTCCATTCTCCCAACCAAACGCTCCCTTAAGGTATTTTGTTTATTTGAAGAGCCTCTAAGCTATAAATGGATCATGATATGTATGAAGGATCATTCCTCTAAACACTTTGAATCTTTTTTTTCCTATCTATTGTGCTTCAATTTGCTGACATATGATATCAATGATCCGGTAGAAGTAAAATCAAAGATATTATCCATCTTATGGCAGTAGCTAATAATATACTAACATGTTGACTTTCCTACGTGTCAACATGAAACTATTTTTACTTGGATGCATTAGTTTCAAAAATTAAGTATCATTTGTCTTAATGGTTGAATGTAAATGAAAGATATATTTTGACAATTTGTTCACATGATTCAAGAATTCATCTCGGTAACAATGTTTTTATCTAAATCAGAAGTAGTTTTTGATTGGGCTTTTATATAAAAATAACTAAAAGTCCATCTCAGTTTAGGTTGGTTTCTTGTAAATTCAACATAAGATTTTGATTTTCTTTGAAAAAACATATTACATATTCTTTGTGTTCATTTGCATTTTTTTATAAAACATCTCCTAAATTTAACAATTTATTACTTATTACATTATTGTAAATGAGTGAAGTTTAGTTTAATATATTACGAACCATCATTTATACTAAGTAAATATATGAGAATTATAAACCTAATAAAATAGATTTTAATAAAGCCACCAAGATGAAAACAATGACCAGTTCGGATTTAAGCTTCTACATTCATAATAATGTTATTCTGGGTTTTACTCGATTATTACACTGGTCATCGTACAATACTAAGTCTCACATTTTGTTACAGGTACAAAAACCAACGGTCAATATTCTAACATTTGTAGCATCTCCGTTTTGCTAGCTTTTGTATAGCCCAATCTGGTCAAAGTCATCCATGCATGCTCTACACTAAAGCTATTGTAATTGTAGGTTTACCCATATTGTTAATGTGGTTGTAATCATCTTTTTTATATGCAATCATTTTGCAACTTGTTCATCAATGCCTAGGGAGCGTTTGGTTGGAAGACAAAATGGAATGGAATGGAATTAAGAAACTAGTATAATTTTCAAGTAAAATTATGTTTGAGTATGCAATGAAATGTAAACCCAAATGAATGTTTCACCTCAAATTCCCTTGGTTGTGGGATTTCAAAATCCTTCCACCTAGAGAGGGAATTTGAAATCCCACAACCAAGGAAATTTGAAGTGAAACATTCCCTTGGATTTACATTTCATTACCCACTCAAACATAATTTTACTTGAAAATTATACTAGTTTCTTAATTCCATTCCGTTCCATTCCATTCTTCCAACCAAACGCTCCCTTAAGGTATTTGTTTATTTGAGGAGCTTCTGAGCAATAAATGGATCATGAGATGTATGAAGGATCATTCTCTAAACACTTTGAATCTTTTTTTTCCTATCTATTGTGCTTCAATTTGCTAACATATGATATCAATGATCGGGTAGAAGTAAAATCAAAGATAATATCCACCTTATGGCAGTAGCTAATAATATACTAACATGTTGACTTTCCTACGTGTCAACATGAAACCATTTTTACTTGGATGCATTAGTTGTAAAAATGAAGTATCATTTGTCTTAATGGTTGAATGTAAATGAAAGATATATTTTGACAATTTGTTCACATGATTCAAGAATTCATCTCGGTAACAATGTTTTTATCTAAATCAGAAGTAGTTTTTGATTTGGCTTTTATATAAAAATAACTAAAAGTCCATCTCAGTTTAGGTTGGTTTCTTGTAAATTCAACATAAGATTTTGATTTGCATTGAAAAAACATATTACATATTCTTTGTGTTCATTTGCATTTTTTTATAAAACATCTCCTAAATTTAACAATTTATTGCTTATTACATTATTGTAAATGAGTGAAGTTTAGTTTAATATATTACGAACCATCATTTATACTAAGTAAATATATGAGAATTATAAACCTAATAAAATAGATTTTAATAAAGCCACCAATATGAAAACAATGACCAGTTCGGATTTAAGCTTCTACATTCATAATAATGTTATTCTGGGTTTTACTCGATTATTACACTGGTCATCGTACAATACTAAGTCTCACATTTTGTTACAGGTACAAAAACCAACGGTCAATATTCTAACATTTGTAGCATCTCCGTTTTGCTAGCTTTTGTATAGCCCAATCTTGGTCAAAGTCATCCATGCATGCTCTACACTAAAGCTATTGTAATTGTAGGTTTACCCATATTGTTAATGTGGTTGTAATCATCTTTTTTATATGCAATCATTTTGCTACTTGTTCATCAATGCCTAGGGAGCGTTTGGTTGGAAGACAAAATGAATGGAATGGAATTAAGAAACTAGTATAATTTTCAAGTAAAATTATGTTTGAGTGTGCAATGAAATGTAAACCCAAATGAATGTTTCACCTCAAATTCCCTTCGTTGTGGGATTTCAAAATCTTCCACCTAGAGAGGGAATTTGAAATCTCACAACCAAGGAAATTTGAAGGTGAAACATTCCCTTGGATTTACATTTCATTACCCACTCAAACATAATTTTACTTGAAAATTATACTAGTTTCTCAATTCATTCCATTCCATTCCATTCTTCCAACCAACGCTCCCTTAAGGTATTTGTTTATTTGAGAAGCCTCTGAGCTATAAATGGATCATGAGATGTATGAAGGATCATTCCTCTAAACACTTTGAATCTTTTTTTTTCCTATCTATTGTGCTTCAATTTGCTGAAATATGATATCAATGATCCGGTAGAAGTAAAATCAAAGATATTATCCACTTTATGGCAGTAGCTAATAATATACTAACATGTTGACTTTCCTACGTGTCAACATGAAACCATTTTTACTTGGATGCATTAGTTGCAAAAATGAAGTATCATTTGTCTTAATGGCTGAATGTAAATGAAAGATATATTTTGACAATTTGTTCACATGATACAAGAATTCATCTCGGTAATAATGTTTTTATCTAAATCAGAAGTAGTTTTTGATTTGGCTTTTATATAAAAATAACTAAAAGTCCATCTCAGTTTAGGTTGGTTTCTTGTAAATTCAACATAAGATTTTGATTTTCTTTGAAAAAACATATTACATATTCTTTGTGTTCATTTGCATTTTTTTATAAAACATCTCCTAAATTTAACAATTTATTACTTATTACATTATTGTAAATGAGTGAAGTTTAGTTTAATATATTACGAACCATCATTTATACTAAGTAAATATATGAGAATTATAAACCTAATAAAATAGATTTTAATAAAGCCACCAAGATGAAAACAATGACCAGTTCGGATTTAAGCTTCTACATTCATAATAATGTTATTCTGGGTTTTACTCGATTATTACACTGGTCATCGTACAATACTAAGTCTCACATTTTGTTACAGGTACAAAAACCAACGGTCAATATTCTAACATTTGTAGCATCTCCGTTTTGCTAGCTTTTGTATAGCCCAATCTTGGTCAAAGTCATCCATGCATGCTCTACACTAAAGCTATTGTAATTGTAGGTTTACCCATATTGTTAATGTGGTTGTAATCATCTTTTTTATATGCAATCATTTTGCTACTTGTTCATCAATGCCTAGGGAGCGTTTGGTTGGAAGACAAAATGGAATGGAATGGAATTAAGAAACTAGTATAATTTTCAAGTAAAATTATGTTTGAGTGTGCAATGAAATGTAAACCCAAATGAATGTTTCACCTCAAATTCCCTTGGTTGTGGGATTTCAAAATCCTTCCACCTAGAGAGGGAATTTGAAATCCCACAACCAAGGAAATTTGAAGTGAAACATTCCCTTGGATTTACATTTCATTACCCACTCAAACATAATTTTACTTGAAAATTATACTAGTTTCTCAATTCCATTCCGTTCCATTCCATTCTTCCAACCAAACGCTCCCTTAAGGTATTTGTTTATTTGAGGAGCCTCTGAGCTATAAATGGATCATGAGATGTATGAAGGATCATTCCTCTAAACACTTTGAATCTTTTTTTTCCTATCTATTGTGCTTCAATTTGCTGAAATATGATATCAATGATCCGGTAGAAGTAAAATCAAAGATATTATCCACCTTATGGCAGTAGCTAATAATATACTAACATGTTGACTTTCCTACGTGTCAACATGAAACCATTTTTACTTGGATGCATTAGTTGCAAAAATGAAGTATCATTTGTCTTAATGGTTGAATGTAAATGAAAGATATATTTTGACAATTTGTTCACATGATTCAAGAATTCATCTCGGTAACAATGTTTTTATCTAAATCAGAAGTATTTTTTGATTTGGCTTTTATATAAAAATAACTAAAAGTCCATCTCAGTTTAGGTTGGTTTCTTGTAAATTCAACATAAGATTTTGATTTGCTTTGAAATAACATATTACATATTCTTTGTGTTCATTTGCATTTTTTTATAAAACATCTCCTAAATTTAACAATTTATTGCTTATTACATTACTGTAAATGAGTGAAGTTTAGTTTAATATATTACGAACCATCATTTATACTAAGTAAATATATGAGAATTATAAACCTAATAAAATAGATTTTAATAAAGCCACCAATATGAAAACAATGACCAGTTCGGATTTAAGCTTCTACATTCATAATAATGTTATTCTGGGTTTTACTCGATTATTACACTGGTCATCGTACAATACTAAGTCTCACATTTTGTTACAGGTACAAAAACCAACGGTCAATATTCTAACATTTGTAGCATCTCCGTTTTGCTATCTTTGTATAGCCCAATCTTGGTCAAAGTCATCCATGCATGCTCTACACTAAAGCTATTGTAATTGTAGGTTTACCCATATTGTTAATGTGGTTGTAATCATCTTTTTTATATGCAATCATTTTGCTACTTGTTCATCAATGCCTAGGGAGCGTTTGGTTGGAAGACAAAATGGAATGGAATGGAATTAAGAAACTAGTATAATTTTCAAGTAAAATTATGTTTGAGTGTGCAATAAAATGTAAACACAAATGAATGTTTCACCTCAAATTCCCTTGGTTGTGGGATTTCAAAATCCTTCCACCTAGAGAGGGAATTTGAAATCCCACAACCAAGGAAATTTGAGGTGAAACATTCCCTTGGATTTACATTTCATTACCCACTCAAACATAATTTTACTTGAAAATTATACTAGTTTGTCAATTCCATTCCATTCCATTCCATTCTTCCAACCAAACGCTCCCTTAAGGTATTTGTTTATTTGAGGAGCCTCTGAGCTATAAATGGATCATGAGATGTATGAAGGATCATTCCTCTAAACACTTTGAATCTTTTTTTTCCTATCTATTGTGCTTCAATTTGCTAACATATGATATCAGTGATCGGGTAGAAGTAAAATCAAAGATATTATCCACCTTATGGCAGTAGCTAATAATATACTAACATGTTGACTTTCCTACGTGTCAACATGAAACCATTTTTACTTGGATGCATTAGTTGCAAAAATAAAGTATCATTTGTCTTAATGGTTGAATGTAAATGAAAGATATATTTTGACAATTTGTTCACATGATTCAAGAATTCATCTCGGTAACAATGTTTTTATCTAAATCAGAAGTAGTTTTTGATTTGGCTTTTATATAAAAATAACTAAAAGTCCATCTCAGTTTAGGTTGGTTTCTTGTAAATTCAACATAAGATTTTGATTTGCATTGAAAAAACATATTACATATTCTTTGTGTTCATTTGCATTTTTTTATAAAACATCTCCTAAATTTAACAATTTATTGCTTATTACATTATTGTAAATGAGTGAAGTTTAGTTTAATATATTACGAACCATCATTTATACTAAGTAAATATATGAGAATTATAAACCTAATAAAATAGATTTTAATAAAGCCACCAATATGAAAACAATGACCAGTTCGGATTTAAGCTTCTACATTCATAATAATGTTATTCTGGGTTTTACTCGATTATTACACTGGTCATCGTACAATACTAAGTCTCACATTTTGTTACAGGTACAAAAACCAACGGTCAATATTCTAACATTTGTAGCATCTCCGTTTTGCTAGCTTTTGTATAGCCCAATCTTGGTCAAAGTCATCCATGCATGCTCTACACTAAAGCTATTGTAATTGTAGGTTTACCCATATTGTTAATGTGGTTGTAATCATCTTTTTTATATGCAATCATTTTGCTACTTGTTCATCAATGCCTAGGGAGCGTTTGGTTGGAAGACAAAATGGAATGGAATGGAATTAAGAAACTAGTATAATTTTCAAGTAAAATTATGTTTGAGTGTGCAATGAAATGTAAACCCAAATGAATGTTTCACCTCAAATTCCCTTCGTTGTGGGATTTCGAAATCCTTCCACCTAGAGAGGGAATTTGAAATCTCACAACCAAGGAAATTTGAGGTGAAACATTCCCTTGGATTTACATTTCATTACCCACTCAAACATAATTATACTAGTTTGTCAATTCCATTCTATTCCATTCCATTCTTCCAACCAAACGCTCCTTTAAGGTATTTGTTTATTTGAGGAGCCTCTGAGCTATAAATGGATCATGAGATGTATGAAGGATCATTCCTCTAAACACTTTGAATCTTTTTTTCCTATCTATTGTGCTTCAATTTGCTGAAATATGATATCAATGATCCGGTAGAAGTAAAATCAAAGATATTATCCAACTTATGGCAGTAGCTAATAATATACTAACATGTTGACTTTCCTACGTGTCAACATGAAACCATTTTTACTTGGATGCATTAGTTGCAAAAATGAAGTATCATTTGTCTTAATGGTTGAATGTAAATGAAAGATATATTTTGACAATTTGTTCACATGATTCAAGAATTCATCTCGGTAACAATGTTTTTATCTAAATCAGAAGTATTTTTTGATTTGGGTTTTATATAAAAATAACTAAAAGTCCATCTCAGTTTAGGTTGGTTTCTTGTAAATTCAACATAAGATTTTGATTTGCTTTGAAAAAACATATTACATTTCTTTGTGTTCATTTGCATTTTTTATAAAACATCTCCTAAATTTAACAATTTATTGCTTATTACATTATTGTAAATGAGTGAAGTTTAGTTTAATATATTACGAACCATCATTTATACTAAGTAAATATATGAGAATTATAAACCTAATAAAATAGATTTTAATAAAGCCACCAATATGAAAACAATGACCAGTTCGGATTTAAGCTTCTACATTCATAATAATGGTATTCTAGGTTTTACTCGATTATTACACTGGTCATCGTACAATACTATGTCTCACATTTTGTTAAGGTACAAAAACCAACGGTCAATATCCTAACATTTGTAGCATCTCCGTTTTGCTAGCTTTTGTATAGCCCAATCTTGGTCAAAGTCATCCATGCATGCTCTACACTAAAGCTATTGTAATTGTAGGTTTACCCATATTGTTAATGTGGTTGTAATCATCTTTTTTATATGCAATCATTTTGCTACTTGTTCATCAATGCCTAGGGAGCGTTTGGTTGGAAGACAAAATGGAATGGAATGGAATTAAGAAACTAGTATAATTTTCAAGTAAAATTATGTTTGAGTGTGCAATGAAATGTAAACCCAAATGAATGTTTCACCTTAAATTCCCTTGGTTGTGGGATTTCAAAATCCTTCCACCTAGAGAGGGAATTTGAAATCCCACAACCAAGGAAATTTGAGGTGAAACATTCCCTTGGATTTACATTTCATTACCCCACTCAAACATAATTTTACTTGAAAGTATACTAGTTTGTCAATTCCATTCCATTCTTCCAACCAAACGCTCCCTTAAGGTATTTGTTTATTTGAAGAGCCTCTGAGCTATAAATGGATCATGAGATGTATGAAGGATCATTCCTCTAAACACTTTGAATCTTTTTTTTCCTATCTATTGTGTTTCAATTTGCTGACATATGATATCAATGATCCGGTAGAAGTAAAATCAAAGATATTATCCACCTTATGGTAGTAGCTAATAATATACTAACATGTTGACTTTCCTACGTGTCAACATGAAACCATTTTTACTTGGATGCATTAGTTGCAAAAATAAAGTATCATTTGTCTTAATGGTTGAATGTAAATGAAAGATATATTTTGACAATTTGTTCACATGATTCAAGAATTCATCTCGGTAACAATGTTTTTATCTAAATCAGAAGTAGTTTTTGATTTGGCTTTTATATAAAAATAACTAAAAGTCCATCTCAGTTTAGGTTGGTTTCTTGTAAATTCAACATAAGATTTTGATTTGCTTTGAAAAAACATATTACATATTCTTTGTGTTCATTTGCTCTTTTTTATAAAACATCTCCTAAATTTAACAATTTATTGCTTATTACATTATTGTAAATGAGTGAAGTTTAGTTTAATATATTACGAACCATCATTTATACTAAGTAAATATATGAGAATTATAAACCTAATAAAATAGATTTTAATAAAGCCACCAATATGAAAACAATGACCAGTTCGGATTTAAGCTTCTACATTCATAATAATGTTATTCTGGGTTTTACTCGATTATTACACTGGTCATCGTACAATACTAAGTCTCACATTTTGTTACAGGTACAAAAACCAACGGTCAATATTCTAACATTTGTAGCATCTCCGTTTTGCTAGCTTTTGTATAGCCCAATCTTGGTCAAAGTCATCCATGCATACTCTACACTAAAGCTATTGTAATTGTAGGTTTACCCATATTGTTAATGTGGTTGTAATCATCTTTTTTATATGCAATCATTTTGCTACTTGTTCATCAATGCCTAGGGAGCGTTTGGTTGGAAGACAAAATGGAATGGAATGGAATTAAGAAACTAGTATAATTTTCAAGTAAAATTATGTTTGAGTGTGCAATGAAATGTAAACCCAAATGAATGTTTCACCTCAAATTCCCTTCGTTGTGGGATTTCAAAATCCTTCCACCTAGAGAGGGAATTTGAAATCTCACAACCAAGGAAATTTGAGGTGAAACATTCCCTTGGATTTACATTTCATTACCGACTCAAACATAATTATACTAGTTTGTCAATTCCATTCTATTCCATTTCATTCTTCCAACCAAACGCTCCCTTAAGGTATTTGTTTATTTGAGGAGCCTCTGAGCTATAAATGGATCATGAGATGTATGAAGGATCATTCCTCTAAACACTTTGAATCTTTTTTTCCTATCTATTGTGCTTCAATTTGCTGAAATATGATATCAATGATCCGGTAGAAGTAAAATCAAAGATATTATCCACCTTATGGCAGTAGCTAATAATATACTAACATGTTGACTTTCCTACGTGTCAACATGAAACCATTTTTACTTGGATGCATTAGTTGCAAAAATGAAGTATCATTTGTCTTAATGGTTGAATGTAAAGGAAAGATATATTTTGACAATTTGTTCACATGATTCAAGAATTCATCTCGGTAACAATGTTTTTATCTAAATCAGAAGTATTTTTTGATTTGGGTTTTATATAAAAATAACTAAAAGTCCATCTCAGTTTAGGTTGGTTTCTTGAAAATTCAACATAAGATTTTGATTTGCTTTGAAAAAACATATTACATTTCCTTTGTGTTCATTTGCATTTTTTTATAAAACATGTCCTAAATTTAACAATTTATTGCTTATTACATTATTGTAAATGAGTGAAGTTTAGTTTAATATATTACGAACCATCATTTATACTAAGTAAATATATGAGAATTATAAACCTAATAAAATAGATTTTAATAAAGCCACCAATATGAAAACAATGACCAGTTCGGATTTAAGCTTCTACATTCATAATAATGGTATTCTAGGTTTTACTCGATTATTACACTGGTCATCGTACAATACTATGTCTCACATTTTGTTACAGGTACAAAAACCAACGGTCAATATCCTAACATTTGTAGCATCTCCGTTTTGCTAGCTTTTGTATAGCCCAATCTTGGTCAAAGTCATCCACGCATGCTCTACACTAAAGCTATTGTAATTGTAGGTTTACCCATATTGTTAATGTGGTTGTAATCATCTTTTTTATATGCAATCATTTTGCTACTTGTTCACCAATGCCTAGGGAGAGTTTAGATGGAAGACAAAATGGAATGTAATGGAATTAAGAAACTAGTATAATTTTCAAGTAAAATTATGTTTGAGTGTGCAATGAAATGTAAACCCAAATGAATGTTTCACCTTAAATTCCCTTGGTTGTGGGATTTCAAAATCCTTCCACCTAGAGAGGGAATTTGAAATCCCACAACCAAGGAAATTTGAGGTGAAACATTCCCTTGGATTTACATTTCATTACCCATCAAATATAATTTTACTTGAAAAGTATACTAGTTTGTCAATTCCATTCCATTCTTCCAACCAAACGCTCCCTTAAGGTATTTGTTTATTTGAAGAGCCTCTGAGCTATAAATGGATCATGAGATGTATGAAGGATCATTCCTCTAAACACTTTGAATCTTTTTTTTCCTATCTATTGTGCTTCAATTTGCTGACATATGATATCAATGATCCGGTAGAAGTAAAATCAAAGATATTATCCACCTTATGGTAGTAGCTAATAATATACTAACATGTTGACTTTCCTACGTGTCAACATGAAACCAATTTTTTAGTTGGATGTATTAGTTGCAAAAATGAAGTATCATTTGTCTTAATGGTTGAATGTAAATGAAAGATATATTTTGACAATTTTTTCACATGATTCAAGAATTCATCTCGGTAACAATGTTTTTATCTAAATCAGAAGTAGTTTTTGATTTGGCTTTTATATAAAAATAACTAAAAGTCCATCTCAGTTTAGGTTGGTTTCTTGTAAATTGAACATAAGATTTTGATTTGCATTGAAAAAACATATTACATATTCTTTGTGTTCATTTGCATTTTTTTATAAAAGATCTCCTAAATTTAACAATTTATTGCTTATTACATTATTGTAAATGAGTGAAGTTTAGTTTAATATATTACGAACCATCATTTATACTAAGTAAATATATGAGAATTATAAACCTAATAAAATAGATTTTAATAAAGCCACCAATATGAAAACAATGACCAGTTCGGATTTAAGCTTCTACATTCATAATAATGTTATTCTGGGTTTTACTCGATTATTACACTGGTCATCGTACAATACTAAGTCTCACATTTTGTTACAGGTACAAAAACCAACGGTCAATATTCTAACATTTGTAGCATCTCCGTTTTGCTAGCTTTTGTATAGCCCAATCTTGGTCAAAGTCATTCATGCATGCTCTACACTAAAGCTATTGTAATTGTAGGTTTACCCATATTGTTAATGTGGTTGTAATCATCTTTTTTATATGCAATCATTTTGCTACTTGTTCATCAATGCCTAGGGAGCGTTGTAAGGCCCCGTTCCCGGGACGCTTACAGTTGGTCATTCATCGCACATAAAACATATAATTACATTACATTAAGAAATCATTGCAGCGGAAACATTCAAAAATGACGTCACGTTTCATTATAATTACTTTTGCCAAATAATACATCATTATCCAGTTACAAAATTCATGTTTGCATTACATCACAAAAGCTATATAATTGGATGCCATCCCAAAAGAGCCGAGTAGCCTCGACGTGCCATCCTCAGCAATCATTTACCTGCCAACTGGAAAATGCAATAAAAGTCAGCGTTGCTGAGTAAGTTCTAGTTTTAATAATAAAACATACTTTACTTTCATATAAAACCATTCGTTACTTTAACGTGATCACACATCATACGTACGCATAGATAATATCATTATTATCTTCTTCATTCATTCATTCGATCGTTCGTTCATTCGTTCCTTTTAACTTACTTCCGCATCGGACATCATCCATACCAATACCATATGCTACACCCCAATTAGACTCAGCTACCGGGCCGAAGTCAATAAATGAACAGCTAAACGTATGCCACGGTACTAGGGGTAACCGATCAGTCTTAGCTACTGGGCCGAAGTCAATAAATGAACAGCTAAACGTATGCCACAGTACTAATGATAACCGATCAGTCATAGCCACTGGGCCGAAGTCAATAAATGAACAGCTAAACGTATGCCACAGTACTAAGGGTAAGCGGTAGAGGTTCCACATTAAGGGTCAATCACAAAGAAGGACCCGTTTTCCGATGCATGCAAGACGTGTCATCTCTTTCCACTTTACGTTACATAATACTTCATTTCATTCATCATAATACGTAAAGCCATAGGAAAGATAGTCATACATCATATTAAGGAACATATCATACGCATTCATCATCATCATACAGGGCAACATCATACATACATAATATGCATAATCATGCAACATCATCATCATCATGCCCTACATGTTCTCTAAGGCCATAACCATCCTCTTACATGTTCTTACGGGTTACCTTACGTCCAAACTTACATCTGCACCTTTCCCCGAAGGCCAGAAGTCAAACTACACATTCCTTCGAGTGCAACAGCCCTATTCGGGCGTATGGACACCCTTCAGTCGCATGGCCTCCATGCGACTGAACATCATGCGACTGGACCCATGCGGATGGTCATCTATGCGAATGAACATCCAATCGTGCGTATGGACCTCGTGCGAATGGGATTACTGCGAATGGGCACCTATGCGACTAACCTCATGTGAATGGACTTATGCGACTAAGCATCTATGCGACTGAACCCTCAGTCGTACAACCCTCATGCGACTGGACTCCCAGTCGTGCGACTGAATCCCAATCGTGCGAATGACCTTCAATCGCCCTCATTCGGCCGTATGGCCTTCATTCGGTCGCCTAGCCCTAGCTGATGCAGAATGGAGTTCATCCCGAACCCAATCTGCCATTTTCGGCCTCCAAGCTCATCCAAACCCATTCTAAGCCTAAATCAACCCTCCTGGACCTTAGGAATGCATACCATAACACCATACAAGCACACACAAGTCCGAAATCATACTCTAAACACATCATACACTTCACACCCAAATGGGTCAAACACACACACAAGTAAAAACGGGTTTTTAACATCTTCCAGCCCCAAAATCAGTTGAAAACAAGTAAAAGTGGGGTCCTAGAACTCACACAATCGAGCACAAAGACAAGAGCTTCGATTTGGCTTGCTACTCGACGGATTTGGACACCCGAATCACCCGAAACACCACTTTTTCTCCTTTTTCTCCTCTTTTCTCTCTTCTCCTCTTTGTGAGCTGAAATTTTGGAGTGTGTGGGGAGACTGGGCTGCCCTCTCCCTACGCATACCACCACATCTCCCAACTTTTCTTCGTTGGCGAGTTTGGTCCCTCGACTTTGGACTTTATTTCTTTTCTTTCTTCGCCGGCTTCAAAATAATAAATTTCCGGGTGTTACAAGCGTTTGGTTGGAAGACAAAATGGAATGGAATGGAATTAAGAAACTAGTATAATTTTCAAGTAAAATTATGTTTGAGTGTGCAATGAAATGTAAACCCAAATGAATGTTTCACCTCAAAATCCCTTCGTTGTGGGATTTCAAAATCCTTCCACCTAGAGAGGGAATTTGAAATCTCACAACCAAGGAAATTTAAGGTGAAACATTTCCTTGGATTTACATTTCATTACCGACTCAAACATAATTATACTAGTTTGTCAATTCCATTCCATTCTTCCAACCAAACGCTCCCTTAAGGTATTTGTTTATTTGAGGAGCCTCTGAGCTATAAATGGATCATGAGATGTATGAAGGATCATTCCTCTAAACACTTTGAATCTTTTTTTCCTATCTATTGTGCTTCAATTTGCTGAAATATGATATCAATGATCCGGTAGAAGTAAAATCAAAGATATTATCCACCTTATGGCAGTAGCTAATAATATACTAACATGTTGACTTTCCTACGTGTCAACATGAAACCATTTTTACTTGGATGCATTAGTTGCAAAAATGAAGTATCATTTGTCTTAATGGTTGAATGTAAAGGAAAGATATATTTTGACAATTTGTTCACATGATTCAAGAATTCATCTCGGTAACAATGTTTTTATCTAAATCAGAAGTATTTTTTGATTTGGGTTTTATATAAAAATAACTAAAAGTCCATCTCAGTTTAGGTTGGTTTCTTGTAAATTCAACATAAGATTTTGATTTGCTTTGAAAAAACATATTACATTTCCTTTGTGTTCATTTGCATTTTTTTATAAAACATCTCCTAAATTTAACAATTTATTGCTTATTACATTATTGTAAATGAGTGAAGTTTAGTTTAATATATTACGAACCATCATTTATACTAAGTAAATATATGAGAATTATAAACCTAATAAAATAGATTTTAATAAAGCCACCAATATGAAAACAATGACCAGTTCGGATTTAAGCTTCTACATTCATAATAATGGTATTCTTGGTTTTACTCGATTATTACACTGGTCATCGTACAATACTATGTCTCACATTTTGTTACAGGTACAAAAACCAACGGTCAATATCCTAACATTTGTAGCATCTCCGTTTTGCTAGCTTTTGTATAGCCCAATCTTGGTCAAAGTCATCCACGCATGCTCTACACTAAAGCTATTGTAATTGTAGGTTTACCCATATTGTTAATGTGGTTGTAATCATCTTTTTTATATGCAATCATTTTGCTACTTGTTCATCAATGCCTAGGGAGAGTTTAGATGGAAGACAAAATGGAATGGAATGGAATTAAGAAACTAGTATAATTTTCAAGTAAAATTATGTTTGAGTGTGCAATGAAATGTAAACCCAAATGAATGTTTCACCTTAAATTCCCTTGGTTGTGGGATTTCAAAATCCTTCCACCTAGAGAGGGAATTTGAAATCCCACAACCAAGGAAATTTGAGGTGAAACATTCCCTTGGATTTACATTTCATTACCCATCAAACATAATTTTACTTGAAAAGTATACTAGTTTGTCAATTCCATTCCATTCTTCCAACCAAACGCTCCCTTAAGGTATTTGTTTATTTGAAGAGCCTCTGAGCTATAAATGGATCATGAGATGTATGAAGGATCATTCCTCTTAACACTTTGAATCTTTTTTTTCCTATCTATTGTGCTTCAATTTGCTGACATATGATATCAATGATCCGGTAGAAGTAAAATCAAAGATATTATCCACCTTATGGTAGTAGCTAATAATATACTAACATGTTGACTTTCCTACGTGTCAACATGAAACCAATTTTTTAGTTGGATGCATTAGTTGCAAAAATGAAGTATCATTTGTCTTAATGGTTGAATGTAAATGAAAGATATATTTTGACAATTTGTTCACATGATTCAAGAATTCATCTCGGTAACAATGTTTTTATCTAAATCAGAAGTAGTTTTTGATTTGGCTTTTATATAAAAATAACTAAAAGTCCATCTCAGTTTAGGTTGGTTTCTTGTAAATTCAACATAAGATTTTGATTTGCTTTGAAAAAACATATTACATATTCTTTGTGTTCATTTGCATTTTTTTATAATACATCTCCTAAATTTAACAATTTATTGCTTATTACATTATTGTAAATGAGTGAAGTTTAGTTTAATATATTACGAACCATCATTTATACTAAGTAAATATATGAGAATTATAAACCTAATAAAATAGATTTTAATAAAGCCACCAATATGAAAACAATGACCAGTTCGGATTTAAGCTTCTACATTCATAATAATGTTATTCTAGGTTTTACTCGATTATTACACTGGTCATCATACAATACTAAGTCTCACATTTTGTTACAGGTACAAAAACCAACGGTCAATATTCTAACATTTGTAGCATCTCCGTTTTGCTAGCTTTTGTATAGCCCAATCTTGGTCAAAGTCATCCATGCATGCTCTACACTAAAGCTATTATAATTGTAGGTTTACCTATATTGTTAATGTGGTTGTAATCATCTTTTTTATGCAATCATTTTGCTACTTGTTCATCAATGCCTAGGGAGCGTTTGGTTGGAAGACAAAATGGAATGGAATGGAATTAAGAAACTAGTATAATTTTCAAGTAAAATTATGTTTGAGTGTGCAATGAAATGTAAACCCAAATGAATGTTTCACCTCAAATTCCCTTGGTTGTGGGATTTCATAATCCTTGCACCTA
Organism: Flaveria ramosissima; assembly: GCA_025215565.1. NCBI lineage: Eukaryota > Viridiplantae > Streptophyta > Magnoliopsida > Asterales > Asteraceae > Flaveria > Flaveria ramosissima. Next base: position 25,635,088 of record CM046046.1, on the reverse strand, counting down.
GAGAGGGAATTTGAAATCCCACAACCAAGAAAATTTGAGGTGAAACATTCCCTTGAATTTACATTTTATTACCCACTCAAACAAAATTTTACTTGAAAATTATACTAGTTTCTCAATTCCATTCCATTCTTCCAACCAAACGCTCCCTTAAGGTATTTGTTTATTTGAGGAGCCTCTGAGCTATAAATGGATCATGAGATGTATGAAGGATCATTCCTCTAAACACTTTGAATCTTTTTTTTCCTATCTATTGTGCTTCAATTTGCTGACATATGATATCAATGATCCCGTAGAAGTAAAATCAAAGATATTATCCACCTTATGGTAGTAGCTAATAATATACTAACATGTTGACTTTCCTACATGTCAACATGAAACCAATTTTACTTGGATGCATTAGTTGCAAAAATGAAGTATCATTTGTCTTAATGGTTGAATGTAAATGAAAGATATATTTTGACAATTTGTTCACATGATTCAAGAATTCCTCAACAATGTTTTTATCTAAATCAGAATTAGTTTTTGATTTGGCTTTTATATAAAAATAACTAAAAGTCCATCTCAGTTTAGGTTGGTTTCTTGTAAATTCAACATAAGATTTTTATTTGCTTTGAAAAAACATATTACATATTCTTTGTGTTCATTTGCATTTTTTTATAAAACATCTCCTAAATTTAACAATTTATTGCTTATTACATTATTGTAAATGAGTGAAGTTTAGTTTAATATATTACGAACCATCATTTATACTAAGTAAATATATGAGAATTATAAACCTAATAAAATAGATTTTAATAAAGCCACCAATATGAAAACAATGACCAGTTCGGATTTAAGCTTCTACATTCATAATAATGTTATTCTGGGTTTTACTCGATTATTACACTGGTCATCATACAATACTAAGTCTCACATTTTGTTGCAGGTACAAAAACCAACGGTCAATATTCTAACATTTGTAGCATCTCCGTTTTGCTAGCTCTTGTATAGCCCAATCTTGGTCAAAGTCCTCCATGCATGCTCTACACTAACGCTTTTGTAATTGTAGGTTTACCCATATTGTTAATGTGGTTGTAATCATCTTTTTTGTGTAGTCCAATACGGGTTGGCATCACCAAGCCATGTTCTATAGTAATATAATTGTTGTAATGACTTAGCCACCCCAAAACAAATCAGGTTTACCAAACTGCATATTCACTATTTTGTTAGTTGTTGTTAATGATGTAATCGATTATATCAGTTTTAAAACTAAAATCTTAACCATCGCCTAAGTGCGCGGTCGTATTCACTTAAATCCACAAGCATTTTCATGATTTAACCCAACGCAATGTGCAAGGTCTATTACTTGTAAAACAAAGATGTTAGCATGTCACTACATTAATTGTTATCGTCGTCGCTGCATCGCGTGGGTTTCCTACTAGTATTATATTAATGGAGGATGGATAGTAGATTCCTAAATTTAATCGGTTATTGTATCAATCATCTATTATTTGATGATACGGTTAAAGAAAACAAATATAATAGAGTGATACTTTTTACTATCTTTTCAAATTTGATGATTAAACTAGAGTGGAACTCATTGTTAATGCTAGGAGAGGGAGCACATCTTTTTTATCATGCTAATTTAGGTGTAAAAGACAGAAAAAATAAAATATTATATTTAGTAATTTATGGTTTATTTATACATTGGTACGAAGACGGATGACCTTGATTTTTCGAACTTTGCAACTTCTTTTATTTGAATCAAATTTCTAGAAAGAAAAGTAAGAACTTTTATTAAATAATCTTATTTGTATGTAGTCTTGATTTTTCTTCCATAGTTTCCTTACCAATATGGGGGAAAAGGGAATAATTGTGTGTATCCCGTGAAGACGTTTTCTTAGGAAGTAAGCTTAGTGAAATCAATCAATTAAAATCAGTGTTATTATTGTCGAATTAACATTATTACGCGTATACAACTGTGACACCCTACACATATCCCACATCGGCCGTGGACAGGAGAGATTCCTGGTTCATAAGTAATGTCTAGCCTTTAACATCAACAACGCGTTTTGGGCGTATTGACTGTGGATGAGAGGAGAACTCCACAGTTAAGCGTGCTCAGGTGGGAGCAATCCAGGGATGGGTGACCTCCCTGGGAAGTTTTCACCCGGGCAACTAAAAGCAAATCCGTGAGCTCCTCGTGGGCAAAGCGGACAATATTGTTGGTGTGAGGGGCCGGGTGTTACAACAACATTATCATCTTTTATCTATATGTGTTCAAATGTTTTTAAAACTATCAAATGTTTTAAAACTATCACATGTGTAATTTACATAAAATGTTAATTTACACATGTTTACAACTATGTAGTGATAGTATACACAGTGTTAGATTTTTAACACATGTAAATTTACATTTATATAGAAAAGAAATTACTATTGTATACATGTAATAATATAACTCAACAATAAAAATAATGATTTTAATTGATTTTAATTGGTTTTTGCAAGTTTACTTCCTAATACAATTAAAAAGATTGATCTTTTTTATACGAAAAATGTACACGATAGTAATTTCTTTAGTGTGTACAGATATTTCAAATAAAAAGGTCACGTCTATAGTCATATCATGATGTACACGGCCCTAAGGTCACGTATCACCTTTTTCTCACATATCATGCTTTAATCTCACTAATACATACATGTCATTTTTTTCTTGAGACACTTGCTTATCACACTTTATCTTTATTATACTCTATTAGAAGTCATGGGTCACTTTTTTACTCACATAGCGATAGAAAACTAGCTATTTGATTCCATTAATCTATTTTTTTAAGTTTTTATATAACACTTTTATACCCAACTATTGAATGATTTACCAAATTTGACCATTATAGTGTTGTACACCCAAACAACGTACTCTTAAGTTCAAAAGATGTTTCTTTACTTAAATTATGTATGGAAGTGTTTGTCTCGATCACAAGAATTGGTAAATCAAACTGAACCAAATTTTAAAGTTACATTAAAATAATCTTACTCAACCTTAATATCGATTATAATGTTAATCAATGACTTCTTTTTTTTATCATAGTTACTCTATAACAAATATCTACTCATGTTACTCTATAACCCTCGTTACACAAATGTAATTACAAGAAGATAACTTTTATCATTAGATTCGTCAAGTCTATACTCGCTCACTATTGGGAGTTGTGATCTTTATCTAATCATCATTAAAAACACCTCCATCCCATTACAAGAATAACGGAGATCAATGATTACTATGTTAAATTGTTAACTCATGTCACTCTACATCATTGATAACATATAGATAATGTTAATGAACGGATAGTACATTGAAAATGATTGTTGCTCATTGTTGTCATCTATATACAATCACACTTTGTAAGCAGGGCTTGGTTGGATTCATTTTTAACAAGGTAAAAAACCCTAATAGAGTGATTGGTTCCCATCTTTCTATCTTTTATTCTATGTTTATTGTACAATTGATCACAACCAAGCCTTGGGTATTACGAAACATATTCACATGCATCATGTAGTTAGTGAGTCAAACTTTCTAATAAAACTACAATCACACTAAGTAACAAGAAGTGTTCGTCCAAAATGTACATAGTATCCATATTCAATTTATCTACTAATAGATATGATAATCTTTAAATATGGCTTTATGAAGAATCTCCCAAAACTATGGTGTGGCATGTTGAATAATGAAGTTTTGCTTCTCTTACACCGGCAACCTCTAGTCATTAACCATTTAGGGCAACATATCTACCAATAAGTCGATTATTCCTAAATCAGACCTATCACTACTTGCATCGGTAGTTGATCCCAAATTAGGAACCAACCACGAGCAATGATTAATCTTGTGATCCTGTAAATTTTGGTATTATTCACTAGATTCCATGTACTATATTGATTTTGTTGGCTAACTAACTGCCCAAGCATCACGTGTGTGAGTGTTTATAGTCTATTTGTGTTTAAATGACAAGATTGTCTCTCTGCGTTTACATAGGAAATCATTGTTTTTGTCATTACCTATATGTCATATGCAATTCACAATCACATAGATAATTAATATATGTCAATTTACTATCACTTTGACGCTTTTGTCTCTATATGTTTATATAGGAGATAGATGTATTTGTCATTACTGATACGTGATCAAAATGGATGATATGCAATTCACAATCACATAGATACTTAGTATTTGATAATTTATTATCACTTAGACGCTTTCTTATACTACATAAGCAAAAGATTGATATTTGAGTGCATATCTTGACAAGCATAATCTGGACTTGAATCATTTCCAAGAATGCAATAAAGAAGAAACTAAATAACAAGAATTGTAGAATTTGGACTGATACATGATTTGTCACTAGTGAGGAAAAAAAATGTGTCATATTAGAAGGGATATGTCAAACAAGACGATTAAAAGATGTTTACATAGTATCATAATAGAACAATTTGAGATTGGTCCCTTTTATGCATTGTTACTTGTTAGTAGGCAATTTGCATGGGCTGTTAAAATAGCCCTTGTATTACTACTAACTAATTCATTATGTCTTTAACTATCAAATGATGCCCTTTACGCCCCGGTATTGGTACACAATCCACCATCATTGGCAAAACAAACTGCAAACAGTTCTACAAATTCATATGAGTTTTGCATCTGAGTTTGATTTCTAAAAATGTTTGTTTAGCAAATTTTTTTAAAGTTTCTTCATTACATAATTATGTCCTTTGAAACTAGGCCAAGCTCTTGCTAGTTCTAGTTCCCCACAAACATACATATAACCAAAAATTTATAGCATAAAGCAAAAAAAGCATCAACAACCAAAATGATGTGTGGACGAAAATGTTCTCGATCAACAACCGACAAAACTTTGTGATTCATGATCTAATAATCTACTAGTTCCCTATCTACTAGTGATGCACAAACCATATTTTTAGCAAGTTCAGGATAGAAACCGGGTATTGTGTGGTCAAAACAATCAAAAAGCAGGTAGAGGGTGGAACTAAATACGGTAGGGTAAACCTAAAAACATACCCATGTGTAATTGGTTGGGTCGGGTAGGAACTGGGTAGGGTTTTAAAAACTAGATAGAATTGGATAGGGCATAAACTTTTTGAATAATTAAATATAATAAACATAAAGTTTATTTTTTATTTGCTTTTAAAATTTAACAAAGAAAAAAAAGGATTCACTTGTAGAAACACAATTTTACAAACTAATACTTTTTTTTATTTATTTGCCGTCTTAGTTGTTGCCTCGTCGGCTTTTATTCATTCTTCGTCAGAGCTATTGTTGATCGTGCGACCTGACATATCATATGCAACTAGAAACCGCTGATTTTTTTTTTCGGGTTATAGCCGCTGGCATGCTGGATTTCTGGATTTCAGGTACCGCGGATGAAACCAGTTTTTTTTTCACCTCCAACCAACAACTAAAAGTAACCCAAGAAAAGTAAGGTTTAGTTTTGAAAACTGGAAAGGAAGGGGGCCTGTCTACACTGGCCACTATGGTGTTAAACTTGTGAATGTATGATGCCTTGGACGATCGGAGTGATTTCTAGATTTGCCGATCACCTGTCACAAGTACTATCCCCATAACTCAACGCTAACATGCGAGATGTTTTTAGAAAATAGTGTATATAATAAATGAAAGTTAACGAATGTTATCTCTGATAAATTGACTGCATCAGATTATAGCAAGAACTAATTCAAATGAATGTACCCTTTTATGGAATACTGGTGTATACGTGTTAGATTGTATTTTGCCTGGAGATTTTGGGCAGGCAATCAGGAAAGATAACTATGGAGGTTACACCGTCTCCATTATACGCATATGTTCATTAATTTTATACATGCGTATGCAGTTATTTGCTTGTTGATTTTGTCACATGTATACGTGCATATTTCATTACATCAACAAGATATATAGTATTCTCTTACATGAAGAGAAATGGATGTGCATATTATTAAAAGAACTTGTATGTATGTACGTGTTTTTTTCTAACATGAACAGCATTGTACGTGTGTTTTTCTAACATGAACACCAATGTACGTGTGTATTATTCGTTTAGCATATATCTGTTAGTTTGTATTGATACACATGTACATATTATAATGTTTAGATTGCATGTCAAAAAAGCACTGCATCTTTAATTTCTTACAACAGGAAACCTGCATCTTATGTCTACAAGTTATTAACAACAACCTGTAAAATATTTCAAAAAGATAACGAGCATGCAGCACATAAAGCCACCAGATAAAGCCAACAATTAATTAATATAAGAAACAAAATAATAGAGCTATTTTATATGTTTTACATAATTAGAGGGGGGTTAACTTGTGACTAAAAGTGTGTCACAAATTAAGCACTAGTACAAATTGCTATCCCCCTAAGATCAGTACTTTGGTTTAGCCAAAATGAAATATTAAAAAGACAATTGAAAATTGTTTCAACATATAAAAATTTTAAAGAAATATGCTAGACTTGATAAAAACAGTTGAAGAAGGAAGAAACAATACCCAACTTATAGGCCTTTGTTTGCTTGCTTACTTCTTTCTGCTGCCATTATAGAACAAGCTTCCAAATTATCTTTTTCAACCCAAAAGAATATAAATTTCAACATCCAAAAACACCTGAGCCCCGTCCACCCGCCTGCCTGTTATACCGAACTGCATGAACCAATGCCGCCATCGCAAAAGAATATATACTTATCTAGAAAATGAGTTTTGTTTTGTTTTGTTCTGGTCATATAACATGTAAGTGAAAATGAATGTGAATTCATCTCTTCGCTTAAGCTACGAACTGATCAAGTTGCATCTGCTCGAGCCAAGCACCTAATACTGAATGATCATTTGATTCAGCCTGCAAAAGACCCTCACCGGATGGCGCAGCCACACTACCAGAAGGTGGTGCAGCCGACTTGTTTTTCATCATCTCAGGTGGTGATTCTTTCACAAGTGATTGCACCCATGATAGGTCAGGCTCCTCTGCACCATTAGCAGTATTATTGTTGATGAGGAGCTCAAAAGACGACGACCTTTTTAGTTTCCCAAACCCGTCTACATTAACAGACCAGTCTGCTTTCCCAGTTGGAGATCCCCATTTTGAATAAGAGGATGAACTGTTATTATTGACAGGAGACCCAACATTAAAAGGACTGTTTGTACCAAGATTTGCTCCAAGATCCCTGGAGCTGAGACTGCGCAGCTGCTGCTGTTGCTTTTCACGCTGCGCAAAAACAGAAAGCCGAGCACCCATCGGAGAGATTGGATCCATGCTTCTTGGAGAGTTTCTTCCCGGTGATGAAACACCAAAAGAAGCTTGTAACAATGTATGGTCCACATTTTTTGGTGAGTACACATTTGTATTTATCGGAGAAAGCATGCTTTGCTGCTGTTGAAACTGGTTCAGGACAGCTGATTTGTGCGATGGTGAGAAGACACCAGAAGATGCTGCTGCATGGTCAGAATATCTTGGAGAAGATGTAAGCTCAGCAGTGAACAAATCTTCAAGATTTGCAGGAGCAAGTGTTTTAGATCTGTTCGAATGGTTCATAGACAGTGAACCGGGTCGAGTTTGCGAAAAACAGGCCAAGTCGTTTAGCAGTTGAGCGTCAAAATCTTGCAACAAGCTCAATTCCTCCGGTGGGATATCCCTAGCACTAAGAGAAGATCTGAGCCGACTCGATTGGAGATTACTTCCTGGAAGATGAAGAGTCGGGACATTTGGCTGAGGCCAAGCAACCGAAGCGTGTTGACCTCCGTTTCCTGATGGTGACATCTGTTGACTGAACCCAGGAGACATAGGTGAACCAGGCAAAAGGTTCATAGCTGCAGCCATGTCCATAACACCAGCCCCAGCAGCAGAAGACCTCGGAGAGGGGACAGCAGACCCTGTTGAGACGTAAAGTGGCCTAAGCTCCTCAGGAGTATGAGCAAAAAAGCAAACACGCCTAGCACAATTGGTGCCATCTTTACATAACCGTGTTCGGTACTGAGCTGGGTGTAGCCAACACTCGAACACACCATGAGCATACTCACACATATCCCCCCTTCTACACGCACCTTTTCTAAAATCAGGGCATGGTACGCAGCTATAGTGATACTTTCGTGGGTCCCGTCTGCGTGCATTCTCTCCAGGGTGAACAAAAGGGCACTCGGTCCAATCGTGAGAATAAGCCCTTGAACAAGGTCGGACCTTGAATGAAAACATACGGAACTCATCAGTAGAATATATGCTGTTTTTAATGTCAGGTAGAGTTGGGTCAATCGGGTATTCTTTCTTCTCAGAACAAGAGTTCACAGCAATGTCATTAAATTTTGACATCAATGGAGAAGATACCAAATCTGATGGAGAACAGGGTGAATGATCATCTGGTGAAGATGATAGGGTTGGGGACCATGAGCTCGATGTGGTCACAGATACAGTCAGCTTGCAGTCGTTAACTAACCCATCAGATGAATTATTCATATTTTTCATGAGAAGTTCTTCAAGGGAAGAACGTAGCCCAGACAGCTTTGGGGGCACGATAATCACATCAACAGGCCGATGACCATTAGCATCTTCGATGTTGGGATCTGCACCCGCAGAAAGAAGCAACTTAACCACCTCAATAGCATCAAGAGAACCACCAGAAGCCGCACAGTGTAGAGCAGTGCACTTATCCGGGCCACAAGCAAAGTTTACATCTACTTTAGGTTGTGAAATAATCAACTTTAAAACACTCAGGCTTCCATAAGTCGAAGCAACCATCAATGGAGTCCGTTGCTCAAGGACTATCTGTTTCGAACCCTTCTTGCGCACATACCAAAGTCCAACTTCATCAATTGCTGAAGGGTCATTCTCAATTGACCTTTTGAACCCTTCAAAATCATTGTTAGCTGCGTATTCAAGTAAACTCGAAAAAGAATCTTCAGTCTCCACAGTTAGCGGACTCATGACCATTTTGTTAGATAATTTTATCTACACAATCAGAAAACGGATAATCAGTTAGCACACAACTGCAAATATAATCAAACTATGAAGTAAACCAAATAGCATAATATCCATTTTACATTATCCAACAGCCAACACAACTAATATCCAAGAATCTAATACCAAATTACCAACATAACCACATGGATATCAACAGAGTAAAACCCAAATATATACGTATAAGAACAAATACTGATTAATGTCAATCATTAAGCCAAAATAATAGTGATTCAAGATATTTAACAGGGTAAAACAACAGATTGTGTAAAAGAATCAAGTTCTACAACAAATGAATAGATGCAGATCCAAATCAGATGGGAATACCATCAACCAACTAATCAAGCAATATCTACATCTTTCCTGGGATCTATTGAAGCATATTAAGAATATCTACATAAAAACAGATCAATCTGTTGAATATTATTCGTCAAAGCCCTTACACCTTCAGTGATCTACATATAAATATTGCAGAAAAGTACATAACAGATTAACAGATAAGGCAGTAGAGAAAAGATCATCATCAGAAAATCTCCATGAGAAAAAGCAACGATCTATGAATATTATATCCCAGTCACACATCTAAACGATAATCCAAAACTCACTACCGAAGAAATCGCATCTAAAACCGTCAGATTAAAGTCAAACACACAAAATATCACATAAAAACCAACTAAAACAAGCGAAAACATCCTTCAACAGTTCATCAAATCAAAAATCACAAAAATCACAACATATTACATCAGCAACAAACATCAATCGCAACACTTACCAATATATCTTCTCAACAAACAAGCTAAACAAAGAAGCTCCTAAGACAGATCTTGACTCAGATCCAAACGCGAGTGCAAAGATTAAAAAAAAAGAAGCTTATAGTGAGATCGAAGATAACAGCAACGATAACGGGAACCAAATTGCATCCTCCAACTCCATCTTACTCGAAAACGATTGATTCAGATAGATACATAAGATGTCGATACAACCTATGACACACACATACACATAGATACAATATACATATATATATATAATATATAATATATATAATGAACAATGAAAGCGAAGGTAGAGAGAGAAAAGTGCGTGTGCGAATGAAGTCTAGAGAGAGAAACCCAAAGGTTAGTAAAGTAGCGAAACTGAAATGAGAATGAAATTGAAATGGAGATGAAATGCAAATTTGGGTGAAATGCAAATGAGGTTTGAAGTGTAGTGGAGCGTGGGGACCGGTTGTGTCGGTAAAAAGGGGAAAGGTTAGAGGGTTTAGGTGGGAGACGGTGGTGACCGGTTCAACCGGTAGCCGGTTGGTCCACCACGGCGACTTTGGTGGACTAAATTAAACTGGAATGGAATGTGGGTTTGGGGTCCGGAATAGGGTGGACGTGAAGGTGTTTGTGAAGTGGTTTGGGATAATGTTTGAGGGATACGTCCGGAGAAAAAGGAGGCATGGAACACTAGTTTTCTAAATTCTAAATCTATTGTGGGTAGCTTATTAATGACAAAAATTTATGGGAAAATTTACAAGTTGAAATGTTGAAATGTTGTCGTAAATTTACAGGTTGAAGGAGGCGAGGGAGGTAAGATTGTGCAAGAAACTAATACAGTTATTGAGAACATACAAATTGAAGGGGGCATTGATAATTTACGTAACTTTATGTAACAAAATCAAAATTGTTACATTGTCAATATACTCGTGTGTTGTGGTGATATCGTTAATAATGTCCAGAAGTTTATGTAAGATGTGAAACCACTAAAACATTAGTGTCAATACATCAATAAAAAGAAGCGTGTCACAACACAAAAAAGTAATTGTTAAAATAGCTTTCAAATATATAAGCATTTCATATTTGAATTTAATAAAACAATATATTTTAAAACTTTTAAGACAAAAAGAAATAGAAACTAGAAAAAAAACAAAATCTTAAATCCGCATTGACTGTTTGTATGTTTGTGATTTAGTAACTTGTACATTATAACGCTCAACACGGTTTTAAATAAAGTTAGACCGGAACATGAATGAAACTCAAAATAAACTGTCTCAACGGCATATTCAAACTTTTATAAAATGTTAAATTTCAAATAATACCCTATTATAAGCATCATTTACAAGAAACACAACGGTGACAACGTCTAATGATCTTGCAGCATAATGAAACTCAAAATAAACGCTCGTGCATTCTTCTTAATTCCCTTGTAGGGTTTTGTTCCACTTGTGCGTGCTTGACTCAACTTTAGGCATTCTATCTTAAAGTTTCTTTGTTTATCGGTGTTAAAACAAGTCAATCTCTTCTTTTTTAAAAGAGTTCTCAGTTTTATAATCCTAGATCTTATTGCAATTTCTGAATGCTAGATTTTCGAATATGCATTTCCCAATTCTTTTTTTAGCATTTTCACGTCCTGGTCACCTCTTTGGACTATATCCATCTTTTTGTTTTCTTCTTTGGTCCCGACTATACCAATGATCAGCAACCCAGCTAACTCAATTGTTGAGTGAATGATTGTTGGTATAATAGCCTTACCCGTATATTTAATCTCACTAACTAGTCCCTAAATGTGGCAACTAACTAGATTGTGCTCAAGAGCCACAAGATGTTGTACAAATTGATCATATTTAAAGAAATTTATGTTATATTATATTGTGATTGCTACCATCATCCAAAAGTGTTAAAAATTTCCATTCTATGTATTCATTCTCATTCATATTGTAGAACTTCCTTTTCATAATTTGAGAAAACTCTTTCCATGTAATAGCATATGATTACTTCCAGCTCTTGGTCTTCATCACAGGTTTCTACTGTTCCAATGCTTCATCCTTTGATGAACTAGAGATGAAAAGAACTTTAACTTATTCAACACATTTGTTGTACTTATATAGCTTCCATTTTTGGCCATCTCATAAAGGCAACTGCTCCACTTCAAATCAAAGCAGAACCTAGTCTAACTTCTTAAACAATTGAGAGATTGAAGAACGGACATTTGCTCAAATGTCTTGCCTTCACCTTCAGATGAGAGGGAAGGTTGATTTGACTCAAATCATGGACTTGATCTTTAATTCTACACCATTAATGATGCGATGGGAGAAGTTTTTCTTACCACCAATAAATTTAGTTATTTTATAAGCTTGGAAAGTGCGACAACTGCAACCATCCTAGTTTTTTGTTTTTAGATTTGTCTATTTTTGAATTATTATCATTTGAACTGCACTAGTTACCATCTTTTTATCTTTTACATTTGGAATTTGCATGTTTAGAAGATTATGTCCTTTCAAGAGCTCCTATGAATTTAGGGATTATATCTAATATCCCACAATCGATCATTTGTTGATTTTCATTCTTCTGGAGTACCGTTTGGCTAAAAAGATTTAAAGCACATATCTCTTTTGTAAGTGTTTTAATCTTAATCCAGTTATTGTCTAGATACTATTCAAGTATCTAATTCGTTAAAACTTGTTCTTTCGATACCAACTTGTCACAACTCCGGTTTAAGGACACCTTAGGCGTGCGACCACAATGGTTGGTACCATCACTTGTGAATATTTATAGTATTTGTACAACGGAAAAAAGTTATCTATTCTTTTAAATAAATTTGGTTGAATATACTATTATTTTATAAATACATGGAATTAAATACCATTTAATCTTTACAATCTATTGTTTATCAAACCAATTATAGAAAACTTCATGTTTACAGAGACATGTTTCTAAATATCAAGCCACAAGATATAAATTTCATGCCTATGAATTCTTTGTGCTTTCGACATCTATCTTGTTGTAAAAAGTTTTTTAAAGGCTTTCTATGCCTAGGATTCATACTAATTTCAGCATAAACTTACTAAAAAAATAATCTTAATTACCTGAAAACACTATGAAAATATGTCAGGGTGAATATTGTTTATAAGACATAAAATAGTTTTAAGGATGATTAGTATTAAAAACATGTTATTCCATATTGGAAAGTCTACACATTCGACAAAGAATATTTATAATCATTGTATACTTTGGCATGTCGCACTTGACTACTAATGGATCACACTCTTAGTTTTAAACTTATCTTTTAATAATTTAGTGCCAGACGTATTAAGGCCCAACGTCCATAATACATGCATATCTTGATCAAATCATACGTATAGTGCTAGCATGTTATCAATAGATTTCCTTTATGCATTAATATAATTTAATACAACCTCATGTTGCTTTTAAGATTATAAAACCTTTCATACTTTAAGACATAAACAACTTAAAGTCTATAGAACTCGAAAGCTTAACAACTAGTATTTTGATGAGTGCGGATAGTATATATATTTTGATAAAGATTTTTCGCATAGATTCAGTTTTAGTTGGTTATTATTAATATTAAACTACACACACAAAAGGCAAATGTACATGTCGTGTGGTAATATAGTGTTGGTAAGAACCGAATATCAATCCGTGGACACACTAAGCCTACTCAACAACCCTCATAATTAACTATCAGATTATACTTTAGAAAATGATAAGTTAAATAAAATAATAATAAATAAAGATAGACTGAGACTTTTGGTAATTCTTTCAGTGAAGTAAGGCTGGCATTCTAATTTAGATTACACTTATGTAATTGTGATGAATTGATGATGCGATTAAAGATATTGATTAATGTAATTATGTTAATGTTTATAAAGGTGAGCTGGCGCGATTTCTCGTCTATCCGCTCAAAGTGACTAGGATCACGTTAGGCTGAGTTTTACTGCTTAGATCAAAGCTCTAGTAATGTATGTAAATCTTTTATGACCTTTTTGACATACGATTTCTGAAAACATAACTTAATGTTAAAAAGAGAGTTGATCAGGTTCCTTTATAACATACCATTAATTTTAGAAAACATAACAATTACTGTAGATTTCTCAAACTAATAAAGGGAACCCGCAAATGATCAGAAAGTTAAGGTGATATGATTTCTAATAACTATCTCTAGTTAATTAGCCATGGATTTATTATGAAGACCGGTTTCGCGAATAAAAGTTGATCATACGTTTTTCAACCGTGTATGAAAATCATAATTACAAATCATAAAGTTATAACTTCCCGTTCAAATGTAGACGCTACCCATTAAAAGTATTTCCAAGACCACCATAACATTAACATAATATAAATCACACCATTAGTTCATCACAAATTACATAAGTTTCATTAAATTAGGATAACACATGAAGTTTAGCTCATAATAAGCTTGAACATAACAACAAAGATAAAAGATAATAATGAAATCATTGGTAAATTAGAATAATCAAACGAGTGATCCATTATGGATGATGTTAAACGATCCCAAGCTTCTTCTAAATGTTGAATGGACCTCCAAAACCTTCTAAGGACCTCCAAAGGCTGGGTTCCCGAGAGGGAACACCAACACTTTATCTCCCAAAAGTTACTCTTCAAGTTGCAAATGAAGTCCTATTTATAGGCTTTCTAGAGTGTTTAAGCACGACCCCATGCTAGTACAATGTACATAAAAGTTGGTCGGCTTATACACTCAGATGTTGTCGGGCACGACCCCCTGTTCAATGGGGCACGACCAGTGTTTGTGGTGGGGCACGATCCCGTGCCTCCTGGGGCACGCCCCGGGCCTCAGGTCGGGGAACAATACTTTTTGTCCTGTCGGACCGACAAACAAGAGGGTGTATTGATTTAAGCATGGGGTGTGTTTCAAGCTGGGCATGGGGGTGTGCCTCATGAAGCACGACCCCATGCTTGAATTCCAAAGCTTGGTTTTCTTTATTTTCTTCTTATTTAAGCTACTTATGTTCATCTTGGTTTTTTCCAAGCCTGAAAACACAATATGAACGATTTAGGTATCAAATCATCATTTTTAGTAAGAATTTATAGAATAATTGATGTGCAGTTGATGTGTTTTATATGTATAATTTGGATCATATCATATTTCTACTTAGGCTTCTATCTTTGATATCTTAAATATGGGTTTCACACATAAACGCCGGTATAAGACTGGCTTAATTGAGGTATAATAGAGTATATTAGAGAAATATTTGGGAATGAATGTACGTTTCAAACTTACAACATTTTATTTATAGGTTGAACCCAGCCTCTCTGTGAACTTCCAAGCCAAGGGGTCATGATCCATGACTACCTTGGTGTGTCTAAGTCGGTGCCATGCATAAGTTCCCAAGCCACGTGTTAACTAATCTTCATCCCGACCGTTAATGGTCCAGTCACGATCACTACACGTCCATATCATCGTTAGACACACGTCATAATTTATGGTTAAGTAATCACATTGAGGCGGTTTCCCTCGCAGATCACGAGGCTAACGGTAGCGATCCGCCATTGTACCAAAACCTTGAATCTTCGAAATTTTCATTTTCAACCTTCATCTCTTCCACTTGAAATTTTTTATACAAAATATTATAAGCTGTTACACGATCACATATGCCTTGACAGGTCGTTGGGATTGTTTTGATTTAGAGATACCATTGTTTATGCTTATCTAAGGTTTGTTGGCGTAATGTTAGTTTACATAATCATGGTATAAAGGTCATAAGTTAAATATGTGCATAATGTTTATTTACTTAAAACAATAGGGGGTTAATATCTTCTTCATTTTAACCTTTCGAATGGTTTGTTAGACTAGTGATTCTTTGTAGATAGCTAATCTAATATTTATTAATAATTTTATGATGATTATTAGTATGGTTTTAAGAAATGGTAACGTGTGGTTATCTTGTAATTGTCCATAATAACTTTCTAAAGTTTCGTATTATTCTGTGTATTTGATAGCAACTAAGTCAATATTTATATTAATATGATCTTGTTTATCTTTCTCATGCACGTTATCAGGTGCTAGTTTTAAGAACTTAAAACCAATGTAACATATTCTTTTACTTAATTGCTTATTTAGTATCTTAGTTGTTCTCCTAAAAGTTAGTTCAGTTTACACCCATCTATTTGATCTATATAACATTAGCAATGGGTTTACTATGAGCAGTAGTCTACTCCTCGGATGTACTCAGTTCTTACTAACTTTACACTACTACTCTTGGTAATAGTTTTTATAAATAATAAAGATATGTGTGAAAACCTCAACATGTTTCATACACCGTTCATGCACATCACCACCCACTTTCTCTGGTCTATTCTTGCAGGACCGTTAGAGGGGATGGGCACTTACAACATAAACACAAAATGAGGAAAGTTGTTTAAGAATACTTACAGATCAAATAGGGAACTGGTAACACACTGGATTGATACTTAGAACACAAGCAAAATTTGAGATAGAACAAGAATAAGCAACACAAGTATATGGTTTTCAAGAATGTTGTATATTGCTCTCAAGTTCTTTTACAAGTGTTGAAGCATGAAAAGAAAGTTACAAGGACCTGAGATACTTTATACTACATCCTACAGCCGGTCATACTTAGAAGGCCAGCTGGAAACATTTGAACTAGACAACAAAATCAAATGTAGAGTCAAAAGGCAGATTGCCTTTTGACTAGTGACTATGACATGTCATAGCTCACATCCTAATATATTACAAAAAAGATAAAAGTACATAAAGTAGAAATCACAGACTCAAGACCTCAATGTACAGTTACCAAAAGCATGGACATTTTCACCAAGTCAACAGAGTCGCAGCGGAAAGTGGTCCAACTTTATGGTAAAGTACATCAGATAAAGCATGTGTTCAAAAGTCTTCGGAAGAAATCTGTCTTCACTTCTTGGCTTCGGAAGACTTTGTCTATGAAGCTTTGGAAGACTTCATTTTTGGCTTCGGAAATGTTGGTCTTGGCTTCAGAAGATTTACACTTAGAATATTTCTAGTGCATGGTGTAAAACTTCTGAAGCTTTTGCTACTATGTACTTCAGTGCATGCATGCAGGAAAGACTTTGGATGTTTTAGGTGCATCAGCCATACATAAAACCTTACAACTCCCCCTAGGCTGATGCTACCAAAACATTTGAAGACCTTAGATGTTGATTGTCCTTATTATGATGATGGCCATACCCTTCTTCATTAGATGGTCAAGATCACTCAGACTCTCATAGTGTCTCATCATCTCAAATAGATCATGCAGAGGTCGATTGAACATGCCCAACCATGTGTAAACATCTTTAATACCTTGATCTCTGATTACATGTGCAAGAGGAGCTGCTTGAATAGGAGTTGTTTGAGCTTCCTCTTGTTGCACTTCCTTGGGATGTTCTGACTCATCCTGAGATTTAAAGGTGGATGACCCTCTCTTCTTCTTTTTCTTTGACTTAGGTTTAAAGGCCATCATTTTCCTCCTCTTTGAACTCTTCAATTTGAGAAGACTGGCTTGCAGCACCTTGTTGTTCAGTCTTGTCTTTCTTAGTTAGGTCTACCTCCCTCACAATTTAAGGTGGATGACCTCTCTTCTTCTTTTTCTTGACTTAGGTTTAAAGGCCATCATTTTCCTCCTCTTTGAACTCTTCAATTTGAGAAGACTGGCTTGCAGCACCTTGTTGTTCAGTCTTGTCTTTCTTAGTTAGGTCTACCTCCCTCACAGGTTTAGAAGGAGAGGGAGTTTGACCCTGCTGTGGATCAGAAGATGAAGCTTGCTGAGACTCAGCAGGAGGTCCAAGTTGTGTTGTCTCAAATGGTTCAACCTTAACCTTCACTTCTTGAGGGGCTTGACTTGGTGGGGAGTGTAAATCAATGAGCTCTCTTCTTTTTATCTTCTGCTTGATCACCCTTATGTGCTCATCCATGGTGGATAGAGACATTGGGTCAAGTCTCCTTTAGGAGAATCCATACAGCTTCAAGAAGCTCATCATCCTCTGCCTATCAACAGACTTCTTTTGACTCTTCTAGATGATGGCTCTTGTTTTGGCTGCATCTTCCCTCATATTCCTCTTTGTAGCCTTTTGTTCTTTAAGTTCTTAAAGTTCAAGTTGTTTGAGGTACTCAAACTCAATATACTCAAAGGGCAAGGAAGAAGTGCAGCTGCCTGGTAGAGACATGTGGCACTCAGGTAGTTGATCATGCTTTGCCTGTCAGTTTCTTTATCTACCTGAGGTTCTTGTGTTGCCACAGTCTCTTGCACATGGCTTTCTTGAACTAGAGAGAGAGTAGGAACATGTTTGTATAGTCTTTTCTGTCTCTTTTCTTCTTTCATTTGAAGGAGCAATCTTGCATCCTCTGCTTCCTTCCTCTCTCTAGTTTCATGTCTGCCAGTTCATTTAATTCCTCTAAAGGGAGAGAGATGATTTGATCAATATCATAGTTCCTGGTCTGTAAGTAAGTAATTCTAACTTTAACTTATCATTTTAAGTATTTGGTCTAGGGGCAGTCCTGATTGCAGCTTGCATGAAGCCTGAAGACCTAGTGGACTATCTCCCCTTAGCTTCCTCTTCCTCTCTCTCTCCCCTCCTCCTCAATATCCCTAGGAGTCATTTTCATTTTCCCTTTGTCACTCACAGATCTTTATGACTTAGGGTGGAGAGAGCTTTGGCCTTCATTTCTTGGAGTAGCATCCATGCTCTAGGCAGAGAGAGGCTATAATACACCTTCACCAGCAAGTGTTTCACTAAGGGAATGAATTGCTAAAGTAGTTGTAGTTGTGACATGGCTCTCAGGCTCTATCATTGGGCCTTTGGTCAAGATTTTCCCTTTGAAGCTAATCTCAGGGTCTGCCTTAACATCCAGTGACCAATGACATTACCTGGTTGCCTTTGTCTTCTTCTTTGGCTGACTCTTCAATAATCCTGTCTTGAATCCTTGAGCCAGCCTGCTAGCTTGCCTAGATTGACTTGGATTGACAAGTGGCATGTTGATTTGGTCAAGACCTTCATAGTAGTTCAAGGTCTGAAAGTTGTAGACTTCTTGCTGCCCTTGAACTCTATGAAGTATGAGGGCTCTTCTATCAGCATCATACATCCACCTAATTATGTAGTTTGAAATTCCTTGGGGTGGAGATGACATAGCCCTTAGAATACCTTCCTCAAAGAGACTCTGAATGAGTGAGTCTAGTGAGTCCACATCAATATGAACTTGAGGAAGTTCCTGACTATTGTATCTAGAAAGGCTGGTGCAACAAAAACCAAACACTTAGACAATTTTGGTACAACTAATAAAGGTGTTCCGAAGCTAAGGAAAGAACTTCCAAAGGCAAATAGAGTTCTTCCGAAGGCAAAGTCAAAACTTCCGAAGATTATGTCTGAAGAATCTTCCGAAGGAAAACTCCAACTTCCGAAGACAAAGTCTTCTCTCTTCTAAATTTCAGGACTTAGAAGCAACCAAGACAATGGCTTCCGAAGTATGAAGATTTGAAGAAAGCCTAAAGTCTCGGAAGAAGTAGTCTCTTCCAAAGTATAAGTGGCTTCAGAAGAACAAGTTCTTCCGAAGCCTGTTAACCTTTGGAAGAACCTACTATGAACCAGTGGACATAAGTATGGTCCTTCTGACACTTCGCTGCAAATCTCTGATATACTACATGTCGTTTTCCGACGCCTATGTAATTGACCATACTTTATTTCACTGTTCACCTTTTATCAGTTAGTACAGTTGCCAACTTTAGTTGGTGACAAAAGGTAAGTCATGGACATGTCATGACTACCTTATCTTGGATAATATTTTATCTAAAAAACCTTGTCTTTAGCGATGTAGTATTTGCTTTAGTCACAGGTTTCCAGTTGGTATCAAATTATATCCGACTATAGGTAATAGTATATATATTTTCTCAATTCAACTCATGTAATATGCTTGAAAGAGTATTATAATACTTTGAGTTGAGAAGTAATATGTACAAGTGCCTTGAAAATTATCTTCTTGTGTTCTTAGTTACTTAATATATTATTATCAACTCTTAGAGAGATTATGCATCATCTAACCAAGTGTGTTTAAGTGAGTTTGAGAGAAAATATGTGTTTATGACAAAACCCAATCCTGCACTGAGTATGGACAATTGCAAGTGAGGATGGTGAGTCCTCAATGTCCATAATCCGTGAAGAACTCCTAGGTTCTTTGATTGCTATGACTTTCTTCCCTTTTTTAGTAGCATCACCCTCTTGTATAGGTGAGCTAGGAGTTAGGTCAATCACATCCACAGGTTCTTGTGTTCCTGGATGAGCTATCCTTAAAGGTCTCCTAACTAGTTGGTCCTTGAGATAAGATATATCAAGTTGCTGATCATTGACCCTATTTTGTAAGGTAGTCACCTGAGATTCCAAGTGACTAACCTTAGAGACTAGGTAGGTGCATGTTTGTGACAGTTTTTGCACCTTTAGTCTTAAGTTCCCCTTATTTTCATCAAAAGAATCATTGGGGGATGAGAGAATTGGACCAAAGTCTTCACTCTCACCACCAGCATCATGTTCTTGGCTGCTGGATTTCCCCTACTCATTGATAGCTTCAAGTAAAGTGTCAATGGGCTGAGTTGCCATGGTTGAGGTCTTAATGATGTAATCACTTGTAGAAGTGAGAGCCTATTCCATATGGATTTCCTAAAAAGGTTCAGGGAGATCCACCTTAGTGATGGGTGGATGATGTGGGCTAGATATGGGAGAATCAAGAGCACTCATCTCTCTTTGAGTAGGAGTAGAGAGACTTATGGTACTCATTGAATCCCATATCCTCATCATCATAGAACTCAAGGTTAGGGATAGGTTTGTTGATATCTAGAGGCTGGGGATGGTAACTTTCCCTTAAAGGTTGTTCACTTGAGTGTTGAGACTCAGAGTGGAGGCTTAAGGCTGATGGTCTGATAAGCTCATTAGGCTGAGCTGAGGAACTTCAGCACTGATTCTTGATGAGATGGAAGTGGTTTGCTCCTTAGGAGAAGTGGGAGCTCCAGTCTCCACTTCTTCTTGTGTGGGTAGTGATATGAGGGCTGCACAAGCTGAATAGCTAATACAGGGGTTCGTTTGGATTTTCTTTGGTAGGTGAGGATGATTTCAGGTTGTTTAGGTGGTTGAGAGGTAGAAGGTGTGGGTTTAACACTAGCTTGTGTTGCTAGGTTGTCACCTTGAGCAATGAGCTTTAACATTTTTGGGACAAGGGTTGTTTCTACCCCAGAGAAGCCAACAATTGGCTTCTTCATTATTTTAAATATGTCGGGCTTCATCTGTCCCAATTTAAGAATATTACCTATTTCCCTCAACTGTGAGCCCAGTTTACAGTTGAGAATGTATTGAACATATCTAGGAAATATGTAATACTCTAGGGTGTCCAAGTTTGCAAGTAGATTTGTATAGACAAATTAAGAGTACATGAATTTGACCCTTTGAACCATTCCATGCACAATGAAGAGAGATTCTCAGGAATCTGGTCCCACCCCCATGCTTGTTAGACAAGCTATGGATGACCATATGAAGCAGGTACTTCCACTGGGATGAGACCTTCCCTTTCTGAAGGTTTTTATAGAGAAATCTCCTTCATAGCCCATCTACTGAAAGGAGTGGTTGACAGCTTTCTTTGGAAAGGACAATTCACCTTCCTCATCATACAGCTGAAGATGATTGTTGATGATGGCTGGAGTAATGATGATTGTCCTCCCCTGCACCATAGCAGACAATGCCTTCTCCTCATAAAATATGACCTCTTGACAGGTTTTCAAGAACTCAAGCAGATGATCCTCATAGAGTGTAGGATCAATGGCCAGGGAAGTGAAGTAGTTGGATAAAGCCAGAAATCAGCAAACCTCTAAGAAACTAGAATATTTCTCAGAGTTCAATAGAGCAACCTGATTATGTTGCCTGTGAAGTCGCATGGAGAAATCAGGGTCGTTTCTGCGGTTTAGGTTGGCCATTTTAGAAAGGTTAAAGATGAAGAAAATAAAGAACCAAGGCAGTTTGTGGGTGAATTTAGGTTTTGGAATAGTACAGAGGAAGAAGAAAGTGAAAGAGCGGGGAACCGTTGGGTATATATATGAAATGGATTCAGACAAAGTTAATGAAAGAGGATAAACTTTGAAATCCAGAAGTCGGTCCCACCTCTAAAAGAGAAAATTTTTTTTGCCCAAAAAGTAGTTTTCTTGAAAGTCTAAAATCTTCTTAAGGTAATTTTACTTTGAAAGTTTTGATGAAAAGCGTCCAAAGCCAAAATGACTTTGGAAGATATTCCAAATAGTTTAGAAAATTTGCTTTGGAAGAGAATAAGACTTGGAAGTTTTAATAAAGCTTCTGAGAGTTAATTGCTTTTGGAAGAAAATTATTCTTGAAAATATACAAGTACTTAGAAATATTGTTAAGCTTCAGAAGATATTTTGGAAATATCTTCCGAAGGTAAATTTTCTTAAGAAGTTTGTTTTGAAGACTTAAACTTCTTCCAATGGTAAAAATAAAAAGATCAAAATTTTCAAAAAACTAAGGAATGTCTTCTAAAAGAATTTTGCTTCCAGAGTAAACAAAGGCTTATGAAGGTGATAAAAAATAGACAACTTAGGACAAATAAGTTTTAGAAATAATATGATTAAGTTTTAAGAAAAGCTAATCAAAGTTAATTATCTCAATAGCTGATACAAGATACTTAAATATTTGCTCATTAAAAAACGTTGGTGAACATATCAATATATTGTTCATTTGTGTTAACTTTGACTAGTTTGATTAATCCTTTTTCAAAGTTATCTCTAATAAAATGATACCTGATATTGATGTGTTTTGTCCTTGAGTGCTGCACAGGATTCTCTGTGATAGAGATGGCACTATTGTTGTCTATGTGGAAAGGAGTCTCTTTGAAGTTGAATCCATAATCCAGCATCTGATTCTGAATCCAAAGCACCTAAGCACAACAGCTTGCAACAACAACGTATTCAGCTTTAGCAGTTGATGCAGAGACACAGGATTGCTTCTTGCATTGCCATGAGACTATCCTTCCATTAAGGAACTAACATCCCCCTGATGTAGACTTTGCAGTCATATTGCAGCCACTATAGTCACTATCTGTATATGCATACAGATTGAAGTCAGAATTCTTTGGATACCAAAGGCCAAGTGTTGAGGCACCTTTGAGATATCTTAAAATTCTCTTCACAGTGACTAGGTGTGACATCTTGGGGTTGGCTTGATATCTTGCACAAATACATGTAGCAAACATGATATCAGGCCTGCTAGCTGTGAGGTACATAAGAGACCCAATCATAGCCCTGTAGAGATGTTCATGCACACACTCCCCCTCAAGATCAGGTTCAAGGGAGTGGTTTCTTTCTATGGGTGTCTTAGCAACATTACAGTCAGTCATGTTGAATCTTGTAAGTATGTCTTGCACATACTTTGACTGACTTATGAAGATGCCACTGTCAACCTGCTTCACTTGAATTCCTAAAAAGAAATTAAGTTCTCCCATTGCACTCATTTAAAATATATTCTTCATCAACTTCTCAAAGTCTTTGCAGTGCTTTGGATTGGTTGACCCAAAAATAATGTCATCTACATATACTTGTACTAGCATTAAGTCATTCCCTGTTCCTTTGATGAAGAGAGTTCCATCTATAGTGCCTCTTTTGTATCCATGTTGACAGAGATACATAGATAGAGTCTCATACCACTCCCTAGGATCTTGGTGCAACCCATAAAGAGCTTTATCAAGTTTACAAACATAATCAGGATGATCAGGATCTGCAAACCCAGGTGGTTGTTTGACATACACCTCTTCATCAATTACCCCATAAAGAAAAGCACACTTGACATCAAGTTAGTAGACCTTGAAATCCTTGGATGTAGTAAAAGCTAAGAATATTATAACAGCTTCAAGTCTTGCAACAGGAGCAAAGACAACTGTGTAGTCAATTCCTTCTTCTTGTATGTATCCTTGAACAACTAGTCTAGCCTTGTTTTTGATGACAAGTCCTCTATCATCCTTCTTATTCCTAAACACCTATTTGGTTCGTATGGTAGTCTTACCTTAAGGAAGAGGACATGGTTCCAAACCTTTTGCCTTTTGAATTGAAGCAGTTCCTCTTGCATAGCTTCAACCCAACTTCCATCTTTTAAAGCCTCATCAATTTTCTTAGGCTCTATCTGGGATAAAAACAAGAGTGAATACAAACATTTACATCATGGGTTTGTCCTCTTGTTTTTACCCCTAAGTCAACATATCCAATGCTGTTTGTGGTAGGATGAGACTTGTGAATCCTTAGTTGAGGGTCACAATAAGTTTCTTAAAGAGATCTAAATTTGAGAAATTTAGATCATGCAATGAAGTTTCTCCCACCACATCAGCACACTTATCAATAGAGACTTGATCCAATGAGTGTGTGATATCATTGATGTTGTCTTTAATGGAGTGATTGTCAACATCAAGAAATTCTTGATCACTTTCACCACCACAATGATCTTCTACATTTGAAGCTTCTTTATCTGAGTGTTGTGCCTTTGAGCTGGAATTTGAAGGCATCCCAGATGTATCAGCTGAATTTGTCATTGTTGTGCTGATGGAAACTTCATTTGCAGAGTTAGTTACAACTGGAGCTGAAGTAGTATAGCTGAAGGTCTTCTCAACTCAAATATTGGATCAGGATCACCTGTAGGTAATATATCTGTGGATCCTGAAACATGCTCACAAGATTGTTAAAACAGTTGGTAACTAAATCAAGATCAAATAGCCAATCAGGACCTGAACCTTTCATAAAGTGTGCTCATTGAAAGTCACATTGGCCGACTCCTCAACTACTCTAGTTCTAAAGTTGTATACTCTATAAGCCTTGGCTTAGGAAGAGTATCTGTTGGAGCTATACAAGATAGTCTATATTATCAACACAGTCAAAGTCAACAAAAGTCAACATCACGGTCAAAGTCAACAAAAGTCAAACCCAACACGTTCGAGACGAAGAATCGAGACGAGACGTTGAAGATTTAAATGACTAGGAATTTTATTGTAATAAATATATTTTGTGTGAACAAAATATATTTTATCTTGTTTTAGTCTAGTTATATGTAAATAGGGAAGCTTAGACTTGACTATAAATAGCCTAATTGTAATTAGGATTAGGCTAATGGTTGCATGACCAATGGATTGGGGGATTACTTAAACATATATTTTGCAATCTAATTAAAGATCAAAGGGGTTTTATTGTGTTCATCTTAGTTTGATCTATAATCTTCATGATTTGATTCAAGGGTGATCAACCTGGGCTAACAGTATCCAATAAAATGTCCATCATCTAATTTCTCATCAAACTTGGCAATTTGATCTTTGGTATTCAAGATGGTACAAGAACATCCAAATGACCTGAGAAAACCAGTGAAAGGTTTCCTCTTGTGCCAAGTTCATAAGAAGTCTTACCATGTGTCTTAACTACTAAAACTCTGTTTTGCACATAGCAAGTAGTGTTAACTGCCTTTGCCCAGAAGGTGATGGGCAGTTTAGAGTCAGACAACATAGTTCTTGCAGCTTCAATAAGTGTCCTATTTCTCCTCTCAGCAACACTATTTTGCCGAGGAGTCCTAAGAGCACTATATTGTCTTGTAATACCCTTTTCATTAGAAAATGTATCAAGGATTTGGTTCTTGAATTCAGTTCCCTGATCATACCTTATGTTTTTGACCTTATGATCATATTGATTCTCAATCTTTAAGATGAAATTCTTTAGAATCTCAGGGGTCTCATCCTTAGTTCTAAGAAAGAAGACCCAAGTGAATCTTGTAAAATCATCTATGATCACTAAACAATAAGAGGTCCTTCCTAGACTCATTACACTAGTGGGGAAAAAGAGATCCATATGTAATAAGTGTAGGGGAGTAGTGATGGAGTTTCTTTCCTTTGGCTTGTGAGATACCTTGTGTTGCTTCCCTTTCAGGCATGCAACACAATGATCATCACTTGTAAACTCTTTTTTTGGCATTCAAGTTACCAAATTATTCTTAATTAATTTATTCATATTCTTGAAGTTTATATGGCATATTATTTTATACCAGAGGAAAGATTGATCACTATTGGCTTTAGATAAAAAGCATGAAACTTCCCCTAAAGGAGATGTTTCTTGCAAATCCATCTTGTACATGTTCCCTTTCCTGGGGGCTCTGAGCAGGATATGCTCATGAGGAATGACCACCCCGGGCTTGAGAACAATATGCTCATGCTCAGTAAAGAGCATGTTATGACTCTGATCACAAAAATGAATTGTATCCAAGCTTTTTTACAAAGTTTACCTTCTCTATACCGAGCTTACCATTTGTGACCCTGCCCTTTCCAGTTATGTAACCACAAGCATCTCCTCCAAAAGCAACTGGTCCTCTATCAATTTTCTTAAAATTCTGGAGCAATGACCCATTGCCTGTTATGTGCCTGGAACAACCACTATCAATGATCCAGACTTTCTTGTTTGTCTTGAGCTGTTCCTGCACCAAAAGAAATGTTTAGTTATATGTGGAAACCCAAGCCTTATTGGTCTTGGGCTTATCAAAAAAAGTTAAAGACAATGCAACAGTAATAGATCCTATTGTCATGTTTTGAGGATCATTTTCTGCTGATGATGGAGAGCTTTCAGTCACTTGGTCTTTCTTGTCTTTCACACCACCTTTGGAAGTTTAGACTTGACCTTCAACACTTTAGAAGTTTTGATGACTTCGGAAGTTTTGATGACTCGACCTTTAGAAGATCTTGCTAACACTGGAACAGGCTTCAGTGCTTCGGAAGTATTCCTTTCTTTCGAGACCAAATTTTCTTCCGAATGCAATTTCCCACTTGTCTTCTTCTTCAATTTGGAGATTCCGAAAGGAAAAGATTTTCCTTCCGAAGCTTGCTTCTTCTTCAAACTCTTAAAAGTCTCTTTTTTGGTCATATGGACAGTACTTTTCGGATTGTAAAGACAATTCTTACCAAGATGAGAAGCACTCCACACATAACACAATCCATTTTCTTCTTCCTAAGAGTCTTCTTTTGTGAACAAAGCTAAACTTGATCACTTTCCTTCTCCATCTTCATCTTTGCAGATGCTGTGGCAATTCCTTTGGGGAGAGAACTACCTTTGGAGCTGGATGGTTCAGGTTGTATAGCACTGGTACACAGCTGATCAGCTTTCTTCATGTTGTTAGGATGAGTTGGACATAAACTAGAACTCCTGATGCTAGAGTTTGAGTTTGTGTATTCAGTCTTAACCACCTCAAAACCTGCAGAGATAAAAAATTGTCACTACTTAGAATTAAAGGTGGCCTTGATCTCTTGAGTCTTCTTTGCCTTCCTCTTGCTCTTCCTAATCAAGTTCTTCCTTCTTGACTTGGTCATCCTAACTCTTTTACTCTCCTCAGAAGGATAGTGACCCTTCTTAGAATGCTCTTTTTCATTCTTCTCAGAGGCATCCTTCACTATCTCTTCTTCATCCTCTTCAGTCATGGGGTCTATGAGAGGAAGCTCATCTTCATAAGTTCCACACCTAGGAGATCTTACAGACAAGATTGTGTGTGGAGGAACTATCTCACTAGATCCCAGTCCTTGCTTATTTTGATAACAAACTTTTGCATGCAAGGATGAGGATATTATGTTCTTGAAGGTCTCTTCTTCAAGAACACATTTTTCTGCCTTGGCTTTGCTGATCACAAGCTCAACCTAGCATTCAGTCAACTTAGTTATGAGATCTTTGATCCGAGTCCTGTAGTTGGTATGTTCATGTTTAAGAGTTGAAATGGTTTTCTCTAAGTCCTCTGTCTTTAGTTTATAATCATTTTTAGTTCTATTGAAATCAGATTTTAAGATATTTAAAGACTCAAGATCAGATCTCATCTCTAAGTTGTAGGACCTGTATCTATTTACTTTAGCAATACATTTAGGTGTATGGAGATGTTCCAATACCTTTGCTTCATCATGGTCAGCCATTAGCACTTGGTTTGGAGATGCATCTTCCACCTGAAAGCTCCAGTCAAAGCCTCATTTTTCAACAACAACTACAGCTTGCTGCTTTGGCTTCTCATTCTGGGTGGGTCTATCAATGTAGTTTGGCCTGGCTTGTGCTTGGCCACCATTTGTCCTTGGTGCCTTGCACTCCCTTGCAAAGTGACCCATTTGGTTGGAGTTGTAACACTTCACTTTGCTTTTATCCAGCCCAAACTTTCCACTGGCTGCATTGGTTGGAAACTTCCTCCCTGTCCTCTTGTATAACTTCTTGGCTCTATGAGTAAAGAGAGTCATTTGCTGAACTATCTCCACATATTCCAGTCATCTGGATGAATACATTCCAAATCTTCAAGGGTGAAGAGAAAGTTGCCTGTGCTTTCATCAAAAGACACAAAGGCATGTGAAGCTTGTCTCTTGGAATGGGCTTCCTTGAGTATAGCTTTCTCTTTGTGTCTCCGGGAAGGTGATGAAAGGACCCTTTTTGGAGTTTTCAGGATAACAGATAAGATGATGTTGTGGTTCTATACTATCCCTTTCAACCATATGGAGGGCTGAACTTAGTTGATTGCTGGAGTTACCAGATGAAACTTGCATATTCATCTCCATCTGGTATCCATTAATAATACCATATAACTCTGTCAAAGTAAGAGTCCTAAGGTTCTCAGTTCTTTTGATAACAACACAATAATGTGTCCATTGTATGGGAAGAGAGGACATGAACTTCCTTACAATGTCCCTGTTCTCAAGAGTCATTCCAACATCCATTAGAGTATCCATAATCTCAACATACTTGAAGTATTGTTAAGTCATGGTTTCATATGTTTTGTAGGTGAAGTTTACAAACTACTGCTTCAGGAGATCTTTCTTGTTTTCCTTGGCTTCACTTGACCCCTCATACATCACCTTCAGTGCATCCCATAGCTGTTTAGCTATTTTGCACTTCTTGAAGCCTCTGTATCTGGAATTTGGAAGGGCAGTTTGAAGGGTTGTCATGGCTTTCTGATCAATATCTATGCTCTTCCTATCTTCTTCAAAATAATCAGCCACATCTTTTGGAATCATACCACCCCCAGCAGCAGCTCAAGAGGTGTGCAGGACCAGTGAAAGGTATGCACTTACAACAGAACAACACAATGAGGAGAGTTACTTAGAACACTTAACAGATCAAATTGGAAACTGGATAACTTTTAGTGAAAGATGCTAAGAACACAAGTAAAGATGAGACAGAACAAGATTGCAAACAACACAAGTAATTGGTTTTCAAGAATGTTGTATATTGCTTCTCAAGTTCTATTACAAATGTTACAAAGCATAAAGGAAAGTTACAAGTAGTTGAGATACATATACTACATCCTACAGCCGGCCATACTTTGAAAGCCAGCTGGATAAAATTGACTAGACAACTATAAAATCAAATGTAGAGTCAAAAGGCAGATTTGCCTTTTGACTAGTGACAATGACATGCCATAGCTCACATCCTAATATATTACAAAAAGGATAAAAGTACATAAAGTAGAGAGCACAGACTCAAGACCTCAATGTACAGTTACTAAAAGCATGGACCTTTTCACCAACTCATGTAAGTTGGTGACTTTACAGAGATGCAGTGGAAAGGTGGTCCAGCTTTATGGTAAAGTACATCAGATAAAGACATGTCTCTAAAAGTCTTCGGAAGAAATCTGTCTTCACTCTTTGGCTTCAGAAGACTTTGTCTTTGAAGCTTCGGAAGACTTCACTTTTGGCTTCGGAAGATGTTGGTCTTGGCTTCGGAAGATTTAACACTTAAAATATTTCTAATGCATGGTGTAGAACATCCGAAGCATTTCTACTTCTGTTCTTCAGTGCATGCATACAAGGAGACTTTGGATGTTTTGGATGCATCAGACTTATAGGAATCCTTACAAACTCCCCCTAGGCTGATGCTACTAAAAAATTTGAAGATCTTCAGCTGTTGACAGTCCTCCTAATGAGGATGAACATGCCCTTCTTCATCAGATGGTCAGGATCACATCAGACTCTCATAATATCTTCTCATCTCAAAGAGATCATACAGAGGTAGGTTGAATAAGTCTTGCCATGTGTAGACATTTTCAACACTTTGATCTCTGATCACATGCCATTTTTCTAGATTAGTTGTGAAGGTCCAGGATAAGATGGGTCTCTCAACTGCAAGAGGAGCCACTTGAATTGGAGTTGATTGGGCTGACTCTTCATGCACTTCCTCAGGTTGATCTAACTCAGCCTGAGGTGTAGAGGTGGATGATTCAGGTTTCTTCTTTTTCTTTGACTTTGGTTTGGAAGCCATCCTCTTCTTCCTCTTAGATGACTTTAACTGAGAAGACTAGTCTGCAGTGTGACACCCGGTCAAACAGGTCAACACTCGAAACCATTCGTAATAATAAATTTATGGTTATTTAATTATTATATCTGATTAATTGAAAACCCTACGTTAACGTTTTAACGAACCTTGGAATCATTTAACAGTTACTTGTATATAATAATACTAATAATTACATTAATGATTAATTAATAATATTAATAATAACAATACTAATTAATTAATAATAATAATATTGAGATTGGAAGACATGCATGGATGACAACTAAGTCATCCATATCTTCTCAAAATCTCCTCTTAAACCCACTCAACCCCTACATATTCTCACCATTTCCACTCCCACACACACACACACACCACCCCATCGGACACCACCTACCGCCGCACCGCCACCTGCCGCCTGCACCACCGCCTGCCACCGCCACCTGCTCCATCCATCGCCGCCTCCACCGCAGCCGCCAGCCACCACCGTACCTACCACCTTCATCGCGCGCCCCACCCCGGCCGCGACCATCATCACCATCGTCATCACCGACATCACCATCCGCCACCACCTCCACCTCCATCGACCGCGACCACCACCTCCATCTCCATCGACCACGACCACCACCTCCATCACCATCAACCGCCGTCACCACCACCTACACCATCGGCCTCCGTCGCCACCTCGAACACCATCACCACCCGTAAACAACAAACCCCCCCTTCTCTCTCTGGCAACCACAAACACCACCACCACTAGTGACCTTCACCTACATTCTCTTTAAGGATTCTAGTTGGAACTCTGAATAGAACCTGAAATTGTAATCGGGAGTCAAAGATCGTGCTTGCATTGTGTGTGGTTACATCTATTAGATTCTCAAGGTATTGTGTTAGATTACTATTATTTGTGCATGCATGATGATCAAGAAGAAAATCTTGATGAACCCTAGTTCACCCACTTAATGGTTATATGAAAGATGTTGTTCTAATGATTTTGGATTTTAAAAATATGTTTGGAATGGTTGTATGAATCTGAAAAATGTATAGGTAATGATTTTAGTTTGATAAAATCATGTTATTTGGATGATTTGGGTGGTAAGAATGTATATATGTATGTATATGTCGTGTATGTATGTATACATAAACATACAAATGGAAGTCTAGTGGATTATGGTCTTTTAAGGAACACTTAGGTGAAAACCTTGGATGGATAATTGTTGAGGATGATATGACTTAGGGGAGTGGCTAAGATTGAAACTTGATGATGTTACAAATTTAAAACTAGGACAAGTGAAAGGATTAATAAAGGGAAAACATAAATACTTGGACACATTATAATGCTACAATTGAAAGTAAAGTTGACGAACAATGAATCAAGGATTAGAACTAAGATAACGACCGTATATGGACTAACAGAACGTTACCACAAAAGGACATGATTAGAATGACAAATAAAGACTTTAGACATACTAATAATAAATAAAGTAAACTGAAAAATAATACACACACACACACACACACACACACACACACACATATATATATATATATATATATATATATATATATATATATATATATATATATATATATATATATATATATATATATATATACACATACCCTACTTAAAATGATTTCAAATAAATAGATTTTCGAATAAACGAATTTCATAAAAAATAAATATCAAATATATTTTTATATCTCAAACGAATATAATAATGGGCTTATAAAAGAAACTTCATATAAAAGTCCACTATTTAGCTAAATAATAAATAAAAATTATCATTTAAAATAGGTCAACTAGAAATATACGATACAAAATAGAAAATTTAAGACTTCGTAACTCTAGAGTAACTAGTTAAGAATCATAGTAAATAAACATAAGATAAATATGATAGTGATTAAGTGATAAGCATTAAGAATACGTTACAATTAGATCGTAGTTTATAGGGCAAATATATCATAAATTTTCTATGAAAGATAAATAAATTCTTTTAAGAAACTGACCAAAATATTTTAATATAAATAAAGACATTCTTCTAAAATAACCAAATGAGTTGGGTGAAAAAGCATTCTCGTAAGCATAAATTATCGTATATTAACCATGGTGCATCTAATTAAGGTTTTATTAATCGGAAGTCTAGCACGTTGGTTAGTTTCGTTAATCGCACTCAAGGTGAGTCCTTCGGGCCCATTTTAAACATTGTGTTTATTTTAACTGTTTTTGGGGGAAAGGCATGAGAAACAATACTTCAAAATATATGATGAGTTAAAAGGATTATTATATGTTATGAGGGTATAAGTTGGGTTAGTGGTATGGGAATATACTATTGAGCCCTGATGTGCTCCAAATTATACATAAAAAATCCTATCAAAAGCACATCAATTATTCCTTAATATCTTCCTTAAAATGATGAAAATGTACTTAAAAGTGTTAAATTGTGTTTTTAGGTGTTTAAAAGGGCAAGATGGACAAAAGGAGCATATTTAACAAGAAATTGAAGCAATCCGAGCTTTGGACTCCAAGCATGGGGTCGTGCCTCATTAAGCACGCCCCCATGCCTTGCCAGAAACACACCCCCGTGCTAAATTAACACACCCCCGTGCTTGGACATCTGACAGGACAAAAAGTACTGTCCCCTAAAAGTAGACACGGGGCCGTGCCCCATAAGGCACGGGGCCGTGCCCCACCACCAACACGGGGCCGTGCCCCATTTAGCACGGAGTCGTGCCCGACACAACCTGCATGTACGAGCCGACCAACTTTCGTAAGCATTGTACTAGCACGGGGCCGTGCCTTTTAGGCACGGGGTCGTGCTTAAACACTCCGGAAAGCCTATAAATAGAAGCCTAAGCTCACCATTTTTGGCAAGCTTTGGTGGGAGAGTTACTCTGCTGAATTCTCTCGGGAATCAAGACTTCAAGATCATTCGGAGGCTCGGGAGGTGCATACAACACTTGGAAGAAGCTTGGGATCACCTAAACATCATCCATTGTGGATTATCGGTTTGATTGTTCCATTTCACCGATGATCACTTATCTATCTTCTTTGTTATCCGTTGTTATGCTAAAGCTCATCATGAGCTAAACTCTATTTATCATCCTAATCGGATGAAACTTATGTAATTTGTGATGAACTAATGGTGTGATAAATATTATGTTAATGTTATGGTGGTCTTGGGAAAACTATTGATGGGTAGCATCTACATTTGAACGAGAAGTTATAACTTTATGGTTTGTGATTGTGATTGTCATACAAGGTTGAAAACCGTATGATTAACTTTCATTCGCGAAACCGGTCTTCATAATAAATCCATGGCTAATGAACTAGAAATGGTTATTAGAAATCATATCACTTTAACTTTCTGATCATTTGCGGGTTCCCTTTTATTAGTTCGGAAACTTCAGTAATTGTTACGGTTTTCTAAAATTAATGGTATGTTAGGAAGGAACCTGATCAACTCTCTTTTTAACATTAAATTATGTTTTCAGAAATCGTATGTCAAATAGGACACAAAAGATTCACCTACATTACTAGGGCTTTGATCTGAGCAGTAAACTCAGCCTGACAGGATCAAGTCACTACGGCAGCAGGATAGACGAGAAATCGTGCCGGCTCATCTTTATAAACATTAACATAATTACATTAATCAATATCTTTAAATCACATCACCAATTCAGCACAATTACATAAGTGGAGTCTAATTAGGATGATAACTTTTATTCCCTGATTTTAAATCCAAACGCTTCAATTCTTATTTTACTTTCTTTTTATTACTGTTTACTTTTAAACCCTAAACAAAATCTTGCCAATACAAAATATCACTCTCTTTAACAAAAACCAAATCTGATAGTCAAACATCAAGTTTGTTGAGTAGGCTAGGTGTGTTCACGGATTAGTACTTGGTTCTTACCAACACTATATTACCACACGACAGGTACACTGCCTTTTGTGTGTGTGGTTTAGTATTAGTAACAACCAATTAAAACTGAATCTGTGTAATAAATCTTTATCAAATATATATACTATCCGCAGACCATCAAGTTTTTGGCGCCGTTGCCAGGGACACATGGCAGTTTGAAAGACAAACTAAATTTTTGACTATCTTGCATATAACCTGTTAAAATATTTTTGTTTAACTTCATTTTTATTCGTAAGTAGTTTGCCTTAGTTAGTTTAGTTATTTTTGCCTGATTCATTTTAAGCCTTAGTTAGTTTATGCTTCCTTAAGTTAGTGTATGTCCGATTCGTCTAATCCTGAACTTGTTCCGCCTCTTCCGGAACCCGAACGACTTTTCCGTCAAAGATTGCGCAAAAGATCACAACAAGAAGCACCAGTCATTGAAGAAGACATTTTGGAAGATACACCATCCGAAGAAGACATGGCTAACCAAGAAGAGGAAATGAAGATGACACACTATGCCACACCGTCAATAGATGGTTATGAGTCTAGTGTTGTCCAACCAGCAATAGCGGCCAACAATTTTGAGATTAAGTCTAGTATTATCCAACTTGTAGAAAACTCTGTTCAGTTCCATGGGTTACACGACGAAGACCCTAATGCTCACATCTCATGATTCCTTCGTATCTGTGCGACCTTCAAAATCAATAACTGTTCAGACGACGCCATTCGACTAAAACTTTTTCCATTTTCACTTCGAGGCCGAGCCATCGATTGGCTTGATTCACTTCCGCCTGGTTCCATCACCACATGGGCGGGAATGGCTGAACAATTCCTTTTGAAATACTTTCCACCCGATTATACTGCCAAACTAAGAAGCAGCATCACAAGTTTCCGTCAAGACGACGATGAATCATTACACGCAGCATGGGAGAGATATAAAAGTCTCCTTCGGAGATGCCCACATCACGGATCTGTGGCTGCAGTGTCAAACCTTTTATGATGCGATTAGCGGAGCCCACAAGCAAGCAGTAGACCAAAGTGCGGGAGGAGATTTTGGAAGTGTCACGCCAACAGAAGCATATCAAGCCTTAGAAAGAGCAGCTAGGAAGAGCTTTGCTTACAATCCTTTAAGAACCAAACCCAGTTCTAAAGGTATTCATCAAGTAGACTCTGAAACCCTAATTGCAGCCCAATTAGAAGCTCTAACCAAAAAATTTGAACAATTGCAAAGCAAGCTAAAGAAAACTCCAACACGATGCAACACATGTGGAAATTCACACAAGACCAACGAGTGCCCACAAGGCGTTATGATGGTTGAAGATGTTGACTACGTAGGAGGCCCAAACAACTCATACAATTCAAATTGGAGAAACAACTCGAATTATAGAGATGCTGGCAGTAACCAACAATCATCTGGATTCAACCGAAGGCCACCTTACCAACAACAGAAACCACCATACCAAGGTCCAAGCAGTAGTAACCAAGACCGTGGAGCATCATCAATGGAAGACTTATTACAGCAATTGTTGTTAACCACACAAGCCACAGATGAGTACATCCGGAAATCTGATCGAAGAAATGAGGAGAGGTTCCAAAGAAACGAAGCTGACATCAAAAGCAACAAAGCATCATTACAGACCATAGAACACCAAGTAGGTCAAATAACACAACAACTCTCTGAAAGACCTCAAGGAGCTTTGCCCAACAACACTGTGACAAATCCTAATGCTCAAGTCAAAGCCATCACCACCAGGAGTGGCAAAACCACTCAAGGTGATGCACCTGCATTACAACCCATCCTTGAAGAAGTAGAAACTGAAACTCCAAGTAATGCGAGTGATAAGCAAAAGCAACCTGTTGTTATTGAAGAACCAGCAAAGAAATACGTTCCACCACCACCTTATGTTCCACCACCTCCATATCCAGGTCGTTTGAGACAACAGAGAATGGAGGCACAATATGGCAAATTCCTTGGGTTGTTCAAGCAACTCCGCATCAATCTGCCCTTGGTGGAGGCCTTAGCACAAATGCCAAACTACGCTAAGTTTCTAAAAGGTGTATTGTCAAACAAAAAGAAGCTGGAAGAGTTATCACACGTAGTTTTGAATGAGGAATGCCTGCAGTTCTTCAAAACAACTACCCTCAAAAGATGACTGATCCAGGAAGTTTCACCATACCTTGCCTAATAGGAAATCTTTCTGTCAGTAATGCGTTAGCTGATTTAGGTGCTAGCATTAACCTTATGCCTTATGCGGTTTTTGAAAAATTAAACTTAGGTGAACCTAGACCTACCCGTATGAGCATCCAGTTAGCTGACCGGTTTGTCAAATATCCAAGGGGCATCGTTGAAAATCTCTTAGTTAAAATTGACAAATTCGTATTTCCTGTTGATTTTGTGATCCTAGACATGGATGAGGACAAAAATGTTCCTCTTATCCTAGGTCGACCTTTCTTAGCGACTGCTCGAGCCCTCATTGATGTTTGTACAGGCAAACTCACGCTTAGAGTAGACGAGGAGGAAGTAACTTTCGATATAGGCCAATCCATGAAACACCCCCAACATCATGATGACTCACTCTATTACGTTGATGCTTGCGATTCGATCATAAGCCGTCATTTGAAGGAAGCCCTTCAAAATGAAGCTTGCAATACTCAATTAATAGAAGTCACAATCACCGAACCCATCTGTGAAAACCAAACCATTCCAGAACTTGAAGTTGACGAAACATCATTTCATCAAGAAGCATTTGAGATCATTGAGCAAGATTTAGAACCAAAAGCCAAACCTTCTATCGAAGACCCTCCAGTCTTAGAGCTCAAAGAACTTCCATCTCATCTCGAATACGCTTTTCTTGAAAACACATCTCAACTTCCTGTCATAATCTCATCCGCCCTATCAATTGATGAGAAGAACAAGTTGCTCAATGTGCTTAAGGCACACAAACGAGCAATTGCATGGAAAATCATGGACATCAAGGGAATCAATCCATCCTTTTGCACTCATAAAATATTGATGGAGGAGAACTTCAAATCCGTCATTCAACCTCAAAGACGTTTAAACCCGAGCATGCAAGAGGTGGTGAAGAAAGAAGTAATCAAACTGCTAGATGCCGGTTTGATTTACCCTATTTCTGATTCGCCTTGGGTCAGTCCCGTCCAAGTTGTTCCAAAGAAAGGGGGAATGCTTGTTGTAACTAACGAGAAGAATGAGCTTATTCCCACTCGTACGGTTACAGGATGGAGAGTTTGCATAGACTATCACAAACTCAATGACGCCACAAGGAAAGATCACTTCCCTCTTCCTTTCATCGACCAAATACTTGAGAGATTGTCTGGAAAAATGTTTGATTGTTTTCTGGATGGTTTCTCAGGTTATTTTCAAATTCCTATTGCTCCCGAAGATCAAGAAAGACACATTCACCTGTCCATATGGCACATTTGCTTATCGGCGAATGCCCTTTGGCTTGTCTAATGCTCCTGCTACATTTCAAAGATGCATGGTAGCAATTTTTCATGACATGATTGAACACTCAATGAAAGTTTTCATGGATGATTTCTCCATCTTTGGAAACTCATTTGAGCAATGTCTTGGAAACCTGGAAAAGATGTTGGTTAGATGTGAAGACTCCAACCTTGTTTTAAATTGGGAAAAGTGCCACTTCATGGTTACGGAAGGAATAGTGTTAGGACACAAAATCTCTCGAGCAGGGCTTGAAGTCGATCAAGCCAAAGTCGACACTATTTCTAAACTTCCTTCCGCATCCCACAACCGTGAAAGACATCAGAAGTTTCCTAGGACATGCAGGATTCTACCGTCGTTTCATTAAAGATTTCTCAAAAATCGCTCGACCAATAACTCAACTCCTGGAGAAAGACGCAAAATTCGTATTTTCCGATGAATGCATTAGTGCATTCAAATTGCTTAAGGAGAGATTGGTAACTGCTCCAATCATGGTTTCCCCAAATTGGACACTACCATTTGAGCTCATGTGCGATGCAAACGATTTCGCGGTGGGAACTGTATTAGGACAAAGGAAAGACAAGCAATTTCACCCAATTCATTATGCGAGCAAAACCCTAAACGACACACAAGAAAACTACACTACCACCGAAAAAGAACTTCTTGCGGTAGTTTTCGCATTCGACAAATTCCGATCGTATCTCATCCTTTCAAAGACAATTGTTTACACCGATCATGCAGCCCTTCGTTATTTGTTCAACAAACAAGATGCAAAGCCGAGATTGATCCGTTGGATTCTTCTGCTTCAAGAATTTGATATTGAAATTCGTGATAAGAAAGGAGCGGAAAATCTAGCGGCTGATCATCTCTCGCGTCTTGAGGACTCAAGTCCTTCACAAACTGAGGAAGCCAAAATAAACGACAATTTTCCTCATGAATTCCTTATGCACATTCAATCCTCAATCGATGAACACCCTTGGTTCGCCGATTTTGCGAATTACTTAGCAAGCGGAATCCTTCTCAAAGGAATGACTTATCAGCAAAAGAAGAAGTTCTTTACTGATATCAAACATTACTATTGGGAGGATCCGTATCTGTTCAGAATCGGTGCAGACCAACTCATTCGAAGATGCGTATATGGAAGTGAAGTAGAACAAATTCTAAGGCACTATCATGAAGGACCCACAGGAGGACACCATGGAGCAACCTTAACAGCCAAGAAAGTATTCGACTCTGGATTTTACTGGCCCACGATCTTCAAAGATGCTCATAACGTGGTATGCACCTGTGATGCATGTCAAAGAGCAACCAATATCTCGACACGGGATGAGATGCCTCAGAAACCAGTTCAAGTATGCGAGATATTTGATATATGGGGTATTGATTTCATGGGGCCATTCCCAGTGTCATTTGGCAATCGTTACATCTTGGTAGCAGTTGATTACGTTTCAAAATGGGCTGAAGCTCAAGCCCTGCCTACCAATGATGCAAGGAATGTTGTCAAATTCCTTAAGAAACTATTTTCTCGTTTTGGTACCCCCAAAGCTCTGATTAGTGACCGAGGAACTCATTTCTATAACAATCAGCTTGAAAGAGCAATGGCACGTTATGGAGTTCACCATCGCTTTACAACTGCTTACCATCCACAAGCGAATGGGCAAGCCGAAGTCACTAACCGAGGTATCAAACGAATCCTTGAGAAAACTGTAGGTCAAAATCACAAGGACTGGTATACCAAGTTAGATGATGCATTATGGGCTTTTCGAACAGCCTATAAGACTCCCATCGGCACAACACCGTTTAAACTAGTTTATGGGAAGTCGTGTCATCTACCTATAGAACTAGAGCATAAGGCCTTTTGGGCACTTAAAGCAGCAAACCTGGACCAAGACCTTGCAGGAAAGAATCGATTCCT
This sequence comes from Flaveria ramosissima, assembly GCA_025215565.1. Classification (NCBI taxonomy): domain Eukaryota; kingdom Viridiplantae; phylum Streptophyta; class Magnoliopsida; order Asterales; family Asteraceae; genus Flaveria; species Flaveria ramosissima. The sequence continues at coordinate 25,595,728 of CM046046.1, read as the reverse complement.
ACAAATTCACAATTGGAGGAATTGAGGGAACAAGCATACGAAAACGCTAGGGTTTACAAAGAAAAGACAAGGAATTCCACGACGCTCGATTAAAGAACACAAAACAATTTCATGTGGGAGAACGTGTCTTACTGTATAACTCTCGTTTACGTTTATTCCCGAAAACTGAAATCACGTTGGTCTAGACCTTATACGATCAAACACGTGTTTATGAATGGTGCCATTGAAATTTACAACCACGCAGGTTTAAGTTTCAAAGTAAATGGTCATCGTTTGAAACCGTATAACGATGGACCAACCAAGATTTCTTCGGAGGAATTAACCTCCACCCCAACGAAAACTAAGTGTGGGGAAGGGTCGTGCCGAAGACCCGAAACTTAAACGCGCGACACTGTACATACATTTTTCTCACTTTTTAGCAATTTTTAGGATTTCACAAGCAGCATAGCACGGGGCCGTGCCCCATCAAGCACGCCCTCGTGCCTCTGACAAAATTTTTCCATGATCTCCGCTGACGACTCTGGAACGTTGCAGGTCGAATTTAAGACGATTTCTGACAAGCACGGGGCCGTGCCTAGCTAAGCACGCCCCCCGGTTCACTCTTCACGAGCGTGTGTATAAATACCACACTTGTTCCATTCTTTTCATTACACTCATTCCTGCTCAAAAACATCAAAAAAATGAAAAATCAATCAATCACGGAAGCTCAAACTGGAATCCCGCGAAGAATCGCGTTCTGAAAAAGCGAGAGCCGAGAACAGCAAAAGAGTATTTCTTCAAAATGCATGAACTGATCAAGCAATTGACAGAAATGAACCTCGTTGCTTCCAATGCTTAGCTGAACTAATCCAAAAAGTTCAGCAGATGAGCGAGGAACTCATTTCCATTAACAAGCAGCTCGCGGAATTGAGCAACCCGCACTTCTCACTATCCCATGCCAAGCCTTCCACACGAAATGTTGGAGGTTTCTTTTAGACACATTCCGTGATGTGTTAAGTGCGCTGTTGCGCGTTAAAGAGTCTGGTTTTGCTGTTTCAGATTCTCGGCTTTTAACGTATCGTGTAACTGTAGGATTCTAGGAATGTAATTTTCAATTTGGCTTGTGTTATTAACTATAGGACTATTTTTGTATCTTTTCTGATGATTTGGAAGTGATAAACCTTAACCGGGAAAATTACACAAAGCGCGAAACTGAAAAAACGGAACAACAAAAGACTGAAACCGTATTTGTACTTGAACACGGCCCCGTGTGTCAAAGGGGCACGTGTTCGACAAGAATTGACACCACCTGCCATTTTTCAGCCTTTGTTCTTTTCCATTCAATGTTGCATGATAAAACCGAGCTAATGTGCCCGGCAAATTCGTATCTTTCATTTTTCAATTCTATCTTCTTTTCCATTTTTCTTTCATTTGTTCAAGTGTTCTTGCAAGAGTATTTGGCCAAGAGGTTAGCATACTAATTCCTTTGATTATGAAAGTCATTTACATGTAGTTAGGTGATTAGGTCTCTAAACAACCGAAATCCTAGCAATTATATGTAAACACTTGTTCTTAAACGTGTTATGGAATGATGAATGCTTTTAACCTACTTGTTTATGTTTATTCTTGTAGTAGATTAGTGTTAATTAGTGTGTTTAGTTAGATATTAGTATGTTTAGTTGGAGGAGGAGGCTATATCTGGAATGCCAGCGTATCATACCTTCTCGGACGAGGAAAGTAGAGACGCGGAAAGTGGTGCAATGAGGAAAGCATTTTGGGAGCGGATTGGAACCGGAGGGTTCAACTTGAGCATAACAAAAAGCAGTCAGATACGAGGCCCGCTGCTGCAATACATTCATCGGTTACTCAGCCATTCCATAACAGCTCGTGGTCAAAGCGAGGGAGTTGTTAATTTGAGGGACTTGTTTATTTTATATTGTATGGTTAATCAGTTGCCATGTAATATTGGGTATTTGTTTTGTAATCTTTTTGCCAGGAACGCGATTGCAGGTGCTCCAACACCCATGTTTGGAGGAAGCTGGATTTTGAACTTATATGAAAGCTATGGTTATAACACTGAGGGAACCAAAGGAGTGATGCCCGGACTGTTAGACTCGAGCATTTGTACAAGTATGTACATGGTGACAAGCTTACCAAATGGGCACCCGAGATTCATGGATAAGAAGGGACAAATCTGGGATCCGGCGGATCCCGAAGAAATTATCATGGATCTCGACATGCCGATACAGCCGGAAGGAGCTGGAGCTGGATCTTCAAGTTCACGAACAAGGGAATTTCCAATCATGCTAGACCTTTATGAGTCAATCCAAACCACCGAAACCCATGCAAGGCGATCATTTGAATATGCCCAACGAGCCTTCAACCGAGTCGAAAATCTGAATTCCCGAGTCGATGACTTGAGCAGAGATGTCACGTACATCATAAACCGAATGTACCACGAGTGGGGGGATATCCCACCACAAAGCCCTTGAAAACCGTATCATTTTCGGGGCCCCGGCACAGTTGTTTTGTGCCAATCTATCTTTTAATTTATGTCGTTTTCTTTTTATTTTGTGTGTTTAGGATTTTAATGCTTTCAATAAATTGGTGACATTTCAGGTGATACCGAGGATTCTAACAACGCGAGGGCAACCAAACACAAGTGAAAAATTCATCATTTTGAGGGGAGTTATTTCGTTACCCTTTCTCGATCATGAATATTTTAATCACATTGAGGACAATGTGAATTTTAAGTGTGGGGATGGGAGTAATACATTTGACTTTGCTAAAAAGGTCCAAATTAAAATTTTTAAGAAAAGATCACTTACCAAATAATTTTTGTGACAAGAAACCAAAAATTTAATATAATTTTTGATAAACCAAATTATAAATATACATTTTCGGGAAATAGAGAAGTAAATCAATGACGTCCAAATAAAAATTGAAAATGTTTTTTGTGATATCCTTAAAAGCAATAATCTAGTAAAATATTTAATCATGTAAAATGAAACACTTTTACCCAATTCCATCCGTATGTGGGTTTATTTTTGAGCCTTAAAAAAGCTTTTGCAAGTTGCAATTCTACTTTCATTCTGGATTTAATTGAGGGTGCCATATGATACGTGTGATTCGAACTTGTTTTGGGTATACATTTCAAGACCTTAATTAGTATTTGTTGCATAAAAATGAGTTAGGCACTAGGAAACTTTAACCATTCAAGCCCCAACCATTGTCTTTAATTTTCCTTACCCGAACGTCAACCCTAGTTAGCCCCGTTGAGCTTAAACGTTTTTTTATCTTTCAATCACCCGAGTCACCAAGTCACTTAACCAAAAAGCCTTCAACAAAACCCGTTTTCGTTAAAGATACGTTTTTGGCTTATAAAAAAAATATATTTGGTCTTTTACCGGCAAACCTTAAAGAACTGGAATGCATTCTTTTGATTTCAATTTGCTTTGTTGCCTTCATCACGCAAAACCGGGACTTCCCCCGGAAATCCACGAACAAATTTTCAATCTCACGTTTGACGCAAGAAAGAAATGGCGAAAAAAGGAACAAGTTCCGCCATTTTGTGGGATTTCAAAAAGTGCTATAAAGAGACGGGCAAAAAGATATGAAAGATGCCCGAATTGTGGAAATTGGTCCCATAATGGAAAATGCAAAAAGAATCAAACTGAATCTCAATACGAATACACAAAATTAATCCGATTGGGTGCTATTAGGCTTCAGGTCGAACGATCCTTGAGAAAGAAAGTTTTGTGTATCTTCGGGTAAAAGATGAAGTGCGATTCTTGAAAGCAAAATACGGTCTTGACAATCTGACCTTAAACGAGTCCTCAAGCTAGCATATCCCTTCTAGTTTGAAGTATTTTATAGGGAACCTTTATTGCTTTCCTTGTAGTTTATGTTAGAAAAATAAGCCAAGACCGCCGTCTTTAGCAATTAGCCACTCTTTTCAAATATTCCATACCCAAGCCCGAGCCAAGTTACAATCCATCAAAGACCTAATGATTTATGCAAATAAATATCTAAGTAGGTGGAGATTTGATCCCTTAACAAGCATATGATTTCACACGTATTCATACTAGGCAATTGAGTGTATTAGTCATACTTAATCTTGATTATGACTCCATATATTTAGCCAAGTGTGAGTGCATCTTGTGAGAAGTGTGGATTTTTACATGATAATAATCTTTACTAACCAACCTATTGCTTGCTAGGATATCATTTTACATGTGCTTAGAATATTTATATATGGATGAAAATAGTATTTACTTGCATACTTCTCGAAAGACATGTTTATAATTTGATTTATTTGGTTTTTGGTGGAATTGTCGTTTTAAGTGATTTTTGCTTGAGGACAAGCAAAGTTCAAGTGTGGGGATGTTTGATGTGCTCCAAATTATACATAAAAATCCTATCAAAAGCACATCAATTATTTCTTAATATCTTCCTTAAAATGATGAAAATGTATTAAAAGTGTTAAATTGTGTTTTCAGGTGTTTAAAAGGGCAAGATGGACAAAAGGAGCATATTTAACAAGAAATTGAAGCAATCCGAGCTTTGGACTCCAAGCATGGGGCCTTGCCTCATTAAGCACGCCCCCATGCCTTGCCAGAAACACACCCCCGTGCTAAATTAATACACCCCCGTGCTTGGACATCTGACAGGACAAAAAGTACTGTACCCTAAAAGTAGACATGGGGCCGTGCCCCACCACCAACACGGGGCCGTGCCCCATTTAGCACTGGGCCGTGCCTGACACAACCTGCATGTACGAGCCGACCAACTTTCGTAAGCATTGTACTAGCACGGGGTCGTGCCTTTTAGGCACGGGGCCGTGCTTAAACACTCCGGAAAGCCTATAAATAGAAGCCTAAGCTCACCATTTTTGGCAAGCTTTGGTGGGAGAGTTACTCTGCTGAATTCTCTCGGGAATCAAGACTTCAAGATCATTCGAAGGCTCGGGAGGTGCATACAACACTTGGAAGAAGCTTGGGATCACCTAAACGTCATCCATTGTGGATTATCGGTTTGATTGTTCCATTTCACCGATGATCACTTATCTATCTTCTTTGTTATCCGTTGTTATGCTAAAGCTCATCATGAGCTAAACTCTATTTATCATCCTAATCGGATGAAACTTATGTAATTTGTGATGAACTAATGGTGTGATAAATATTATGTTAATGTTATGGTGGTCTTGGGAAAACTATTGATGGGTAGCATCTACATTTGAACGGGAAGTTATAACTTTATGGTTTGTGATTGTGATTGTCATACAAGGTTGAAAACCGTATGATTAACTTTCATTCGTGAAACCGGTCTTCATAATAATCCGTGGCTAATGAACTAGAAATGGTTATTAGAAATCATATCACTTTAACTTTCTGATCATTTGCGGGTTCCCTTTTATTAGTTCGGAAACTTCAGTAATTGTTACGGTTTTCTAAAATTGATGGTATGTTAGGAAGGAACTTGATCAACTCTCTTTTTAACATTAAATTATGTTTTTAGAAATCGTATGTCAAATAGGACACAAAAGATTCACCTACATTACTAGGGCTTTGATCTGAGCAGTAAACTCAGCCTGACAGGATCAAGTCACTACGGCAGCAGGATAGACGAGAAATCGCGCCGGCTCATCTTTATAAACATTAACATAATTACATTAATCAATATCTTTAAATCACATCACCAATTCATCACAATTACATAAGTGGAGTCTAATTAGGATGATAACTTTTATTCCCTGATTTTAAATCCAAACGCTTCAATTCTTATTTTACTTTCTTTTTATTACTGTTTACTTTTAAACCCTAAAAAATCTTTCCAATACAAAATATCACTCTCTTTAACAAAAACCAAATCTGATAGTCAAACATCAAGTTTGTTGAGTAGGCTAGGTGTGTCCACGCATTGATACTCGGTTCTTACCAACACTATATTACCACACGACAGGTACACTGCCTTTTGTGTGTGTGGTTTAGTATTAGTAACAACCAATTAAAACTGAATTTGTGCAATAAATCTTTATCAAATATATATACTATCCGCAGACCATCAAGCCCCTAAATCCTCCTATAATCATTAACCTCGGGGAGGCCACAAACTATATTGGTAGATCTATCGGGTTAGAATGGCCCGCTCTCGCGACTTGTCGCACTGGTCAGGTTGTGGCGAGGGAATTTATATGTTTGGACTGTTGTGGGGCAACGACTTGTTTCTTGGTTTGATTATGGACTTATAACCTGAATTAATCATAGTACCTAGCTAGTCTATATTAAGTATATTATATCTCGTTTCATCATATTATTTTCGCAAATGAACGTTTATGAGACTAAAAACCCCGATCGCCACCAACTTTATGTTGACTCTATTACCCTTCATGCTTTTCAGGGTTGTAGGTAAGCTCTATGTGGAAATCCCAGAACTAAGTCTTTGGAGGGTCAAACGTTTCAACCGTCTTTAAATAATATTAGGTTCATGAATAAAAGACAATATTACGTGTCAAATTTTGAGTTGTCTAACCCTTGTTGACAAAAATACTATTATAACCTTGTTTATGATGTTAATTATGTGGCTATTCATAAATGATGTTATTGTTGAACACATTTGACTATAAAGGTTGGATTATCTCCAACTTCTGTTATCACCACGTTCGTAACCTTCCGCTGCGATTTTCGGGGTGTGACATGCAACACCTTGTTGATCAGTCTTGTCTTGCTCAGTTGGGTGTTCCTCCCTCATAGTTTCAGAAGGAGAGGGAGTTTGACCCTGCTGTGGATCAGAAGATTAAGCTTGCTGAGGCTCAGCAGGAGGTCCAGGTTGTGTTATCTTAGGTTGTTCAACCTTAACCTCCACTTCAGGTGGAGCTTGACTTGGAGGAGAGTGTAAGTCAATCAGCTCTCCACTCTTAATCTTCTGCTTGATTACCCTGATATGCTCATCCATTATGGGCAGAGACATAGGGCCAAGTCTCCTTCCGGAGAATCCATACAACTTTAAAAAGCTCATCATCCTTTGTATGTTAGCAGACTTCTTCATACTCTTTTGGATGATGGCTCTTGACTTTGCAGCTTCTTCCCTTATCTTTCTATTTGTTGCCTTTTTGTTCTTTGAGTACTTAAAGCTCAAGCTGTTTGAGATACTCAAACTCAATGTACTCAAAGGACAAAGGAAGAAGTGCAGATACCTGGTAGAGACATGTGGCACTCAGGTAGTTGATCATGTTTTGCCTATCTGTTTCCTTGTCTACTTGAGGTTCTTGTGTAGCTGCCACAACCTCTTGCACATGGCTTTCTTGAACCGGAGAGAGAGTAGAAACATGCTTGTATAACCTTTTCTGTCTCTTCTCCTCTTTGAATTGGAGAAGTAGCCTTGCATCCTCTACTTCCCTTCATCTCTCTTGACACTTCCATATCAGCCAGTTCATTTAATTGCTCTAAGGGGAGAGATATAATCTCATCTATGTCATAGTTCCTGGTCTGCAGGTAAGTAATCCTGACTGCCCTCAACTCATCATCTTGAGTGTTTGGTCTGGGGCAGCTCTGATTGCAGCTTGCATAAAGCCTAAAGACCCAGAGGAACTTTCTCCCCTTAGCTTCCTCTTCCTCTCTTTCTCTCTCTCTCCTCCTCCTCAATCTCCTTAGGAGTTAGAATCCTTTTCACTTTGCCACCCACAGACCTTTGTGACACACGATGGAAAGAGCTTTGGCCTTCATTGCTTAGTGTAGCCTCCAAGTTCTGGCCAGAGAGAGGTTGTGAGATACCTTCACCAGCAGGTGTTTCACTGAGGGAATGAATTTCTGAAGCATTTGTTGATGTGACAAGGCTCTCAGGCTTTATCACTAGGCCTTTAGCCAAGGTTTTCCATTTGAAGCTAATCTCAGGGTCTGATTGCCTTTGTCTCCTTCTAAAACTGAACTCTTCAGTAATTCTGTCTTGAATCCTGAGTGCTAACCTGTCAGCTTGTCTTGATTGACTTGGGTTGACAAGTGGCATGTTGATCAGGTCAAGACCTTTATAGTAGTTCAAGGTCTGAAAATTGAACACCTCTTGCTGCCCTTGAACTCTTTGAAGAATGAGGGCTCTTCTATCAGCATCATACCTCCACCAAATAATATACTTTGAAGTTCCTTGAGGTGGGGATGATATAGCCCTTGGAATGCCTTCCTCAAAGAGACTCCTAATGACAAAGTCTATAATGTCCACATCAATGTGAACTTGAGGAAGTTGCTGAGTATGCACGATTGCAAGTGAGGATGGTGAGTCCACAATGTCCATACTCTATGAAGAACTCCCAGGTTCTGTGACTGTAATGACTTTCTCCCCTTTTTGGTAGCATCACCCTCTTGCATAGTGAGCTAGGAGTTAGGTCAATCACATTCACAGGTTCTTGTGTTCCTGGTTGAGCTCCCCTTAAAGGTCTCCCAGCTAGTTTTTCCCTGAGATAGGATATCTCAAGTTGCTGATCATTGACCCTATTTTGCAGGGTAGTCACCTAAGATTCAAGGTGACTAACCTTAGAGACTAAATAGGAGCATGTTTTTGATAGTTTTTGCACATTTAGTCACAAATTCCCCTCATCTTCATCAGAAGAATCATTAGGGGATGAGATGATAGGACCAAAATCCTCTCTCTCACCACCAGCTTCAGGTTCTTGGCTGTTGGATTTCCTCCGCACATTGACAACCTTAGTTGAAGTGTCAATAGGCTGAGTTGCCACGGTTAAGGTCTTAATGATGTAATCATGTAAGGCCCCGTTCCCGGGACGCTTACAGTTGGTCGTTCATCGCGCATAAAACATATAATTACATTTGTCTCGTGAAAATATTGCAGCGGAAACATTCAAAAATGACATCTCATTTCATTATAAACACTTTTTCCAAATAATACATCATTATCCGATTACAAAATACATGTTTGCATTACATCACAAAAGCTTTATAAATGGATGCCATCCCAAAAGGAGCCGAGTAGCCTTGCAGTGCCATCCTCAGCAATCATTACCTGCCAACTGGAACACATATAAAAAGTCAGCGTTGCTGAGTGAGTTCTAGTTTTATAATAAAATATAGTTTACTTTCATTAAAACTATTCCTTTTCTCATGCGATCATTCAGCATACGTATACACAGGTAATGTCATTATTATCTTTCATCTCATTCGTTATCTTTCGTTCTCTTCATACGTTCATTCTTCCGAGTCTGTTGCGACAACAGAGTCGCTCACCTCAATAGCAATCTAAATGATTGCATGCTATCCGAGTCTGTTACAACCATAGGGTTGCTCACCTCATTGCCAATCTTAACGATAGCACGCTATCCGAGTCTCTTGCAACAACAAGGTTGCTCACCTCATGGCAACATCACGATAGTACGCTATTCGAGTCTCTTGCAACAACAAGGTTGCTCACCCCATGGGCAATCTCAACGATTGCACGTCATCCGAGTCTCTTGCAACACAGAGTTGCTCACCTCATATATGTGCTTGCAAGCCTTTCCTTCGTTCATTCATCATTCATTAATGCATGCATTCTTACTTCATGTTCATCTTTCATTATCTTTCACTTTACGTTACATAATACTTTATTTATTCATTAACATGACACGTAAAGCCGCAAGAAAGATAAACATACATCATAATAAGGAACATATCATACACAGTCATCATCATCATAACGGGCAACATCATACATACATAACATGCATAAACATGCAACATCATCATCATCATGCCCAACATACTCTCTAAGGTCATAACAATCATCTTACACGCTCTTACGGGAACCTTTACGTCAAAACTTACATCTGCACTTTCCCCCGAAAGTCAGAAGTCGAACTACACTTTCCTTCGAGTGCAACAGCCCTATTCGGGCGTATGGACACCCTTCAGTCGCATGGCCTCCATGCGACTGAACATCATGCGATTAGACTCATGCGGATGAACATCTATGCGAATGAACACTCAATCGTGCGTATGGACCTCATGCGGATGGAACTAATGCGAATGAGCACCTATGCGACTGACCTCATGCGAATGGACTCATGCGACTAAGCACCTATGCGACTGAACCCTGAGTCGTATGACTCCCCATGCGACTGGACTCCCAATCATGCGAATGAACCCTTAGTCGTGCGATTGAACCCTCAGTCGTGCGAAGGAATCTCAATCGTGCGAATGAACCTCAATCGCCTCTCAATCGGCCGTATGGCCTCCATTCGGTCGCATAGCCCTAGCTGATGCAGAATGGAGTTCATCCCGAACCCAATCTACCATTTTCGGCCTCCAAGCTCATCCAAACCCATTCTAAGCCTAAATCAACCATCCTAAACCTTAGAAATGCATACCACAACACCATACAAGCACACACAAGCCCGGAAACATACTCTAAACGCATCACACACAACCCACCCAAATGGGTCAAACACATACACATACAAAAAGGGTTTTTCATGCCTTTCAGCCCCAAAATCGGTTGAAAACAAGTAAAAATGGGGTCCTAGAACTCACACAAACGAGCACAACGACTAGGGCTTCGATTTGGCTTGCTACACAACGAGTTTGGCCACCCGAACCACCCGAACCGACCCCTTTTTCCTCTTTTCTTCTTCTTTCCCTCTTCTCTTCTCTAGATGGCTGATTTGTGAGTATGAGGGAGGGGGTGAGAGCTGCCCTCTCCCTTATATACTCCCACTCACCCGACTTTCTTTCGTTGGCGAGTTTGGTCCCTCGACTTTGGACTTTATTTCTTTTTCTTCCTTCGTCGGCTTCAAAATAATAAATAAGCGGGTGTTACAAGTCCACCCCCCTTAAATAGGTTTCGTCCCTGAAACCTGTTATTCTTCGAACAAACGTGGATAATGTTGTCTCATATCTTCCTCAGTCTCCCACGTTGACTCGGATCCCTTCCTATGCTTCCACTGTACACGCACAAGAGGAACCACTTTATTTCTCAGCCTTTTCTCCTTTCGGTCGATGATTGCCACTGGTTGCTCCACATAATTGAGCCTTTTGTCTACTTCGATATCCTTCAGTGGAACAATCATGTCTTCATCGGCTAGGCACTTTCTCAGATGAGATATATGGAATGTCGGGTGAATTCCACTTAACTCTTCTGGTAACTCCAATCTATAGGCCACCTCCCCAACTCGAGCAATGATTCGGAAAGGGCCTATATATCTCGGGCTTAGCTTACCTCGTTTCCTGAATCGGATGATTCCCTTCCAAGGTGAGACCTTCAACATAACCCGGTCACCCACCTGGAACTCGATCGGTCTGCGTCGTTTATCGGCATACGACTTCTGTCTATCTTTGGTTGCCTTCATGAAGGCTTTAATCTTTTCGAACTTCTCGGTCGTAGCCTCGATTACCTCGACGCTCCCCAATTCCTTTTGACCAATATCACCCCAACAAACGGGTGTTCTGCATCTCCTACCGTATAGCATCTCATATGGAGGCATACCAATGCTGGCATGATAGCTGTTGTTGGATGAGAATTCGGCTAACGGTAGGTGGTCATCCCAACTTCCACCAAAATCAATCACACATGCCCGAAGCATGTCTTCCAGTGTCTGATTGGTCCTTTCTGACTGACCATCAGTCTGGGGATGATAAGCCGTGCTAAAATGTAACCTCGTCCCCATAGTGTCGTGGAATTTCTTCCAAAATTTAGATGTAAACCGAGTGTCGCGATCCGACACAATAGACACCGGCACACCATGACGAGTTACAATTTCCTTGATGAACAGATCAGCCAACCTCTCAGATGAATATGTCTCGCGGATCGGTAGAAAGTGAGCACTCTTCGTCGAACGGTCAACTATCACCCATATGGCATCGTACCCTTTCGGGATACGCGGCAGCTTTGTAATGAAATCCATGGTGATGTGCTCCCACTTCCATTCCGGTATATCCAAAGGTTGGATTTTCCCATACGGCTTTTGATGCTCGGCCTTCACCTGTAAGCAAGTAAGGCACTTACTCACATACTCCACCACATCGCGCTTCATACCCGGCCACCAATAATCTTTCTTCATATCATGGTACATTTTCGTGGCACCAGGATGAATGGAGTACCGAGTCTTGTGAGCTTCATCCATTATCTTCACCCGTAGATCCCCAAAACGAGGAATCCACACACGACCGAATCGGGTTCTAACACCGAGTGTGTTTTCATCTAATTCCCCAACAAGACCTCTCATTCTTTCAGAGTTAAGATAATCTTCTTTCAATGCCTCATCTTGAAACTCTTTGACTTGCTTCATTACATCAGAGGTCATGATCAGTTGATATGCCTTCACCCGAATCGGCTCGGGTCTCTCTTTTCGGCTAAGGGCATCAGCCACCACATTGACCTTGCCCGGATGATAGTGGATTTCACAATCATAATCCTTTATAAGTTCCAACCACCGCCTCTGCCTCATGTTCAGATCCTTCTGCTCGAAGAAGTACTTCAGACTCTTGTGGTCAGTGAATATGGTGCACTTCGTCCCGTAAAGATAGTGCCTCCAAATCTTTAACGCAAAGACCACGGCTGCCAGCTCCAAATCATGAGTAGGATAATTGACCTCATGAACCTTCAACAGTCGGGATGCATAGGCTATAACCTTTCCTCTTTGCATTAACATGCACCCCAACCCCGAGTAGAAAGCATCAGAATAAACCACCAGATCTTCACTTCCATCGGGTAAGGACAGAACTGGAGCTTGAGTCAACCTCGTCTTCAGTTCCTCTAACGCCTTCTCTTGAGCTTGACCCCATACGAACTTCACATCTTTTTGGGTCAACTTAGTTAGTGGAGAAGCGATTTTGGAAAAGTCTTGGATGAATCTTCTGTAGTAGCCCGCCAAACCCAAGAAGCTACGAATCTCGAATGGCGTCTTTGGTGACTTCCACTGCATGACCGCCTCCACCTTTGCCGGGTCCACCATAATCCCGTCAGGATTTACCACATGACCCAAGAACTGAACCTCGCGCAACCAGAACGCGCACTTGGAGAACTTGGCGTACAACTTCTCCCTTCTCAACGTCTCTAGAACTTCCTGAATGTGACCGGCATGCTCTGCCTCGCTCCTCGAGTAAATCAGGATATCATCAATAAACACGATCACTGATTTATCCAACGTCGGCCGACACACTTGATTCATCAGATCCATAAAAGCAGCTGGCGCATTGGTCAAACCAAAAGACATGACGAGGAACTCGTAGTGACCATAGCGCGTGCGGAAAGCTGTTTTAGGGATATCTTGTTCCTTCACCTTCAACTGATGATAACCAGATCGAAGATCTATCCTCGAAAACCAACTGGCACCCTGAAGCTGATTGAACAAATCATCTATCCTCGGTAAGGGGTATCGGTTCTTAATTATCAACTTGTTCAGCTCACGGTAGTCAATACACATCCTCATACTACCGTCTGTCTTCTTTACAAACAGGACTAGAGCACCCCAAGGAGAGATACTCGGTCTAATGAACCCCTTATCAAGCAGCTCTTGCAACTGCTCCATCAATTCCTTCATCTCCGTCGGAGCCAACCGATACAGTGCCTTGGCAACAGGTTGGGCGCCCGGTATCAGATCAATCTGAAACTCGATCTCTCTGTCAGGTGGCACTCCTGATAAGTCTTCTGGGAACACATCTGGAAAGTCACTCACAACCAGTACATCGGCTAGTTGTGGTGTTGGCGTATCCACATCCTCTACATAGGCCAAGTAAGCACTAGTCCCCGCCTCATACACTTTCCCGCCATGCCATCGAGATCACCTTCGGAATCGTAGTAACCCGATCACCATAAACCGTCACTGAACTACCGTCAGGCGCTGACAACTGAATCATCTTCTTGCGACACACAATGTTCGCCTTGTAGTCCGCTAACCAATCCATCCCAAGAACCAAATCAAAACCACCTAAGGTCATCACAAACGGTTTAACAGGAAACTTATGACCCTCTAGCTCCACATCACAGTTCTCTATCATCTCAGAAATCCTGGTAGACTTACCTATGGCAGTTTCTACATCAAAGGGCGCATCAACACGTCTACTACTAACAGGCAGCTTAGCACAGAAAGCAGCAGAAATAAAACTTTTACTGGCACCCGAATCAAATAACACAGAAGCTAAAGTTTGGTTCACCAGAAACGTACCGGACACGACATCAGGGTCCGTTCTAGCTTCCTCCTGTGTCATGGTGAATGCCCTGGCGCTCGCCCTCGGTCCTTCACCTCCTGTCTTCTTCGCCCCGGAGCTCTCAGACCTTGGCCTCTTACAATCTTTGCTCATATGACCCTCTTCACCACAGTTATAGCATCGGACTATACGACAATCCTTTGCCATGTGCCCCGCCTTTCCACACTTGAAGTACAAGTTCGACCCCAACCTGCACTCCCCACTATGCTCCCTTCCGCACTTGCCTTACCTTCTCGATCCCGCACCCGACGTGACCACACGGCGGTCATACACCCGTGCCTTCTTATTACCCGTCGAGGCATCACTCCGACCAAACCTCTTCCCCTGCCAGTTTCGATCACCACCGTTCTTTCTGCCACCTTCAGTCACCACCACCGTTCTCTCATCATACAATCTTCCCGCCAAATCCACCGCCGACCTAAACGTGCTCGGTCGGGCTGCGATCATGTGCCTGCGAATATCCGCTGGCAAACCCTGAATATACCTCTTGATCTTTCGGGACAGAGGTGTCACCTGATCCGGTACCAGACGTGCCATCTCGTTGAATTTCGTGGTGTACTGTTGGTGTGTCATGGTTCCCGCCTCCAGTTGCAGAAACTCCCTTTCGACCTTGTCCATTTCCTGATGAGGACAAAACTCCTCAATCACCAACTTTCTCAGCTCAGATCATCTCATCCTTCCAATGGCCCTGCTACCCTCGGCTTGGACAATATTGTCCCACCAACACAGAGCCGAATCCACAAAAGAGTGGGTAGCGAACTTCACCTTCTGGTCTTCACGGCATTCGCTGATATCCAGAACGGCCTCCATTTCCCTCACCCACCGGTGAGCAGCAGCAGCAGTGCCGTTTCCATCAAAAGTTGGGGGCTTGCATCTCATAAACGCCCCATAGTTATAGCCTTGTACCACCCCTTGCACGGGCTCATCTTCGCCCTCTTCCTCATTATCAGAGATAATCGTTTCAGGCTCCGGTTGCTCCCGCTCCCCCGAGGCCCTATTTCTCTCCTTTCTTTCTCCCTCTTTCACAGCCTTGATGACTTCGGTCACCACAGACGGTAAGATTGTCTGCATGACCTGATGTACTTCTTCAACAACATCCTCCTTTACCGAGGTCCTCAAGTTTGCACTCTCATCCCCAGCCTCCGGATGAGGGGTCTCAGGTTCCTTAGGAACCTCATTCTCAGCTCTAGGCCTTCCTCTTTTAGGTCGCGGTTCCGCATCAGGACCACCACGGCCTCCACCCCTAGAAGCTCTAGAAGATCTACCACCAGCCATTCTCTATCACATTGAAAGATTCAAACACCAACACGGTCATTCAAGGAAACAACTCAGTTTATGTCAAGTATAGTAAGTCCCTAATTACAGTGGCCAGTTGTGATTAGCCACTTACTTTACTCTTCATACTCCAAGCATTGCCTGTCCTGACTACATCAGTATTTAAATCTACATACAACACATAACCACATACCATGCACACATAAAACCGGTTAACTTTAAGAAAATACCTGATGGCACGCAGCTACTCAGTTTGGCATCCCATTTACCTTTTGTCCCATTCTCAGTTTAAGTTAAGGTTTATTTTGAACATTTACCCATTTCACTTAAACTTTGGATCTGATACCAACTTGTAAGGCCCCGTTCCCGGGACGCTTACAGTTGGTCGTTCATCGCGCATAAAACATATAATTACATTTGTCTCGTGAAAATATTGCAGCGGAAACATTCAAAAATGACATCTCATTTCATTATAAACACTTTTTCCAAATAATACATCATTATCCGATTCAAAATACATGTTTGCATTACATCACAAAAGCTTTATAAATGGATGCCATCCCAAAAGGAGCCGAGTAACCTTGCAGTGCCATCCTCAGCAATCATTACCTGCCAACTGGAAAACATATAAAAAGTCAGCGTTGCTGAGTGAGTTCTAGTTTTATAATAAAATATACTTTACTTTCATTAAAACTATTCATTTTCTCATGCGATCATTCAGCATACGTATACACAGGGAATGTCATTATTATCTTTCATCTCATTCGTTATCTTTCGTTCTCTTCATACGTTCATTCTTCCGAGTCTGTTGCGACAACAGAGTCGCTCACCTCAATAGCAATCTAAATGATTGCACGCTATTCGAGTCTGTTACAACCATAGTGTTGCTCACCTCATTTCCAATCTTAACGATAGCATGCTATCCGAGTCTCTTGCAACAACAAGGTTGCTCACCTCATGGCAAAATCACGATAATACGCTATTCGAGTCTCTTGCAACAACAAGGTTGCTCACCCCATGGGCAATCTCAACGATTGCACGTCATCCAAGTCTCTTGCAACACAGAGTTGCTCACCTCATATATGTGCTTGCAAGCCTTTCCTTCGTTCATTCATCATTCATTAATGCATGCATTCTTACTTCATGTTCCTCTTTCATTATCTTTCACTTTACGTTACATAATACTTTATTCATTCATTAACATGACACGTAAAGCCGCAAGAAAGATAAACATACATCATAATATGGAACATATCATACACAGTCATCATCATCATAACGGGCAACATCATACATACATAACATGCATAAACATGCAACATCATCATCATCATGCCCAACATACTCTCTAAGGTCATAACAATCATCTTACACGCTCTTACGGGAACCTTTACGTCAAAACTTACATCTGCACTTTCCCCCGAAAGTCAGAAGTCGAACTACACTTTCATTCGAGTGCAACATCCCTATTCGGGCGTATGGACACCCTTCAGTCGCATGGCCTCCATGCGACTGAACATCATGCAATTGGACTCATGCGGATGAACATCTATGCGAATGAACACTCAATCGTGCGTATGGACCTCATGTGGATGGAACTAATGCGAATGAGCACCTATGCGACTGACCTCATGCGAATGGACTCATGCGACTAAGCACCTATGCGACTGAACCCTGAGTCGTATGACTCCCCATGCGACTAGACTCCCGATCGTGCGAATGAACCCTCAATCGTGCGAATGAATCCCAATCGTGCGAATGAACCTCAATCGCCTCTCAATAGGCCGTATGGCCTCCATTCGGTCGCATAGCCCTAGCTGATGCAGAATGGAGTTCATCCCGAACCCAATCTGCCATTTTCGGCCTCCAAGCTCATCCAAACCCATTCTAAGCCTAAATCAACCATCCTAAACCTTAGAAATGCATACCACAACACCATACAAGCACATACAAGCCCGAAAACATACTCTAAACGCATCACACACAACCCACCCAAATGGGTCAAACACATACACATACAAAAACAGGTTTTTCATGCCTTCCAGCCCCAATATCGGTTGAAAACAAGTAAAAGTGGGGTCCTAGAACTCACATAAACGAGCACAACGACTAGGGCTTCGATTTGGCTAGCTACACAACGAGTTTGGCCACCCGAACCACCCGAACCGACCCCTCTTTCCTCTTTTCTTCTTCTTTCCCTCTTCTCTTCTATAGATGGCTGATTTGTGAGTATGGGGGAGGGGGTGAGGGTTGCCCTCTCCCTTATATACTCCCACTCACCCAACTTTCTTTCGTTGGCGAGTTTGGTCCCTCGACTTTGGACTTTATTTCTTTTTCTTCCTTCGTCGGCTTCAAAATAATAAATAAGTGGGTGTTACAAATCACTTGCAGAAGTGAGAGCCTCTTCCATATGGACCTCCTGAACAGGGTCAGGGAGATCCACCTCAAGTGATAGGTGACTGATGTGGGCTGGACAAAGGCGACTCAGGAGTACTCATCTCTCTTTGAGTAGGGAAGAGTAGAGAGACTCATGGTACTCACTGAAACTTAAGTCTTCATCTGTATAGAATGAGAGGTTGGGAATGGGTTGATTTAAGTCTAAAGGCTAGGGATGGTAACTGTCCCCTAAAGGTTGTTCACTTGAGTTTTGAGACTCAGAGTGAAGGGTTAAGGTAGTTGGGCTTGTGAGCTCATCAAGGGTGAGCATGAGGAACCTCATCACTGATTATTGAAGAGATGGGAGTGGTTTGCTTCTCAGGGGAAGTGGGAGCTCCAGTGACAACTTCCTCCTGTATGGGTGAGTGTATGGGGGCCTGCACAAGCTCAATAGCTTGAGCAGGGGTTCGTTTGGATTTTCTTTGGTTGGTGAGGGTAATTTGTGGTCTTTTTGGTGGTTGGGAGGTAGAAGGTGTGGGTTCAACACTAGCTTGTGTTGCTAGGTTGTCACCTTGAGCAATGAGCTCTAACATTTTTGGGACAAGGACTGTTTCTACCCCTGAGAAGCCTACAGTTGGCTTCTTCATAATTTTAAATATGTCGGGCTTCATCTGTCCTAATTTAATAATATTATCTGTTTCCCTCAACTGTGAGCCCAGTTCACAGTTGAGAATGTGTTGAACATATTTAGGAAACATATAATACTCTAAGGAGTCCAAGTTAGCAAGCAAATTTGTATAAACAAACTGAGAGTACCTGAACTTGACCCCTTGAACCATTCCATGCACTATGAAAGAGAGATCCTTAGGAATTTGGTCCCACCCTCCATGCTTGTTTGACAAGCTCTGGATAACCACATGAAGCAGGTATTTCCACTGGGATGAGACCTTCCCTTTCCTGAAGGTCTTTACAGAGAAATCTCCCTCATAGCCCATTTGCTCAAAGAAATGATTGACAGATTCCTTTGGGAGGGACAACTCACCTTCTTCATCATCCAGCTATAAGTGAGTGTTAATGATGGCCAGAGTGATGAAGATTGTCCTCCCCTGCACTGTGGCAGACAGTGCCTTCTTCCCATCCATAATAACCTCTTGACAGGTCTTCCAGAATTCAAGCAGATGATCCTCATAGAGAGTAGGATCAATGGTTAGGGAGGTGAAGTAGTTGGATAGAGCTAAGAAACGACAAATCTCTGAGAAACTTTCATCTTTCTCAAAGCTTAACAGAGCAACCTGGTTGTTGCCTGTGAAGTTGCATGGAGAAATCTGGGTTGTTTCGCGATTTAGGTTGGCCATTTTGAGAAGCTTAAGGGTGAAGGAAGATGAAGAACAAAGGCGGTTTGGGAGAATTTAGGTTTAAGGAATATATAATTGAAGAAGATAGTGAAAGAGGGGGGAACTATTGGGTATATGTGTGAAAAGGATTTGAGACAAAGTTAATGAAAGAGGATAAACTTTGAAATCCGGATGTCGGTCCCACCTCTGAAAGTAGTTTACTTTTGCCTAAAAAGTAGTTTTCTTGGAAGTCGAGAGATCTTCCGAAGGTTATATGCTTCGGAAGTTTTGAAGAAAAAGCTTTCGAAGGCAAATTGGCTTCGAAAGATATTTCAAAGGTTTTTAAAAATTTTGCTTCGGAAGAGAATTAACACTTAGAGTTTTTATTCTAAAGAGAATGAAAACTTCCAAAGGTAAACTGCTTTTGGAAGAAACTTGTTCTTGAAAACATAAGAGTACTTTAGTTGATTTTAAGCCTTGGAAGATATTTCAGAAATTTCTTCTGAAGGTAAAATTACTGAAGTAGTTATTTTTTTACTAAGACATAAATTTCTTCCGAAGGTAATTTTAAATCTTCTGAAAAGAAAAGAGATCAAAATTTTAAAAAATCTAAGAAATGTCTTTTGAAGAGATTTTTCTTCCAAAGAAAACAAGGGCTTATGTAAGTGATAAAATAGACAACTTAGGACACACAGGTTTTAAAAATAATATGATTAAGTTTTAAGAGAAGCTACTCAAAGTTAATCATCCCAATAACTGATACAAGATATTTAAATCTCTGCTCATCAAAAGCTTTGGTGAATAGATTAGCATATTGTTCATTTGTGTTAACTTTGACTAATTTGATTAATCTCTTTTCAAAGTTATCTCTAATCAAATGATACCTGATATTGATATGCTTTGTCCTTGAGTGCTGCACAGGATTTTCTGTGATTAAGATAGCACTGTTGTTGTCTATGTGGATAGGAGTCTCCTTGAAGTTGAATCCATAGTCCAGCATCTGATTTTGAATCCAAAGCACTTGAGCATAGCATCTAGCAGCAACAATGTATTCAGCCTCCTTAGTTGATGCAGACATGCAAGATTGTTTCTTACATTGCCATGAGACTATTCTTCCACCAAGAAACTAACATCCCCCTGATGTAGACTTTGCAGTCATGTTGCAACCACCATAGTCACTATCTGTATAAGCATACAGATTAAAGTCAGAATTCTTTGGATACCAAAGGCCAAGTGATGGAGCACCTTTGAGATATCTTAAAATTCTTTTGACAGTGACCAGGTGTGACATCTTAGTGTTGGCTTGATATCTTGCACAAATGCATGTAGCAAACATGATATCTGGCCTGCTAGCTGGAGGTACATAAGAGACCCAATCATTGCCCTGTAGAGATGCTCATCAACACACTCCCCCTCAAGATCAGCTCTAAGGGAGTGATTTCTGGCTATGGGTGTCTTAGCAACCTTACAATCAGTCATGTTGAACCTTTTAACTATGTCTTGTACATACTTTGACTGACTTATGAAGATGCCATTGTGAACTTGCTTCACTTGAATTCCTAGAAAGAAATTGAGTTCCCCCATGGCACTCATTTCAAACATGTCCTTCATCAGCTTCTCAAAGTCTTTGCAGAGCTTTGGATTAGTTGACCCAAAGATAATGTCATCTACATATACTTGAACTAGCATTATGTCATTTCCTATTCCTTTGATGAAGAGAGTTCCATCTATAGTACCCCTTTTGTAGCCATGTTGACAGAGATACTGAGATAGAGTCTCACACCACTTCCTTGGTGCTTGGTGCAGCCCATAAAGAGCTTTATCAAGCTTGTAGACATAATCAGGATGATCAGGATCTGCAAACCCAGGTGGTTGTCTTACATACACCTCTTCATCAATCACCCCATAAAGAAAAGCACACTTGACATCAAGTTGGTAGACCTTGAAGTTCTTGGATGCAGCAAAAGCTAGGAATATCCTAACGGCTTCAAGTCTTGCTACAGGAGCAAAAACATCTGTGTAGTCAATTCCTTTTTATTGAGTATACCCTTGAACAACTAGTCTTGCCTTGTTCTTGATGACAAGTCCTTTATCATCCTTTTTATTCCTAAAAACCCATTTGGTTCCTCTGGTAGTCTTCCCTTCAGGAGGAGGACATAGGTTTCAAACCTTTTGCTATTTGAATTGAAGCAACTCCTCTTGCATAGCTTCAACCCAACTTCCATCCTTTAGAGCCTCCTTAATTTTCTTTGGCTCTATCTGGGACAAGAAACAAGAGTGAAGACAAAAATTTGCTTCATGGGTTTGTCCTCTTGTTCTTACCCTTGAATCAACATCTCCAATGATGTTTATGGTAGGATGAGACTTGTGGATCCTTAGCTGAGGGATCATAACAAGTTTCTTAGACAAATCTAAATTTGAAAATTTCTGATCTGGTAAGGAAGATTCACCCTCCACATCAGCTCACTTATCAAGATTGACTTGATCCAATGAGTGTGTGACATCATTGATGTTGTCTTCAATGGTGTGGTTATCAGTATCAAGAAATTACTTATCACTTTCACCACCACCATTTTCTCCAACATTTGAAACTCCTTCCTTTGAGTTTTGTGTCTCTAAGCTAGAATTTGAAGGCACCTCAGAAGTATCAGCAGGATTTGTCATTGGTATGCTGGTAGAAGCTTCATTTGCAAGATTAGTTACCACTGGAGCTGAAGATGTGTAACTTGAAGGTCTTTTTAGCTCAAATCTTGGGTCAGGATCACCTGTAGGTAGTATATCTGTGGATCCTGAAACATTCTCACAAGATTTGTTAAAATAGTTGGTAACTAAATCAAGATCAAATAGCCAATCTGGACCAAAACCTTTCACACTGGGAGTATGCTCATTGAAAGTCACATTGGCCTACTCCTCAACTACTCTAGTTCTGAGATTGTATAAAGCTTTAGCTTGAGAAGAGTATCCAATAAAGTATCCATCATCTGATTTCTCAGCAAACTTGGCAATTTGATCTTTGGTATTCAAGATGGTGCAAGGATATCCAAATGACCTGAGAAATCCAATGAAAGGTTTTCTCTTATGCCAAAGTTCATAAGGAGTCTTACCATGTGTCTTAACCACTAAAACTCTGTTTTGCACATAGCAAGCAGTGTTCACTGCCTCTGCCCAGAAGGTGATGGGTAGTTTAGAGTCAGACAACATAGTTCTTGCAGCTTCAATTAGTGTCCTGTTTTTCCTCTCAGCAACACCATTTTGCTGAGGAGTCCTGGATCACTATATTGTCTTGTAATACCTTTTTCATCACAAAATGTATCAAGGATTTGATTCTTGAATTCGGTTCCTTGATCACATCTTATGGTTTTGACCTTATGATTACATTGATTCTCAATCTTTAAGATGAATTTCTTCAGAATCTCAAGGGTCTCATTCTTAGTTCTAAGAAAGAAGACCCAAGTGAATCTTGTAAAGTCATCTGTGATCACCAAACAGTATGAGGTCCTTCCTAGAATCATTACACTAGTGAGGCCAAAGAGATCCATATGTAATAAGTTTAGGGGATTAATGATGGAATTTCTTTCCTTTGGCTTGTGGGATACCTTGTGTTGCTTCCCCTTCAGGCATGCAACACAGTGGTCATCACTTGTAAACTCTTTCTTTGGTATTCCAGTTATCAAATCATTCTTAATTAATTTATTCATGTTTTTAAAGTTTACATGGCACATTCTTTTATGCTAGAGGAAAGATTCATCATTATTTGCTTTAGACAGAAAACATGAAACTTTTCCTGAGGGAGATGTTTCTTGCAAATCCATCTTGTACATGTTCTCTTTCCTGAGGGCTCCGAGCAGGATGTGCTCATGAGGAATGACCAATCCGGGCCTGAGAACAATGCACTCATGCTTAGTGAAGAGCATGTTATGACTCTGATCACAAAATTGGGATACACTCAGAAGATTATACCCAAGCTCATTGACAAAGTTTACCTTCTCAATGCTGAGCTTACCATTTGTGACCTTGCCCCTTCCTGTAATATAACCTCCTGTATCTCTTCCAAAAGCAACTGGTCCTCCATCAATTCTTTCAAACTTTTGGAGTAGTGACCTATTGCCTGTCATGTGCCTGGAACAACCACTGTCAATGATCCATACATTTCTGTTTGTCTTGAGCTGTTCCTGCACAAAAGAGATGGTTAGTTACATTTGGAAACCAAAGCCTCATTGGTCTTGGGCTCATCAAAAGAAGTTGAAGACAATGCAACAGTAATTAATCCTATAGTCATCCTAGAAGGATCATTTGCTGATGTTGATGAAGAACTTTTAGTCACTTGGTATTTCTTTGACTTCCACACCACCTTTGGAAGCTTAGACTTGACCTTCAATACTTTGGAAGTTTTGATGACTGGACCTTCGGAAGATCTTGCTTTCACTGCAACAGGCTTCAGTGCTTCGGAAGTATTCCTTTCTTCCGAGACCAAATTTTCTTCCAAAGGCAAGTTTCCACTTGTCTTCTTCTTCATTTTGGAGCTTCCGAAGGAAACAAGTTTTCCTTCCGAAGCTTGCTTCTTCTTCTTCAAACTCTTAGAAGTTTCTGTAAATCCAGGATAATCAAACTTGAATCAAGTCATGAAGAATTAGATCAAAATATAATAATCACAATCAAAACCCCTTTGATCTCTATTGATTGCGAATAATATTGTTTACAAGTAAATCCCTCAATCAATTGGTCATTCAACCATTAACCAAAACCTAATGACAATTAACCTATTTATAGTCTAGACTAATATTCACTAATTGCACTTAACCCCCTAGACTTATGTAACACCCGGAAATTTATTATTTTGAAGCCGGCGAAGAAAGAAAAGAAATAAAGTTCAAAGTCGAGGGACCAAACTCGCCAACGAAGAAAAGTCGGGTAATGTGGTGATATGTGTAGGGAGAGGGCAGCCCACTCTCCCCACACTTCACATATTTCAGCTCACAAAGAAGAGAGAAGAGAGGAAGAGGAGAAAAGGGAGAAAAGTGGTGTTTCGGGTGATTCGGGTGTCCAAATCCGTCGTGTAGCAAGCTAAATCGAAGCTCTTGTCTTTGCGCTCGATTGTGTGAGTTCTAGGACCCCACTTTTACTTGTTTTCAACTGATTTTGGGGCTGGAAAGTGTTCAAAACCCGTTTTTATGTGTGTGTGTTTGACCCATTTGGGTGTGATGTGTATGATGTGTTTAGAGTATGATTTCGGGCTTGTGTGTGCTTGTATGGTGTTATGGTATACATTCCTAAGGTCCAGGAGGGTTAATTTAGGCTTAGAATGGGTTTGGATGAGCTTGGAGGCCGAAAATGGCAGATTGGGTTCGGGATGAACTCCATTATGCATCAGCTAGGGCTAGGCGACCGAATGAAGGCCATACGGCCGAATGAGGGCGATTGAAGGTCATTCGCACGATTGGGATTCAGTCGCACGACTGGGAGTCCAGTCGCATGAGGGATGTACGACTGAGGGTTCAGTCGCATAGATGCTTAGTCGCATGAGTCCATTCGCATGAGGTTAGTCGCATAGGTGCCCATTCGTAGTGATCCCATTCGCACAAGGCCCATACGCACGATTGAATGTTCATTCGCATAGATGACCATCCGCATGAGCCCAGTCGCATGATGTTCAGTCGCATGAAGGTCATGCGACTGAAGGGTGTTCATACGCCCGAATAGGGCTGTTGCACTCGAAGGAATGTGTAGTTTGACTTCTGGCCTTCGGGGAAAGGTGCAGATGTAAGTTTGATGTAAAGTAACCCGTAAGAGCATG
Source organism: Flaveria ramosissima (assembly GCA_025215565.1). NCBI lineage: Eukaryota > Viridiplantae > Streptophyta > Magnoliopsida > Asterales > Asteraceae > Flaveria > Flaveria ramosissima. Next base: position 25,570,781 of record CM046046.1, on the reverse strand, counting down.
TAAGATGAATGTTATGGCCTTAGAGAGCATGTAGGGCATGAGGATGATGATGTTGCATGTTTATGCATATTATGAATGTATGATGTTGCCCTGTATGATGATGATGAATGTGTAAGTTATGTTCCTTATTATGATGTATGCTTATCTTTCTTGTGGCTTTGCATGTCATGCTAATGAATGAATGAATGAAGTATTATATAATGTAAAGCGAAAGATAATGAAAGAGGAACATGAAGTAAGAATGCATGCATTAATGAATGATGAATGAACGAAAGAAAGGCTTGCAAGCATATTTATTGGGGTGAGCGACTTTGTGTTGCAAAAGACTCGGATGAAGTGCAATCATTTAGATTGCCTATGAGGTGAGCAACCTTGTCGTTGCAAAAGACTCGAGTAAGTGCTATCGTGATGTTGCCTTGGGGTGAGCAACCTTGTTGTTGCAAAAGACTCGGATAGCTTGCTATCGTGATGGGCAATTGGGGTGAGCAACCTTAGGGGTGCAAAAGACTCGGATAGCGTGCAATCATTGAGATTGCCATTTAGGTGAGCGACCATGTTGTCGCAAAAGACTCGGAAGACAGAATGAACGAAAAGAATGGAAGATAATGAATGAGATGAAAGATAATAATGAAATTATCTGTATACGTATGTTGCATGATCGCATGATAAAGGAATGGTTTTTAATGAAAGTAAAGTATGTTTTATTATTAAAACTAGAACCCACTCAGCAACGCTGACTTTTATTGCATTTTCCAGTTGGCAGGTAAATGATTGCTGAGGGTGGCACGGCAAGGCTACTCGGCTCTTTTGGGATGGCATCCAATTATACAGCTTTTGTGATGTAATGCAAACAAGAAATTTTGTAACCGGATAATGATGTATTATTTGGCAAAACTAATTATAATGAAACGTGATGTCGTTTTGAATGTTTCCGCTGCAATGATTTCTTAATGAAATGTAATTATATGTTTTATGTGCGGTGAATGACCAACTGTAAGCGTCCCGGGAACGGGGCCTTACAAGTTGGTATCAGAGCCAAAGTTTAAGTGAAATGGGTAAATTTTCAAAATAAACCTTAACTTAAACTGAAAATGGGACAAAAGGGGAATGGGATGCCAAACTGAGTAGCTGCGTGCCATCAGGTATTTTCTTAAAGTTAACCGGTTTTATGTGCGCATGGTATATGTTATGTGTTGTATGTAGATTCGAATACTGATGTAGTCAGGACAGGTAATACTTGGGGTATGAAGAGTACAGTAAGTGGCTAATCACAACTGGCCACTGTAATTAAGGACTTACTATACTTGACATAAACTGAGTTGTTTCCTTGAATGACCGTGTTGGTGTTTGAATCTTTCAGTGTGATAGAGTATGGCTGGTGGTAGATCTTCTAGAGCTTCTAGGGGTGGAGGCCGTGATGGCCCTGTTGCTGAACCACGCCCTAAAAGAGGAAGGCCTAGAGCTAAGAAAGAGGTTCCTGCAGAACCTGAGACTCCTCATCCAGAAGCTGGGGATGAGAGTGCGAATCTGAGGGCCTCGGTAAAGGAGGCTGTTGTTGAGGAAGTACATCAGGTCATGCAGACAATCTTACCGTCTGTGGTGACCGAAGTCATCAAAGCTGTGAAGGAGGGAGAAAGGAAGGAGAGAAACCGGGCCTCGGGGGAGCAACCGGAGCCTAAAACGATTTTCTCCGATAATGAGGAGGAAGAGGAAGAAGAGCCTGTGCGAGAGGTGGCACGAGGCTGTAACTACGGGGTGTTTATGAGATGCAAGCCCCCTACTTTTGACGGTAATGGCAATGCTGTTGCTGCTCACCGATGGGTGAGAGAAATGGAGGCTGTTCTCGACATCAGCGAGTGCCGAGAAGATCAGAAAGTCAAGTTTGCCACCCACTCCTTCGTGACTCGGCACTATGCTGGTGGGACAACATTGTCCAAGCAGAGGGTAATCGGGCGATCGGGAGAATGAGGTGGCCCGAACTGAAGAAGATGGTGATCGAGGAGTTTTGTCCTCACCGGGAAATGGATAAGGTTGAAAGGGAGTTTCTGCAACTGGAGGCGGGAACCATGACGCACCAACAGTACACCACGAAGTTCAACGAGATGGCACGTCTGGTGCCGGATCAAGTGACGCCTCTGTCCCGAAAGATCAAGAGGTATATACAGGGTTTGCCGGCGGATATTCGCAGGCACCTGATCGCCGCCCGGCCGAGCACGTTTAGGTCGGCGGTGGATTTAGCGGGAAGATTGTACGATGAGAGGACGGTGGTGGTGACTGATGGTGGCAGGAAGAGCGGTGGTGATCGGAACTGGCAGGGGAAGAGGTTTGGTCGAGGTAATGCCTCGTCGGGTAATAAGAAGGCACGGGTGGATGATCGCCGTGTGGGCATGTCAAGTGCGGGATCGAGAAGGTGTGGTAAATGTGGACGGGAGCATAGCGGGGAGTGCAGGTTCGGGTCGAACTTGTGCTTCAGGTGTGGAAAGGCGGGGCACATGGCAAAGGACTGTCGTGCGGTCCGATGCTTTAACTGTGGTGAAGAGGGTCACATGCTCAAAGATTGTAAGAAGCCGAGGGCTGAGAGTTCAGGGGCAAAGAGGATGGGAGGTGATGGACCGAGGGCAAGCGCCAGGGCATTCACCATGACACAGGAGGAAGCTAGAACGGACCCTGACGTCGTGTCCGGTACGTTTTTGGTGAACCAAACTTTAGCTTCTGTGTTATTTGATTCGGGTGCCAGTAAAAGTTTTATTTCTGCTGCTTTCTGTGCTAAGCTGCCTGTTAGTAGTAGACGTGTTGATGCACCCTTTGATGTAGAAACTGCCATAGGTAAGTCTACCAGGATTTCTGAGATGATAGAGAACTGTGATGTGGAACTCGAGGGTCATAAGTTTCCTGTTAGACCGTTTGTGATGACCTTAGGTGGTTTTGACTTGGTTCTTGGGATGGATTGGTTAGCGGACTTCGAGGCGAACATCGTGTGTCGTAAAAGATGATTCGGTTGTTGGCGCCTGACGGTAGTTCAGTGACAGTGCATGGTGATCGGGTTACTACGATTCCGAAAGTGATCTCAATGGCGGTGGCGGGAAGGTGTATGAGGCGTGGATGTAGTGCCTACTTGGCCTATGTAAAGGATGTGGATACGCCAACACCACAACTAGCCGATGTACCGGTTGTGTGTGACTTTCCAGATGTGTTTCCAGAAGATTTATCAGGAGTGCCACCTGACAGAGAGATCGAGTTTCAGATTGATCTGATACCGGGTGCCCAACCTGTCGCCAAGGCACCGTATCGGTTGGCTCCGACCGAGATGAAAGAGTTGATGGAGCAGTTGCAAGAGTTGCTTGATAAGGGGTTCATTAGACCGAGTATCTCTCCTTGGGGTGCTCCGGTCCTGTTTGTAAAGAAGAAGGACGGTAGTATGAGGATGTGCATCGACTACCGCGAGCTGAACAAGTTGACAGTGAAGAACCGATACCCCTTACCGAGGATAGATGATTTGTTCGATCAGCTTCAGGGTGCCAGTTGGTTTTCGAGAATAGATCTTCGATCTGGTTACCATCAGTTGAAGGTGAAGGAGCAAGATATTCCTAAAACAGCTTTCCGTACGCGCTATGGTCACTACGAGTTTCTTGTCATGTCCTTTGGCTTGACCAACGCGCCAGCTGCTTTTATGGATTTGATGAATCGTGTGTGTCGGCCTATGTTGGATAAATCAGTGATTGTGTTTATTGATGATATCCTGATTTACTCGAAGAGCGAAGCAGAGCACGCCGGACACATTCGGGAGGTTCTAGAGACGTTAAGAAGGGAGAAGTTGTATGCTAAATTCTCCAAGTGCGCGTTCTGGTTGCGCGAAGTTCAGTTCTTGGGTCACGTGGTGAATCCTGATGGGATTATGGTGGACCCGGCGAAAGTGGAGGCGGTTATGCAATGGAAGTCACCAAAGACGCCATCCGAGATTCGCAGTTTCTTGGGTTTGGCGGGCTACTACAGAAGATTTATCCAGGACTTCTCCAAGATTGCTTCTCCACTGACTAAGTTGACCCGAAAGGATGTGAAGTTCGTATGGGGTCAAGCTCAAGAAAAGGCGTTTGAAGAATTGAAGGCAAGATTGACTCAAGCTTCTGTTCTGTCGTTACCCGATGGAAGTGAAGATCTGGTAGTTTATTCCGATGCTTCTTACTCGGGGTTGGGGTGTGTGTTAATGCAGAGAGGAAAGGTTATAGCCTATGCATCCCGACAGTTGAAGGTTCATGAGGTCAATTATCCTACTCATGACTTGGAGCTAGCAGCTGTGGTCTTTGCGTTAAAGATTTGGAGGCACTACCTGTACGGGACGAAGTGCACCATATTCACTGACCACAAGAGTCTGAAGTACTTCTTTGAGCAGAAGGATTTGAACATGAGGCAGAGACGGTGGTTGGAACTTATAAAAGATTATGATTGTGAGATCCACTACCATCCGGGCAAGGCCAACGTGGTGGCTGATGCCCTTAGCCGGAAAGAGAGGCCCGAGCCGATTCGGGTGAAAGCGTATCAGCTGATCATGACCTCCGATGTGATGAAGCAGGTTAAAGAGTTTCAAGATGAGGCATTAAAAGAAGATCATCTTAACTCTGAAAGAATGAGAGGTCTGGTTGGGGAATTGGGTGAAAACACACTCGGTGTTAGGACCCGATCCGATCGTGTGTGGATTCCTCGTTTTGGGGATCTACGGGTGAAGATAATGGATGAAGCTCACAAGACTCGGTACTCCATTCATCCTGGTGCCACGAAGATGTACCATGATATGAAGAAAGATTATTGGTGGCCGGGTATGAAGCGCGATGTGGTGGGGTACGTGAGTAAGTGCCTTACTTGCTCACAGGTGAAGGCCGAGCATCAAAAGCCGTATGGGAAGATACAACCTTTGGATATACCGGAATGGAAGTGGGAGCACATCACCATGGATTTCATTACAAAGTTGCCGCGTACTCCGAAAGGGTACGATGCCATATGGGTGATAGTTGATCGTTTGACGAAGAGTGCTCACTTCCTACCGATCCGCGAGACATATTCATCTGAGAGGTTGGCTGATCTGTTCATCAAGGAGATTGTGACTCGTCATGGTGTGCCGGTGTCTATCGTGTCGGATCGCGACACTCGGTTTACATCTAAATTCTGGAAGAAGTTCCACGACGCTATGGGGACGAGGTTACATATCAGCACGACTTATCATCCCCAGACTGATGGTCAGTCAGAAAGGACCATTCAGACGCTGGAAGACATGCTTCGGGCATGTGTGATTGATTTTGGTGGAAGTTGGGATGACCACCTACCGTTAGCTGAATTCTCATACAACAACAGTTATCATGCCAGCATTGGTATGCCTCCATATGAAATGCTATACGGTAGGAGATGCAGAACACCCGTTTGTTAGGGTGATATTGGTCAGAAGGAATTGGGGAGCGTCGAGGTAATCGAGGCTACGACTGAGAAGCTTGAGAAGATCAAAGCCTTCATAAAGGCAGCCAAAGACAGACAGAAGTCGTATGCTGATAAACGACGCAGGCCGATTGAGTTCCAGGTGGGTGACCGGGTTATGTTGAAGGTCTCACCTTGAAAGGGTATCATTCGCTTCCGAAAGCGGGGCAAGTTGAGCCCAAGGTATATAGGCCCTTTCCGAATCATTGCTCGAGTAGGAGAGGTGGCCTATAGACTGGAGCTGCCAGATGAGTTAAGTGGAATTCACCCGACATTCCATGTATCTCATCTAAGGAAGTGCTTAGCAGATGAAGATATGATTGTCCCATTGGAAGATATCGAAGTAGATGAACGGCTCAATTATGTGGAGCAACCAGTGGCAATCATCGACCGAAAGGAGAAAAGGCTAAGGAATAAAGTGGTTCCTCTAGTGCGTGTACAGTGGAAGCACAGGAAGGGATCCGAGTCAACGTGGGAGACTGAGGAAGAAATGAGACAACATTATCCACGTTTGTTCGAGGATGATAGGTTTCGGGGACGAAACCTATTTAAGGGGGGTGGACTTGTAACACCCGGAAATTTATTATTTTGAAGCCGGCGAAGAAAGAAAAGAAATAAAGTTCAAAGTCGAGGGACCAAACTCGCCAACGAAGAAAAGTCGGGTAATGTGGTGATATGTGTAGGGAGAGGGCAGCCCACTCTCCCCACACTTCACATATTTCAGCTCACAAAGAAGAGAGAAGAGAGAAAGAGGAGAAAAGGGAGAAAAGTGGTGTTTCGGGTGATTCGGGTGTCCAAATCCGTCGTGTAGCAAGCTAAATCGAAGCTCTTGTCTTTGCGCTCGATTGTGTGAGTTCTAGGACCCCACTTTTACTTGTTTTCAACTGATTTTGGGGCTGGAAAGTGTTCAAAACCCGTTTTTATGTGTGTGTGTGTTTGACCCATTTGGGTGTGATGTGTATGATGTGTTTAGAGTATGATTTCGGGCTTGTGTGTGCTTGTATGGTGTTATGGTATACATTCCTAAGGTCCAGGAGGGTTAATTTAGGCTTAGAATGGGTTTGGATGAGCTTGGAGGCCGAAAATGGCAGATTGGGTTCGGGATGAACTCCATTCTGCATCAGCTAGGGCTAGGCGACCGAATGAAGGCCATACGGCCGAATGAGGGCGATTGAAGGTCATTCGCACGATTGGGATTCAGTCGCACGACTGGGAGTCCAGTCGAATGAGGGATGTACGACTGAGGGTTCAGTCGCATAGATGCTTAGTCGCATGAGTCCATTCGCATGAGGTTAGTCGCATAGGTGCCCATTCGTAGTGATCCCATTCGCACAAGGCCCATACGCACGATTGAATGTTCATTCGCATAGATGACCATCCGCATGAGCCCAGTCGCATGATGTTCAGTCGCATTAAGGTCATGCGACTGAAGGGTGTTCATACGCCCGAATAGGGCTGTTGCACTCGAAGGAATGTGTAGTTTGACTTCTGGCCTTCGGGGAAAGGTGCAGATGTAAGTTTGATGTAAAGTAACCCGTAAGAGCATGTAAGATGAATGTTATGGCCTTAGAGAGCATGTAGGGCATGAGGATGATGATGTTGCATGTTTATGCATATTATGAATGTATGATGTTGCCCTGTATGATGATGATGAATGTGTAAGTTATGTTCCTTATTATGATGTATGCTTATCTTTCTTGTGGCTTTGCATGTCATGCTAATGAATGAATGAATGAAGTATTATATAATGTAAAGCGAAAGATAATGAAAGAGGAACATGAAGTAAGAATGCATGCATTAATGAATGATGAATGAACGAAAGAAAGGCTTGCAAGCATATTTATTGGGGTGAGCGACTTTGTGTTGCAAAAGACTCGGATGAAGTGCAATCATTTAGATTGCCTATGAGGTGAGCAACCTTGTCGTTGCAAAAGACTCGAGTAAGTGCTATCGTGATGTTGCCTTGGGGTGAGCAACCTTGTTGTTGCAAAAGACTCGGATAGCTTGCTATCGTGATGGGCAATTGGGGTGAGCAACCTTAGGGGTGCAAAAGACTCGGATAGCATGCAATCATTGAGATTGCCATTGAGGTGAGCGACCATGTTGTCGCAAAAGACTCGGAAGACAGAATGAACGAAAAGAATGGAAGATAATGAATGAGATGAAAGATAATAATGAAATTATCTGTGTATACGTATGTTGCATGATCGCATGATAAAGGAATGGTTTTTAATGAAAGTAAAGTATGTTTTATTATTAAAACTAGAACCCACTCAGCAACGCTGACTTTTATTGCATTTTCCAGTTGGCAGGTAAATGATTGCTGAGGGTGGCACGACAAGGCTACTCGGCTCTTTTGGGATGGCATCCAATTATACAGCTTTTGTGATGTAATGCAAACATGAAATTTTGTAACCGGATAATGATGTATTATTTGGCAAAAGTAATTATAATGAAACGTGATGTCGTTTTGAATGTTTCCGCTGCAAAGATTTCTTAATGAAATGTAATTATATGTTTTATGTGCGGTGAATGACCAACTGTAAGCGTCCCGGGAACGGGGCCTTACAACTTAGGCTAATTAATACAAAATTACATATTAAGCATAAAAATGACTAAAAACAAGATAAAATATATTTTGTTCACACAAAATATATTTATTACAATAAAACTCCTAGTCATTTAAATCTTCAAAGTCTTGTCTCGGTTCCTCGTCTCGAACGTGTCGGGTTTGACTTTTGTTGACTTTTACCATGACGTTGACTTTTGTTGACTTTCACTGTGTTGATAATATAGACTATCTTTTCCAGCTCCAACAATACTCCCCCTTAGTCTATCATTATCAACGTTTTCAAACGAATTCAGCACCGAGAAGTCAACAATAGAAAGATCTTCAAATTGAAGCTTTCTGAATCTGATGAGAAAAATTATTCATCTCGTACGCTCCCCCTATTTATATGCTCCCCTTTTTCCAGTGCATCCTTTGTGAAGATATTGGAACAGCTTTCCCCAATCTCTAATCTTGAGTGCTTCAGAAGATGTAGGAGGAGGATTCCTAGCTCGGTATCTTCTGCAAACTTGAGGAACAGGTTCTCTGATCAGGTACACTGCTCAACTGATGATCGATCATCACTTACAGCAAAAACTGAAACACAATCACAAACACAATCTTGACATTTCTAATTAGATCATTTTATTTTAACAAAATAAACCCGTGTTTATTTGTGTTTGAAAACAAGCGAACCCGTGTTCGGTTGTACGCAATTTGTGTGAAATATATGAAAATGATAAAATTGTAACAACATAATATGGAAGACCTAAAAGAAATTAAAATGAAATTCTGTTATAAATTTTTATTTTTTATTATATACATTTATTATAACATTATGTTTTTATCTATTAATAAATTTTTTTTATATAACCGAGAACTGAATCGATCATGAGATCACATCCTCAAGATATACTTTAGCACAAAGATGAATTTAAACATCGACAAGCAATGAGATCACACTGATAACTGAATCTAATTACAGTCTTTGAATGATTTTTGAAATTCTCAAACAGATCAATAACGATTGCTGGTATGTTTGTCCATTTAAACTCATGCCCTATCTTTTTCAACAAGCAGCAAATGATTCGTTAAGGTTCGATTAAATGCTTTAGAATGCTAGGACCCCACAATCATTTGGCAAAAACCCTCACCCAACCTCAGGATTTCTTGAATTTTGTAACGATCTTTATAGAGCAAGACTTGTGCATTAGTGTGCAAGTGATTATCGACAGAATATTTCATTCTGTGATAATTCATCATTTAGATGATTTGACACTACTTAGACCAAAATGGTGAGAGCTCCAGGTCTATACTCACGTATAACAGAGGAGATGACCATTTAATCATGTGTTGATGAGAGCTCCAGGTCAGTACTATCGTACAGTAGAGGAGATCATCACTCCAGGTCAGTAATTCCGTACAGCAGAGGAGATTAGCACAAAAACAAGAAACATAAATACACCAGACATGGCTCAAAGATATGGCTTATATGATTTGTATCATGGTGGGTGAAAGATCAATTCTCAATCCAATTTTTGTCGGGACTCAATTTTTGTGCAGTCCAAAACGATTGCGTAAATCCAGACATCCTTAAGCATATATTTTAATTTAAATCATTATGCTGCTGTCTACTTTATTCATCAGGCTGAGTCTACCAAACATATCACTGTTTGTTTTTCTATTATTTGCAATTAAAAATAAGATGTAAATCAGATAACAGCATCAGTTACTATCATTTTTCATTTTTAAAAAACGCAAGTCATGCAAAAACAAGCATTTCAAGAAGATATACAATCATTTCTCAATCATCTCGAATCAAGTTCTCAGTTCTCTTTTCATTTTTATTGACTTATACTCTCCCCCTAAATTTTTATTTTTGCAAACTTTTTTTTAATTTTTTAATTTTTTTTTTTTTTTTTATTTTTTTATAATTATTTTTTTAAATTTTTTTTATAAAACTGTACAAAAAATAAAAATTTATTAAAGAAGGTCTTCCAAACTACACTGATATGAAGATAAGAAATGAATGCTCAAGAAATATGAAGTGATTGTGAAGTGAGAACTATGATTGTGTAGATAAGAATCCAGATTGTGGATAAAATACCATGACCTTAACATGTTTGTTCCGCCTCAAATTTGAATTAGAAACAATCACTGTCAGTAAACCGGATTACTAACAGTCCTCCTAAATTGTTCCTGCACTCATTAACAAATTAGTTAGAAAGGGGAACCCAGGCCATCGTAGTCCTGGAAGTTCCTTTTTCATCAATATAAGAAACCTGCTTCTGCACACAACCGTTTAAACAATCGGGGGTTGCTGTATCCTTCTTTTTAATTCTCCAGATTTGTTTCGGTTCAATTAATCTGGATTTGAATGAATTAAATTTGGAAATCAAATTCTGTTTAAGACCGGAAGGAAAAGAATTTGGTTTTGAACCTTTGGTCATTTTCATCTTTGTATCATATGAAACCGGCTTCACATGAAAAGGTTTGGATGTAGGGTTTTTCATCCAACAATTCAAAGATGTGTGCTTTTTACCTCTTGATCCAGAGAAGCAACCCGTGTTCCCTTTACCATATGGAACATTCTTTGTAGACTTACATGCGGAGAAGCAATTCGTTTTGCCTTTACCATCCGTAGCAAGTCTTTGAAGGCTTTTTTTTACCACATGACCTTCTTTTCCACACTCAAAACAAGCCTTGAAAGGCTTTTGATTCTTTGTAGTCCCGTGTTGTGCAGGTGCTGAGAAGGATTGCTTTGAGCTTGTAGCGGATTCTTGCTTGTTTTGGCATTTGCTATGCTGAACAGGGAATGAGATCTTCACTGGTTGATTGGATTGTTTTGCAATTGGAGAAGAGATCCGTATTGGTCTTGATTCAGCTTTTGGAAGCTTTTGTGACTTGACAATGTTAGGAGACATCTTGATCTGTGAGAAACCAACACACACCTCTGTGATTGATTCATCATCTGAGCTTGTCCAGTCTCGTATACACAGATCTTTCTCCAACGGATCTTGATTGACACCTCCTATTGTGTCGGCTTTGATTAAAGGATTCTGATTGCTTGATGATTCGACAATTGTTCCTTCTTTAACAAACCTGACAGGAACAAACGAAGGAATATTACCTATTTTGAATTTGTTGAAGAAGGTTGGAAAAGTAACTGATATTGGAGATGAAGCATCAGAAGTGAAATCATCATCAATCTTCTTATTAGAACCCTGCCTGAGGAATCCCAAACCTACAGGTGAATCCTGCACATCTCTAACCACTTTAAGATTAACGCTGCTTAAACCTGCATTTAAACGATTAGTTTCTGCAGCTTCAATCAAATCATTTGTTGAATGAGGTCTGGGGATTGGTGAATAACATAAAGTGGAAGGAGGTGGAACTGAATTAAATACAATTTCACCATCAGATTTATATCCAATCCCATGTTTTACTCGCATCCCTTGTTGTTTAGCAATAAGCTCATCCTTTTTTATGTGTGAAAGGGTCCATTTATCAAGCTTTGTTTGAAGCTGAGTTGTTTCAAATTGAGCTAAAACAGCCCTTTCTCTCAAAATATTAATTTCAACGTTACGCTCCAAAATGGTTCTTCTTAAAAGATCATTTTCAGCCAATGCTTCATTAAGTTTCCTTGAAAAAGCAATTTCATTTTTCTTTAATTCCTGATTGATTATTTTTAATTCGTTTTCATTATCCAGTAACAATCTGTTGGCCTTATAAATCCCAAATAATTTGATTTTGCAAGATGAAGAACACATATCTTGAACAGTCTCATAAGGAAGACCCATGATAGTTCGTTCTGCAGCTAAGATCTTTTCACAGTTGCAAACCCTTGTGATTTTTTGTTGTTCCTCTTCTGTTACCTTTAGCATCTCCTCAGTCTCAGATTCTTTCTTTATGTTATCAGCTTTTCCAACCTTATCATCATCGGTTCTCACAGACTCCAGTTTACTGTCATTGTCGACTCTTAAAGCTTCACGATTCTCTTCAACAGTTTCTCTGAATTTAGAGTTTAAATCCAAATCCGTTCTCAATAACTTTAACTTTTCAATCATCTCTGTTTTGTAATCAAGTATGCTTGTTACAGAAGAAACAAGATCAGTATTAAGCGCGTGGGTTTGATGAGGGAACACGGCTTGCTGAAATTCGTTTATGTGGATATCCAGCTCGAGAGATTTTAATTTGTTGATCATATCCATAAGTTTTGTGTCGACATAACCTCTTTCTTGCTTTAGCATTTTAACTTGATGATTCCATGCAGACGGAAGCGAGTCAAGAAGCTTTTGAATTTGTTCATGATTACTGAGATCACGAACATGCTTCTTTAGATTATTTGCCACTTTCAAAAATCGATCAATTAAAACTGACAATTTTTCTTTCTTTATACCTGTAAAAGAGTCAAACCGGCTTTGTGCCGTTATGAGATTATCTGATTTAAAGTCTTTTGAAGATGACATTGTATTAAAAAATTTAAACAATTAAACTCCCCAAAAATATTTTTCACAAAAAGTTTAGAATAATTCTCCCCCGAGAATAATATTATTTGTTAAATGTCACGCTAGACAATCTTAGCAACTGGGGTCAAGCTAGTTTCGATGAAAATTTCTTTATCGGGATGAACTCAATTAATCCCAACTAAAGGGAAAAAGTCATCTTTAACATTCGAATTTCGCTGAAAAAATGATAGTTTCGCCGAAATTATAGTTTCGCAGAGCTAGTTTCGCTGAGCTGTCGGTAGTTTCGCTGGCAATTTCGGCAGCAGTTTCGCTAGCCAAATGCTTTAGAGTGCTTAGTTTCGCCGACAATTTCGCACAAAACAAGCTTGAACTTTCGTTCAAAGATACTTTCGACAGCAATTTCACATGTAATATGCACACAAGCACTATGAACTTTCGTTCAAGATCACTACTTTCGCTGAGATGCTGAAATTAATTACAAAGTGTAAAACACTTGTAGTTTCGCTGAAAAAACAGGCAGTTTCGCTGGATGAATTGGTAATTTCGCTGGACGAAGCTGAAAAGCTTTTTCAACCCACGAAATCAAACTGAAAACGGCCAAATCATAATGGATTTGAAACCTGATGATTAATAGAGCTTTGCCAATCAATAACAAGCAAACTTCAATCAACTTCCATATCAATAACACTCAAATTTGATTCGAAATTAATGAAAACATGATATTGAACAAAAACAACCAAAACCTCAACTTCTCTCTCTAAAAATCTTCAAATCTTCAGTGAATTTGATCCAAAATGGCTCTGATACCGAATTGTAAATCTAGGATAATCAAACTTGAATCAAATCATGAAGAATTAGATCAAAATATGATAATCACAATCAAAACCCCTTTGATCTCTATTGATTGCTAATAATATTGTTTACAAGTAAATCCCTCAATCAATTGGTCATTCAACCATTAACCAAAACCTAATGACAATTAACCTATTTATAGTCTAGACTAATATTCACTAATTGCACTTAACCCCCTAGACTTAGGCTAATTAATACAAAATTACATATTAAGCATAAAAATGACTAAAAACAAGATAAAATATATTTTGTTCACACAAAATATATTTATTACAATAAAACTCCTAGTCATTTAAATCTTCAAAGTCTTGTCTCGGTTCCTCGTCTCGAACGTGTCGGGTTTGACTTTTGTTGACTTTTACCATGACGTTGACTTTTGTTGACTTTCACTGTGTTGATAATATAGACTATCTTTTCCAGCTCGTGAAAGTCAGGTTGTACAACAGTGGTGCACAACTGATCAGCCTTCTTCTTGATGATGGGATGATTTGGACATGAACCAGAACTCTTGTTGATGGAGTTCAAGTTGGTGTCTTCAGCCTTCACTTCTTCAAATCCTGTAGAGATGAAGACTTGTTTCTGTGCAGAATTGATGGTGGCCTTGATATCTTGAGCCTTTTTGGACTTTCTTTTGGCCTTTCTGATCAAGTTCTTTCTCCTTGACTTGGTCATCCCAATAGCTTTGCTCTCCTTAGAGGGATGCTGACCCTTCTTAGAATGCTCTTCTTCACTCTTCCTTAGAGCCATTCTTCACCATCTCCTCTTCATCCTCTTCAGTCACAGGATCTATGACGGGAAGCTCATCTTCACAAGTTCCATACCTAGGAGATCTTATAGACAAGATTGTGTGTGGAGGAGCTATCTCACAAGATCCTAGTCTACTTATTTTGATAACAGACTTTTGCATGTAAGGATGAGGATATTATGTTCTTGAAGGTCTCTTCTTCAAGAACACATTTTTCTGCCTTGGCTTTGCAGATCACAAGCTTAGCCTGGCATTCAGTTAGCTTAGTAATGAGGTCATTGATCTGAGTCTTGTAGTTTGTATGCTCATGTTTAAGAGTTAAAATGGTTTTCTCTAAGTCCTTTATCTTTAGTTTATAATCATTTTCAGCTCTTTTAAAATAAGCTTTTAAGATACTTAAGGACTCAAGATCAGATCTCATTTCTAAGTTATAGGACCTGTATCTATTGACTTTAGCAATGCATTCAGGAGTACAAAGATGTTCCAATACCTTGGCTTCATCGTGGTCTGCCATGAGTGCTTGGTTTAGAGATGCATCTTCTACCTGAAAGCTCCAGTCAAAGCCTCCTTCTTCAACAGCAACTACGCTTGCTACTTTGGCTTCTCATTATGGGGGGCTTTCTCAGTGTAGTTTGGTCTAGTTTGTGCTTGGCCACCATTTGTCCTTGGTGCCTTACACTCCCTTGCAAAGTGTCCCATCTGATTACAGTTGTAACACTTTACTTTGCTTTTATCCAGTCCAAACTTTCCACTGGCTGCATTGCTTGGAAACTTTCTCTTTGTCCTCTTGTAGAACTTCTTGGCTCTGTGAGTGAGAAGAGCCATCTGCTAGACTATCTCCATGTAGATCATCTGGATGAATGCAGTCCAAATGTTCAAGGGTGAAGAGAAAGTTTCCTGAGGTTTCATCAGCAGAGACAAAGGCATGAGAAGTACTTGTCTCTTGGAAAGGACTTCCTTGAGTGTAACTTTCCCTTGGAGTCTCTAGGAAGGTGATGAAAGGGCCCTTTTGTGAGTTGTCAGGGTAGCATGTACGATGATGTTGTGGCTCAATGCTTTCCCTTTCAACCACATGAAGGGCTGAACTCAGTTGATTCCTGGAGTTACCAGATGAGTTTTGCATGTTCATCTCCATCTGGTAGCTACTAAGAATACCATACAACTCTGTCAGAGTAAGAGTCTTAAGGTTCTCAGACCTCTTGATAACAACACAGTAATGTGTCCATTGTTTAGGAAGAAAGGTCATAAACTTCCTTACAATGTCCCTGTTCTCAAGAGTTACTACAACATCCATTAGAGTATCCACAATCTCAACATACCTGAAGTATTGTTGCGTCATGGTTTCACCTACCTTAAAGGTTTCAAAAGATCCTTCTTGTTCTCCTTTTCTTCAGTAGACCCCTCATACATCAGCTTCAGTGCTTCCCACAGTTGCTTGGCAGTTTTGCACTTCTTGAAGCCTTTGTAGATGGAGTTTGGAAGAGCAGTTTAAAGGACTGTAATGGCTTTCTGATCAATCTCTATTCTCTTCCTGTCTTCTTTAGAGTAATCAGCCACAACCTTAGGAATCATACCACCACCAGTAGCTGAAGTGGTGCTTGGTATGTAAGGTCCTTCAACAACAGAGTCCCACATCCTGGAGTCTTGAGACTTAATGAAGCCTTCCATTCTTTGACACCAAGTATTAAAGTCTTCAGGAGTGATAAGTGGAGACTTTGTTATAGTTCCAGTTTCCATATCAGCTTTGGTAACAGCTGCCATTTGAGTTGTTAAGTATTTTGTGTGTATGAGGGATCTTAAAATGGTGAGATCTTATATCAAGAGCCTGAAACGCTCTGATACCAAATGCGAGACCAGTGAAGGGTATGCACTTAGAACAGAACAACACAATGAGGAGAGTTACTTAGAACACTTAACAGATCAAATAGGGAACTAGTTAACTTTTAGTAAAAGATGATAAGAACACAAGTAAAGATGAAACTGAACAAGATTGCAAACAACACAAGTAATTGGTTTTCAAGAATGCTATATATTGCTTCTCAAGTTCAATTACAAATGTTACAAAGCATAAAGGAATGTTACAAGTACTTGAGATACATATACTACATCCTACAGCCGGTCATACTTTGAAAGCCAGCTGGATACAATTGACTAGACAGCTACAAAATCAAATGTAGAGTCAAAATGCAGATTTGCCTTTTGACTAGTGACTATGACATGCCATAGCTCACATCCTAATATATTACAAAAAGGATAAAAGTATATAAAATAGAAAACACAGACTCAAGACCTCAATGTACAGTTACCAAAAGCATGGACCTTTTCACCAACTCATGTAAGTTGGTGACTTTATAGAGCTGCAGCGGAAAGATAGTCCAGCTTTATGGTAAAGTACATCAGATAAAGACATGTCTCTAAAAGTCTTCGGAAGAAATCTGTCTTCACTCTTTGGCTTTGGAAGACTTTGTCTTTGAAGCTTTCGAAGACTTCACATTTGGCTTCGGAAGATGTTAGTCTTGGCTTTGGAAGATTTTACACTTAGAATATTTCTAGTGCATGGTGTAAAACTTCCGAAGCATTTCTACTTCTGTTCTTCAGTGCATGCATGCAGAGAGACTTTGGATGTTTTGGCTGCATCAGACTATCCTTACAAGGTGCTTGGTATGTAAGGCCCTAAGACAACAGATTCCCACATCCTGGAGTCTTGTGACTTGATGAACCCTTCCATTCGTTGGCACAAAGTGTCAAAGTCTTCGAGAGTGATCAGTGGGGACTTTGTCATGGTTCCAATTCCCATACCAGCTTTAGTAATAGTTACCATTTGAGATGTTAAGTATTTTGTGTGTGTGAGGGATCTTAAGATAGTGAGATCTTACAATCAAGAGCCTGGAATGCTTTGATACCAATTGCAGGACCGTTAGAGGGGATGGTCACTTACAACACAAACACACAATGTGGAGAGTTGTTTAAGAACATTTAACAGATCAAATAGGGGACTAGTAACACACTAGATTGATACTTAGAACACAAACAATATATGAGATAGAACAAGAACAAGCAACACAAGTATATGGTTTTCAAGAATGTTGTATATTGCTTTCAAGTTCTTTTACAAGTGTTGAAGCATGAAAAGAAAGTTACAAGGACCTGAGATAATCTATACTACATCCTACAACCGGCCATACTTAGAAGGCCAGCTGGAAACATTTGAACTAGACAACAAAATCAAATGTAGAGTCAAAAGGCATATTGCCTTTTGACTAGTGACTATGACATGCCATAGCTCAAATCCTAATATATTACAGAAAAGATAAAAGTACATAAAGTAGAAAGTATAGACTCAAGAACTTATTGTATAGTTACCAAAAGCATGGATCTTTTCACCAACTTGTGAAAGTTGGTGAGTCAACAGAGTCGTAGCGGAAAGTGGTCCAGCTTTATGGTAAAGTACATGAGATAAAGCATGTGTTCAAAAGTCTTTGGAAGAAATCTGTCTGCACTTCTTGGCTTTGGAAGACTTTGTCTATAAAGCTTTGAAAGACTTCACTTTTGGCTTCGGAAGATGTTGGTCTTGGCTTCGGAATATTTTACACTTAGAATAATTCTAGTGCATGGTATAAAACTTCTGAAGCTTTTGCTACTCTGTACTTCAATGCATGCATGCAGGAAAGACTTTGGATGTTTTAAGTGCATCAACCTTACATAAAACCTTACAATTTTCCTCCTAACGTTCAACATTTATACATATTTGTCCTTATTACCAATCTCTCTCTCTCTCTCTCTCTCTTTAAAGTTCATGGGTTATCGTTGTTACATTGGGCATAGAACACGAATTACCGAGATGGTCTAAGTAGTGGTGTTAAAAAACACCTAATGAAGACATCTGAATAGAAAATTCAAATCACAAAACCTGAATTATCCAAAAATTAGGATAACCATATTTTCAAATTTAGGTAGTTATTTTTAAATTTTATAAAATATATTTGTAACTAATTTAAGTATTCATAAATATATTTCTACTTAAAGTACTATATTCCTCATCACAATTTCTGATTCGTTTTCGTAAGACAAAAACCCCGATCAGTATCACCAATCTAAAGTCCAAGCTATCAACTCCACCATCTCTTTTTGGATCTTCCAATTTATATATATTGTTAATATTTATGTAATTTTATCTATCGTTTGGACGCTATGTACTTTAACGTATATTGTTAGAATTTGATATATCTTTTGGATGTTACATAATTTCATGATAATAACACTTGAAAAATTGGATATTCATTTTAGTATTCAATATTCGTATATTTGAAGTTTCATACATAAGTTCATATACTTCAATTAACTATGAAAAATCTTTGAATATCTAAATTCTTAGGTATTCAAATTTGAACACTTTTAGATTCAAGGGGGCATTTACTTCACATGATATTTTTACGAGAACTATAATGTATTTGAAAGAATAAATTTGGATGAATCTGGGTTCACTTAAAGTAAATGAAATCTTGTAGACTATTTAATTGAATATTTCTTATAGTATTATAAATTTGTTAAATAGATTGGAATGTGATTAGAGATGCCATTTTTTTGTTAATTGTTTTAATTATATGGTAGTGGTCAGGGATGAGGGACTCCAAATTGCTTCTAGTCCAATCATACTTCACATACTTTAAATTCTAATGAATTCAACAGGTTGTTTTATCGTCCAATAAAATTTGGCATCCTTTATGAGCTCTAATGGTTATGTTGAATCTAACTATAAAACTTACTTAACTAAATGAGTATATGTTGGAATATGTGAGGCTGACGTTACTAAAACATCATTATCTCTTGATCAGATTATTGCTATAAATTGCTTTTAAAGACCAAAGCTTTCAACAAAATAATCAAAGTGCTGAAGACATATTATCCTACTGAAAAACTGTTAGTTTTCGAGATCTAACACACATACTCCCTTCAAAGAACAAGACTACTTCCAATTGACTGCACACTTATAATATAGTTTTGATTCTGACAAGCAACTAACTTCTGATGTGTTGTCACTATGGACGTTCCAATGAATAGTGAAACAACCTTAATGCCGTACTAGGAGAAGATCATATTCTCACCTCCAACAATGATTATGTTTGTCTTGTTTTTAACTTTATGAAAGCCAATAAGAGGAAACAATCGTGGTATGTCATATTATGTAGATCTGTGTTCGTAATTAGTCATTGATATCAAACTCTAAAAAAAGACACAATCGTGGTATGCCACATCGTTTAGATCAATGGTCTTAATTAGGTATTGATCTCAAACCTTAAAATAAACAGTTGAGGTATGGATAGTTTACATGGTTGACATTAGCAAAACAAAGAACTTAAAGACACAAAACTTGGAAAACTTTATAAAATATTAAGTACATACCAATTGGATAAAGATTCTGAAGATCTAACACTCTCAAGCCATTCAAGATCTGCAGTTCTACTTGCTTCGATTAACCACTTAATGTTAGGATCTGGTATTTGAACGAAACACCAACTGATTAACGTGTTAACCAAATCAAATAGTGCGGAATCCTATTTGATTGGTGATCCAATCAGTGAGAACGCACGTAGAAACAATAACGTATTGAATCTAACGTCAAGAATCGATTAGGAATCGATCTACAGCGTTCTATGAACTTGGAGTACGAACTTAGAGGCTTCTGGACGGCTAGGGTACGTCTGGAGTCGAATTGGAATGAATGCTTACGTTTTTCCACGAATTAGGTGGTATTTATAGGTTAGGGTTGCTCATTCGGGCGACTGAACCATTAGTATGGTTCAGTCGTGCGATTGAGCCATGCGGTTGATCCATTCGCACGACTGAGTGTTCAGTCGTGCGACTGAGCCAATCTCTTGTTACAATCATACGACTGATCCAGTCTCCTGGCTCAGTCGTGCGACTAAGTCATTCGCCTGAAGTTGTTCATGCGTATGGTCCATTCGCATGGGCCATTCGCATGAGAACTTCATATTGCTAAGTTTGAATGTATTCATTAATATAACATTATGTGTATCAATTCAAACAATCACAAACCTATATAATCACGTCAATATCAACTCATTAATGAAATATTAAACATTATAAATCACAACCAAACATACTCATTTCATTAATAACCCAACCATTACATAAGTGTAAGACAATCAAGACATATTAGATTCATATCAAGATATAGGTACATATGTATCAACAAACTCCCCCTTGGACCTAGATCTATCTAATGTCTTACCTTCTGCATCACCTCTTCATACTTCTTGTACTTCTCCTCTCTTGTGACTCCTGCGTGTATCTCAAACGCAAAGTAGAGTCGTATCACATTTTGGAATTGGAGGGCTTGTACAATATCTTGCGTGTCATATAACAGTGGTCACTTGTATAGTGTGTATACATCATCAGCCGATGGTATCCATTTTTCCCTCTTTATTCAGAACTATGACCGCCTCCCCTGTTCTCCAATCATAGTACCACCATTTAAAGTGTGGAGTGAAGTCCTGTGGCATTTCCCTGAGAGGGATTCTTGACATTGTTCTTGGAGGACTCCAATTCAGCACTATCTTGGGCTTACCAGTTATGGGATCAACTTCAGAACGTCTGATATACCTCGTAGGTTGTTGAGGTTTGAAGTTGGCCCACCTGGTGTGGTACACTTTCTTCAGGGCAGCCTCAAACCAGCCTGACATTTTCCTCGGGTCAGCATATAATAGCTTCAATTTAGCCATCTGGTTGAGCTCAAAACCAGGTAGAGTCTTTAGATCATGTGGAAATCTAAAGTACTCAATACCCTTCTCTCTCTTTATGGCATAAACATTAAGATCCTCAAAATATGCCCACGCAATAATCTTGCTTGACACCTTGTGATGTTTCTTCACTTTGTAGAGCTTGGTGTAGACATTCTGTTTAGGAGCAGCACGTTGGGCTCGGATTTCCTCGAAACATGCAGCCCATTCTGCCTTTCTGATATCAACATCGGCTTTTGAGGCTTGGGCTTGTTCTTCAATCTTCTCAAACTCTTGCTCCATCTGATCCAATATCTCGAATGTATCACTGACTAGGGATTCACCCAGATTGGGAACCACATTTCCCTCATTGTCAGCATACTCTGGATAATGTTCTGCAGTGACATCCTCTATTTCTATCTCATCAATGTCGTTCAGTTCTTCGTCACTGGTTGACTCAAAAGTTGGAGCATCCTTGATAATCTCATCAAGATTCAACTTGAACATTTCAGCCAGTTGCTCATTTGTAAGATCATGAATTATTTCCCCCTCTTCAGGGGTATAACTCACTGATCTCCTGACGATCCCTTGCAGATCAAGAATCATAGTCAGTTGAGTCTTGACCTGTTGAAGGGGAGCAACATCATTTTCGTCCCTTTGAAAGTTTGGATCTGCTTGATTTAAACATGTAACACATCAAACATTAGTTAATAATCAAAACAGAAATACATTAACATTACATAAACATTATGTACATAAGTTTAATACATGATTCAAGTACAAAAGCTATCAAATACATAAACGTCTAATCATTACTTTTGTCCTGAATAGCTGGCTCATAAGTAGGTGAGGCAGAAGAAGAAGCTCGTTGGTCTTGATTTCTCTTCAAACGTCTTTCTTGACCCTAAGCTGAGGCAGATGCAGCTACATCTCCTCCTTCATCATCATCATCATTTTGCCTTTCCTCTGTCTTTTCTTCATCATTCGCTTCATCATCATCACTATCTTCATCTTCATCCTCATCCTCATCCTCATCATCGTCATCACCATCGTCATCACCATCTCTTTGCTTTATCTTCAGAGGCTCATCTTTAGTTCCTTTGAGCTTGAGCATGATAGTCTTTTTAGCATCCTCCAACTCCTCAATCTTCTTTGCTGATATGACTTTATGCTCCTGGAGTTGTGCAATCTCTTGGCTCTGAGCAGCCATTTGCTGTGCCTGCTGCTCAATCAGCTGAGCCTGCTGAAAAATCTGCTGAGATTGTGCAGCTGTAAGATCTATCAACTAACGAATCTGAGCTGTATTCTCGTCATCGGCTGCCAGCAGCCTCAGCACCATACGGTTCAGTGCTGAGAGCTGTTCCTCTACCCCACTAGGAGGTAAAGGTGATCCAGATAGATGGGTGGGATGTGATGATGGCCCGGTTTGGTGGCTACTGGTGGTGGTGGTGGCAGTGGTGAAGATTGGGTTAGGTCTAGATGATAGTGGTGGTGGATTGGGTGTGGTAGATATGGTGGTAGATGGGATGTATGTAGTGGTGGGTGGTGTGGTGACAGTGGTAGAGGGTGTGATAGTGGTGGTAGGAAGAATGGTGGTAGGGATGGTGGCTGTGGTAGTGGCTGTGGTGGTGATGAAGGTGAGTCTGCGCTTCTTCTTCTTCATGTCGTGGGGCTGAGCCATCCTCTTCTTTCTCGATCCTGTCGAGGAGGATGCTCCCCCTAGAACACGGCTTGACGGATCTGGAGCATATGCAGGGTCAGCAGCAGTCTCTCCCGATCCACCGGGGCGTTCACCAACCGCTCGGAGCCCATGTTCTGTGGGAACGACTTTACTTCCCACAGTCCGTGTTAGTGGCTCCTCATCTGACTCTTCCTCTTCCTCACCAAGTATAAAATCCTGGTGGAACCCAGCAAACTCTGCTATATCTCTAGTGGGGGCAGATACCGGAGATGTACTATCAGTAGTGGTGCCCCTTGGTCGAGTGGGCATGGTATCTCCAGCATCCCCGCTATCATCATCATCAGAGTCATGCTCTGGGAGCAGTAGCCGCTCATCATCTGAGTCGCTGTCTACGTGACGCCACTGACGTCTACCAGGTGCCACGTACCTCTCATTGGCAAGATAGCCTATCAGTCTCTTTACCTGGGGCTTTACCTGCTTACCCCGGTACACTCTCATACGACCCAGAGTCGTATCGTCCATGATCTCTAAAGCCACAACATCGTGGCGCTCCTTAGGAAGTGATGGCAGCTTCTCATTGAAGATTAGCTGCAAGAATCTGGGGTACATGCAAAAACCCTCCTTACCCTTTGCTTCCAGATTCTCCACAAGGTAAGAAAAGATCATGCTCGAGAAGCTGAAGGGGTGGTTCAGCACCAGTGCCACATAGGCATTCTGAATCTGGTATGAAAGATCATCAAACCCACCCCTCCTGGAAGCAATGCACTTCAGAATGACATGTGCTAAGTACTTGTACAGGGGATACAGGTTGCTCTTGTTGAGCACACCTGAGTTGATGTCCCTAGCGTACTTAATCCTCAGGAAACATCCTCTCACCATAACCGGGTGAAGTCTGGTGGGGTGATCAGTATCGTCCCCTAGATCAAGTACTCTCTGAATATCAGCAGTAGTAATCTCAATATCCATGCCACAGATAGAGCTCCTTATGCTGTATGGCTCACGTGAACGATCAACAGAAGCATTCTCCCAGAAGGCCTGATGTAAAGACCTGTAGGGAGTACATGGAGTAGAGATGGCCTTGTGGATCCTTGATCGCCTAAGAAAAGCAATGATCTCTGTAAACTCGGCACCATTCCGAGTAGTATGGTCTAGATGAGCACATATATTGTGCTTAGGGTTGATAGACCATCTATCAGCCATTGATCTGAAACACAAGACACAAAAACATTAGAAAGTCACATACCACAATTCAGTTCTAAGTATCTTGTTTGAATTCATTCTGATTCATTCATGCGAATGAATCATGCGACTGAGGTCAGTCGGTTGTCCTATCATGCGACTGAACTCATTCGGGTGAATGAATCATGCGACTGAGTTCATTCTGTTGGCTGAGCCTGCGATTGGTTCAGTCGGCCGACTGAGCTCATTCGCATAATGCATTCGGCCGATTGACCCAATCGCAAGGCTCAATCGTGCGATTGGAGTTCATCCGGACGACCAGTCGCATGACCTACTGTTCGGTCGACTGAGGTTCGAATCTTGACCAAATCATGTAAATAAACGTGGTTTAATGGTTCTTTAGCCTCGCAATCTCATAACTAATAACCTATTAGACTTATTTTTAACATGTTATTTAGTTTCAGTAGGTTATTTGGTCATTTAAGGTCCGGTTCTTGTTTCAATCGAACATCATAAATTAGGGCATCATTTCTTCTGATTTCTGTGAGATTTCACTTTATTATACTTGTATAAATGCAAACGCACGTCATAAGATCAAGAAGAATGTGTAAACGAGGTCTAAAGAAATTTGGGCAGCGTAACGGTACAATGTGCGAAATAGGGTAGATTGAGAGTGATGAGGAGAATGCGATCGACTATGGCCCTTTAAATACTGAATTTGAGTTCAATCGGCCGAATGGCCTCATTCGCTCAATTCATTCGGGCGACTGAAGCTTAGTCGGGCGACTGGCTCAGTCGATCACATTCAGTTGGCCGACTGAGGCTCAGTCGGTCGACTGACTCATTCGCACACTCACATTCGCACATTCAGTTGGCCGACTGAAGCTCAGTCGGTCGACTGACTCATTCGCACACTCTCATTCGGTCGAATGGATCAGTCTGATAAGCCATTCGGGTGAATGGTTCATACTCATGTCCATTCGGCCATTTAATGCATGAGCATGAACCATTCGCAAGATTGGTCCATACTCATGGTCCAGTCGTGCAAATGGGTCATACTGATGAAATTTTCTGCCTTTATGACCATTTAACATTCAAACCTTTTTTTACTGTTGAAATAACATTATGAACATTTGATCATCTCAGACATGATCATTTTAACTTGAAAAACTTTTGATCACCTCAGACGTGATCCTTTTAAACACTTGTCACCTCAGACGTGACCAATTTACCCTTTGAAAGCACATGTGGTCATCTCAGACATGACCCTTTAGGTGATTTACTCCCTTACTTGAATTCCATGATGTAGTCTGAATCAAACAAACTGAATTGACTAAATAAATAGAAAATTAAACTGAAGTACAAAAATTAAAACTTTTTTTGACTTTTTGTGTGAGGTATTAATCCTAAGATAGAAATCTACTGGATTCGGTTCCGGAATTGGCAGCTACAATTTAGTTTTACCATAACTGGACCAATTCAATTTTGGAATCATACAGGCAAGTCAAATCATTTGGGACATGTTATCAAAACCTTTTGATGCTCACTTCTTGGTGTTCATCCAGAGTCGTTAGCAAATTTAGGAAATCATACTGGTACTATTAGATTCCCACATTGATTTGGACTTTCAAGAATTGTAGCCACGATGATTGTCAGTATATTTGTCCTCTTAAATCCATACACAGACTTTTGACACAGATTGGTGATAGTTTAAGGTTTAATTATTTCAACCAACATTTGTGGATCCCACGCTTATATAGTAATCAACATTCCTCAGGAGCTTTTGAGCGGTCTACGGGTATTTTGACAAGAAGAGACTATTCTTAGAGCTTTCAAAGAGAAGCCAATCCTCAGGTCAGTGCCATCGCACAACAGAGAGGCGGCAAACAACAATAAATTCTAGAATATCTAGGTTATGCTTATCCTCAGGTCAGTGCCATCACACAGCAGAGAGGCACACAACCTATCTTCTTGTTAGAGCATCTTTATTTTTCTTTTGCACATAACGCACCAACAACATAAGTTATTAGCTTGATAGAATTTGCTTTTCATTTTTTTCATGCTTTGCTCTATTTATGGTCATCCGCTCACATTTGTGGCGTTTATATGCTCGTTACCCCTTATTGGAATATTGTTGATTGTGTTAACCAGTGATAAGATGGGAGCCCACAGTTTATGAACAACTTAGTTTGATCTTGAAATCACCAGTCAGGTCTAATAATCTATTGTGTTGAATCTACCGACATATCATCTGTGGTCTAGCAACCTCTAGGTCTACTTTCGTTGTGTTACCTTAGTAGTTACCAGTTTTTCTATCATATTTCCTTTTATATTGCTCAGACTACCCAGACTTATACTTTGAATTTTGCATCTTGTCTAAATTAAACTTTTAAAGTCCCACTTGATTTGTTCCTGTGTATTATCATTTTCCAAAGTGTTTGAATTGGTATCACAGATACGATCTACCTTCTATCAGCTAGCCTCTCCTTCTCCCTCGTTTTTTTTATTTATTTTTTATTTTTTTAATGTTACTGGCTGACCTATTCTCCCCCTAAAATTCTAAAATCGTAACCGATTTACATTTTTTAAGATTTTAATAGACAGCTAAATAACATGTATTTAATTTAAACAGAAAATAGAATAAATAACGGAAATAAAAAGAAAAAATCAAAAGTAGACTACATGCATCGGACTACACATGGTCATCATCTGGAATGACATCACTTTTCTTTTTAACGCCATTGACCTCTAACAGATATAGAAAACAAGGTTTGTCAAAAGCCTTTGTATAGAGGTCAGCGTGTTGAAAATCAGTATTTATCTTTACCACATCGATTAAATTCTTTTCAAAATAGTCCCGTATAAATGATATTTTATACCGATGTGTTTGGTCTTAGGATGTTGTACTGGATTTTTAGTTACTGCAATTGCAGCAGAGTTATCAACAAAAATAGGAGTAGAAGAGAAATTTAAACCGTAGTCCCGCATTTGTTGTTGAATCCAAATGATTTGTGAACAGCAACTTGCAGCAACAACGTATTCGGCTTCACACGTTGACAATGCAACCGAGGTCTGCTTCTTACACTACCAGGTCACTAATCTCCTGAATTGACAGATTTGTAATTCATCTTGCAGCCACCGTAATCCGAGTCACTATACGCCGTGAGCTCAAAATCATCATCATGAGGATACCACAACCCAAGTGTGGGTGTGCCCTTCAGATAGCGAAATATCCTTTTGACCCCAATCAGATGGTTAACCTTTGGCTTAGCCTGATATCTAGAACATAGACATGTAGCATACATGATATCAGGTCTTGAGGCAGTGAGGTACATGAGAGATCCAATCATTCCTCGGTACATGGTTGCATCGACTAGATCTCCATTTTCATCGGGTGCTATATCATGGTTTGTAGCAAGTGGAGTCCCAGCTGCAGAAGGATTCTCCATGTCAAACCGACTGAGAATGTCTCCCACATACTTGGTCTAATGTAGGAAAATTCCTTTGGGTGTCTGATCCACATGTAACCCGAGAAAGAATTTCATCTCCCCCATGGCACTCATCTCAAACTCCGCCTTCATTACTGCTTCAAATTCTTTGCATAATTCTTCGTTCTTTGAACCGAAATTATGTCATCTACATAGATCTGTACTAGCAGTAAGTCTCCATCTTTTTCTTTGATAAACAGTGTGTAGTCAATGACTTCCCTGCGAAAGCCGTGTTTCACAAGATGAGTTGAGAGTTTCTCATACCAGGCCCTTGGAGCTTGATGAAGCCCGTATAAAGCCTTGTCGAGTTTGTAAACTCTGTCCCGATGATAAGGATCTTCAAATCCCTCGGGTTGGCTGACATACACTGACTCTCGGATTTCACCATGAAGGAATGCACTCTTCACATCTAATTGATAAACTTTAATCTTCATATACGATGCATATGCAAGGAAGATGCGGATGGCTTCCGTCCTTGCCACGGGTGCAAACACTTCATTGTAATCAATGCCCTCGACTTGTCGAAATCCCTGAACTACAAGTCGAGCCTTGTTCCTGATAATGACACCTTGGTCATCCTTCTTGCATTTCAAGACCCATTTGGTGCCAATGACCTTAGCACCTTTAGGTCTATCTACCAGAGTCCATACACCTAACTTCTTGAACTGAAGAAGTTCTTCTTGCATGGCACTCACCCATGCCTCATCATTCAGTGCTTCACTGACGTATTTTGGCTCAACCTGCGAGACAAAACAACGATAAGCACCGTCATGAATGTATCCTTTTTTCATTACCGAGGCATAATCAGCAGTCTGCACTCCTGATCTGACATCCCCAATGACATCGTCTAGGGGATGATAGACATTTAGACGTGATCCTGGAGTGGTAGGAACAACTACCTCAGAGTCAAGATTGTGAACATTAGGTTCTGCATCTGAGGTAGTAGGAGTTTGAGGTTCCGAAGTCGAAGAGGCATCACTGTTAGATGCTTGTGGACTTGCAAGAATTGGAACCTGTCCCTCCTGATTGTTCTGGTCATTTTCTTCAGCTTCATCTTCTGAGGAGGAGTCACTTTCTTCGAGTGCTCACCCTAAGTGGTGAGATGATTCTCCCTGTGAACCCGATGATGTTGAATCTAGTGAGGGTGTATTCAAGATATCATACATCATCCTTGTAGCTAACTCTTTGTCAGAAGTGGAGATATGTATGTTGAAGGACTTGAAGAATCCATCATAGTCGAAAAACTAAGCGGGTCCTTTTCCCGTAGGTAGTGTGGTGTATCTCTGAACATCCACATTACACCACACTTCTATTAAACCCGTTGAGTTATTGTAAACTCTCTTGTTCGGTATGTTGTATCCTAGGAAGATACCTTCATCAGCCTTCTCGCTGAATTTTCCTTCTTGAGTCTTCTTCAGAAGTGTGCACGGCGCGCCAAATGGTTCAAGATACTCCAGATTAGGTTTACGTCGTTGTAGTAACTCGTAACATGTCATGCCATGGCGCTTGACTACCAGAACTCGATTTAACGTGTAACATGCATTTGCCACTGCCTCATTCCAGAATTGGATAGGCAGTTTCGAGTCTGCTAGCATTGTCCGTGCTGTCTCTATCAAGCTGCGATTCTTTCTCTCAGCAACGCCATTCATCTGAGGCGTGTAGGCAGAAGTGAACTGGTGCACAATTCCCTTTTCCTTGCAGTAAGCCTCCATCCACTGATTCTTGAACTCGGTCCCGTTGTCTGAGCGTACCTGTCTTACCTTCAGCTTGTAGAGAGATTCCAGTGTGGTTACTAATTCCTTGAATGACTCAAATGTTTCTGATTTGGACTTCAGAAACATTACCCAAGAAAATCTTGAGTAGTCATCAGTAACCACATAACAGTACAAGTCACCTGTAATGCTTTTTGTACTGACTGGACCAAACAGGTCCATGTGAAGAAGTTCAAGAGGAAGCTCGATAGAATGAACTTTCTTTTCCATATGAGACTTCTTCGTCTGTTTGCCTTTCTTGCATGCTACACAGAAATCCGGAAGTTGGAAATTTTTGACGTTAACTCCTCTCACGAGATCCTTCTGGATCAAGTGATTCATCTTCCGTTGATTAATGTGTCCCATTCTCATATGCCAGGAAATGGAGCCCTTCTCAGTAGCTTTTGATAAGAAGCACTGAACTTCATGATCTGTTGTACAAGCCGTTGAGAGATCCAAAACATAAAGGTCTTTATATCTTGAAGCTGTCATCAAAACTTGGTCCTCCGGAATCACATAGTCTTTCTTTAGGACATAACACTTCTTGTTGTCAAATATGACCTTAAATCCTTTGTCACATATTTGGGAAATAGAAAGTAAGTTGTTTTGAAGTTGTTGAACGTAGTTCACTTTATCAAACTTAACTTTCTGATTTCCAACCTCTCCCTGAGCTGTGATATAACCTCCTTTATTACCAGCAAAAGAAACATGCCCTCCTTTTATTTGTTTGACGTTTGATAAGAGTGCCCTGTTTCCTGTCATGTGCCTGGATGCTCCGCTATCTACAATCCACGTGTTGGTTTCAGCACTGTAGCGAACTCCCTGCACATTCAATTTAAAGCATTAGTTTAGGTTAGGAACCCAAGCCTTTACTGGCTTGGGTTTCCCAGAGGCATCACATATCATGAACTCAACCCATTGACCCTTAGAAGGTGAGGGTAGCTCAGGTGACTTCTTGTCATCATTATCAGACACAGAGGATGGCTTTTCTTTCCATAAGCCAGATTTGTGTAAGGCCTGTTTGTGATAAACAGACGACTGGCTAATGGGTTGAACTTTGGGTTCACTAGTTCTTCTAGGTGGAGTCAATGAACTCCTCTTAGAAGACCTTGGTTTTGAATTCTGAAGTTCAATTTTCTTCCTAGGTGTCTGATAGTAAGGACAATAAGACGCAATGTGTCCACACTCTTCACAGTTGTAGCATGACCTGCTATCAACTTTATGATTAAACTATCTATGTGGAGACGTGTGTGACACCCTAGTGACATCATTATGTTTGGGCTTTGACTCTACTTCTTTTGATGTTTTCTCTTGTTTAACAAACTTAATTGTTTTAACATTCTTAACATCTTTTCCATTTTGGTTAACTAGACTTTGACATGAGACTCGTGATAGGTTAACATTAACATTCTTTTTAGGTTCAGATTTGACTTTGTTTGACCCTGACTTTATATTAACCTTTTCAAATTCTTTTTCCAGATTAACACAAGGCATTTTACCCTTTGCCTTTGAAGTGGCCTCCTTTTGTTTTGTTCCAGATTCAATTGAAGAACATGAGGAATCTGGATCACTTACAAGAGGAGTAGACACCACATGATCCTTGATTGGATTGTTATTTATTGGTTTACTCTTATTGTTCATCAAGGTCTCAGGTGGTGGTGGAACCACTTTATAACCCAAACCCTCCCCATTGTTACACTCTCTCACTAAGTGTTGGACAATATGAGATGAACTTGTCCAACTGTGCAGTTTTTGCTTTAATGAATTGACTTCTACTTCTAAAACTACTTTTTGTTTCTTAGTGTCTTCTAGGGAGTTAAGATAGTACCTAATGTCATTTGCTTGGTTAAAGGCTACTACTTCTATTTCCCTAAGCTGTTTATTCAAAAGATCTATCTTTTCTTTGTAACTATGCTCATTTTGTTTTAAAACTCTAATTGCCTCAGTGCACAGTTGCAAATCCTTTACTAAGCTATCGTTATGATCTAATAACCTAGCAAATTTCAGATCTATGCTTTCTCTAAATTTATTACAATCAGAACAAGCATGATTTTTGAAAAGTTGGTCAGTAGTACTTACCTGAGGAGGTTCTGATGAATCGGCCATCAACGCAGCATCTGATGTCTCTGGTTCTGGTGATTCTGTCTTTGTTGTAGACGTCCCTTCTTCAGGCTTGTAGCTGACCTCAGTTGTAGTCTCTTCACTGTTTGACATTGCTAGCTCTACTGCAATATCTCCTTTACTCACGGAATCATCATCTAAGTCTTCCACACTCGCAATATTGGATTCTCCCAGAGAGACAAACCGAAAACTCTAGTCCTGTCCTTCATCATCATGAGCAGTCAAGGCTTTTGGATCCTTGCTTGATGAAGTAGGACTGCTAGCTTGCTTGTCTTGACGAGTGAAGGACAAGAATGGATTCCCGTTTCCAGTCTTCTTTGGCTTCACACTCTTTCTTTTGAAGTGCCCCTTTTCTCCACAGTTGAAACAGGTCATCTTGCTCTTGTCAAAACCAAAAGTAGTGTCCTTAGTAGCAACCAAGTTTTGTCCGGTCTTCTTCACAAACTTCTTAGCTCTCCTGACAGCACTTGCTAAGGCCCACATGATATCCATCCTTTCCAGCTCTGTCTCATCTACCTGCTCGTAGTCCTCGTCTGCCAGATGGCAGTTTCCAATTTTCCCAGCAACAAGTCCATCATAGGAATGGACCATTGCTGCTAAGAGATCCATGTGCTATCTTGCTACTTCTACCGTCACGTTTCCGAAATTCTCGGTCTTCAGTCTTGTAGCATTTGCTTCAGATCCAATGTATTGGGTACTAGAAGACCCTGACGTTTCTGATCCTGAAGGAGAAGCTTGTGAAGGACCAGATGAGCTTGACACAAAGGCGGTCTGAAGAGGTGCTCCAGACGTTTTAACTTGTGGAGTTGCATTGTACAAAGCTGGATTCTGAGTATACGAAGACTTTGAGCTCGGTACTTCATCCTTAGTGCTTCTTCTCGCAGCTTTATAATGAAATCATTGATGTCCAACTTTGCTAACATTTCATTCTGTCTCAGATTTGACACAAAAGAAGCCCATTTTTCTGGCAACCCGTCTGCAAAATTCGACACTTTGTCTTCCATGGTAGTTGTGACACCATGTGTGTGCAGCTCGCTCATCAAATGGTAGAATCTATCAATGACATCGTCTAAACTCTCATTTTCCATCGATGAGAAGTTGTCAAATTCTTTCTTCAACTCCTTAGCTTTAATGGCCTTCAATGAAGCATTCCCGTCATATCTTTTCTCTAGCTCATCCCATAACTTCGTGGCTTGCTTATTCTCAGAGAATTGATGAAAAATATCCTTAGGGATAGACTGAGTAAGCAATGCAAATACTCTCTTTTCAGCATTATATTTGACTTTCTGTGCATCAGTCATGCCTCCTAAAGTAAGTTTCACCCCATCAGCTCCTACCGGCATACTGTACCCCGTC
Source organism: Flaveria ramosissima (assembly GCA_025215565.1). Taxonomy (NCBI): domain Eukaryota; kingdom Viridiplantae; phylum Streptophyta; class Magnoliopsida; order Asterales; family Asteraceae; genus Flaveria; species Flaveria ramosissima. The sequence goes on along the minus strand of CM046046.1, from coordinate 25,538,388 downwards.
TCAATAGCTTCCCACATATTAGGATCTACTCCATTTAAGTAGATCTCAAAACGTTGTTTCCAGTGGGGAAACTCATCTAATGTTATAAGCTTCGGGGGTTTATTGTGATTCCCCACCTCACTCTCCGGTAGCAGTAAGTTCTGAATACGTGAGTCCTTCCCGGCTGTAAACACTAAAAACTGATCCTCCATCTCAATTAACTTTAAGTCTCTTAAACAATCTGTTTCACTAGTACGAATGGAGCTGTGCGATTGGGCTACCCGTGCGAATGAACGATGCGACTGGTTCAATCGTGCGGCTGAACTAAGCGATTGGTCCAGTCGTGCGAATGAACTGATGCGGATGAACAATGCGAACGGTCTGCTTAGTCGTACGGATGAAGATACGACTGGGTCCAATCGTACGTTTGAGGGATGCGAATGAAGTTCAGTCGTGCGATTGAGTCAATCGTGCGACTGAAGCTGCTTGATTTCGAAAATTTCTAGGTTTAACGAGTTTTGGCCGTAAAAAACCGAATTTTCACCAACCCTAATCTCCTTATGGCGGAGAAACCATAACTTTATGGGCAGGGGACGTCCAAGACACCGTTTGAGACGAAAAGATTGCGTTTTTAGTGAAAAAACACAACTTTTGTATCAAAACCGATTGAATCACACGTAATCAAGAGCCGAAGCTCTAATACCATTTGTTAGGATCTGGTATTTGAACAAAACACCAACTGATTAACGTGTTAACCAAATCAAATAGTGCGGAATCCTATTTGATTGGCGATCCAATCAGTGAGAACGCACGTAGAAACAATAATGTATTGAATCTAACGTCAAGAATCGATTAGGAATCGATCTACAGCGTTCTATGAACTTGGAGTACGAACTTAGAGGCTTCTGGACGGCTAGGGTACGTCTGGAGTTGAATTGTAATGAATGCTTACGTTTTTCCACGAATTAAGTGGTATTTATAGGTTAAGGTTGCTCATTCGGGCGACTGAACCATTAGTATGGTTCAGTCGTGAGATTGAGCCATGCGGTTGATCCATTCACACGACTGAGTGTTCAGTCGTGCGACTGAGCCAATCTCATGTTACAATCATACGACTGATCCAGTCTCCTGGTTCAGTCGTGCGACTGAGTCATTCGCCTGAAGTTGTTCATGCGTATGGTCTATTCGCATGGGCCATTCGCATGAGAACTTCATATTGCTAAGTTTGAATGTATTCATTAATATAACATTATGTGTATCAATTCAAACAATCACAAACCTATATAATCAAGTCAATATCAACTCATTAATAAAATATTAAACATTATAAATCACAACTAAACATTCTCATTTCATTAATAACCAAACCATTACATGAGTGTAAGACAATCAAGACATATTACATTCATTTCAGGATCTAGGTACATATGTATCAACATTTAACCTTCAATCATCATTAGTTTTAATTATGTCCCACCAAGCTTTAATTATGTCATATCAAATTTCCTTGATAACCTATCTGGAATCACTATGTGGATGCTCAACCCCAACCACACCTTGTGGAAGTTGAAGCTCAACACCATATTGCTCGTGACCAAGCACCATATTGCTCAACCCCAACCACACCTTGTGGAAGTTTGTTATATCTTTCCCCTTGATTAGTTTGAGTATGCAAAACTGTTCACATATAACACATGCAAAATTGTTCACGTATGCCACCTCACCTTCAAAGGTGACATCCAAAAACATAAAAAAATTGATGTCTAACTCCTATGTAACACCTTATCTCTTATTTTGCAAAAAATCAAAGCAAACAAATCTTAAATTTTTGCAATTGTTGTTCTATATTGATAGAAATTCCTAAAAATAAAAAAAAATTTGATGGTTAACTTCAATCCATGTAAAAAGTCTAATTAAGTTTCTCAAGACACCTACCTAGATGAATGACATTGGCTTCTACTAAATGGTTCAAACAAACCTAGAACCGTAGTGACTCGTTGGAACCATACATGTAATCTCTTGAAACAAAAAGGAATTTTAAATTCTAATGTATCACAACGACATCCATATAATTTACCCTTTCATCTATTACATAAAGTTTTATTAAATTCATTCGTCCTTGATGTTATGTTGTGCGACCCCTTAATTCTGAACTTTATCATTGCATGGTGTTTGCATTTGCAAATACTTTAATACCAATACTGGATTCATTTAAGTGATTTCTATAAAACGGTCTCAATATTTTTTAGTAATACATAAGATATGAAAGCATTTACATTTACAACCAATTTTTAGGTATCATTTGATTGATATAAATGAATATTACATACCTTTTTGCATTTTAACAATCAAATATTGAATCTGTATAATTGTGAAATATAATGTTTGGATTTATTTTCCCATTTTGTAGGTTGTGGAAATATATGAGTTAAAATGTTCCAATTAAACTTCTAAAAGCGATGAAGAAATCAAGGGTAAAGAAAATCGTTAGACACGAGCAAAGCTAGTTAAAGTTAAGGTATAGTATCATTGATAAAATCCTCTAATCTTTAACACCATTTGTCTTTCACAACACAGTTTTATCATTTCATTCTTAAATCATGAGAACGATTATATTTCTCATTTCTCTCAACCCAAAACATTTTCCTTAAAAGAAAAACAAATGTAAACTAGTTTAAAACATGTAAAAAATAATGAAAACTAATAAAGTCATATTAAAATAAATATATTAAATTAAATTTTCCTTTCTAAAATAACCCTTTTGTTTTAAAAGATTAACACATCAACTATCTCTAAAAGTTTAAGCAGTTATTTTAATTTTAAACCAAAAGTTTAATAAGTTATTTAGACTTTTGTCTGAACATATGGAACTTTTAGATCAAAATTAAACCATGTGGTAAAACTTTTACACTAAAATTGATTCTTTAAAACTTCTAAATGAATGTGTATTTTTGTCAAAATTATGGAACAAAATTGAATTTAGTTCCAAAACTTTTTCTTATTAAAGTAAGTATGTATGCTAATCCTTAATATTTTTAAAATTAGAATTAAGATTATGAAAAATAAAAATTTTAAAAAATAAAATTAATAATGTTGATAACAAACTGAAAATATAATAAATAACACGAAAAGTAAACAAAGGTGAAAGGAAACAATATTATTAAAACAAATAAATGAGAAACGGTGTTTGAGACTAAATAATAGTAATAATGGAGCAAAATGACACGATTGGCAAAAAGATTCTTCACCTTCATACAAAAACTTTTCTCATCTTAGATTTCACCGGTATAATGCTTATCAACCCTCATGGGTATTAGATAGGGTAGGACGGTGTTTCCTAGCGATACCCTATGTCACATCACCATATTGCCTCTATACTTAAATGACACCACCACCCTTGTTGTTAGCATTAAAGATTTATAATTTAATATTTTTATATAGTAATTTCTTCTTTTTTCTTTTAATTAAAAGAAAATAAAATGTCTTTATTAGTTGTTTACTTTGACTTGCAACATCAAACAAAAATTAGTTGCTAATAGGGTCATTACGGAATAGGTCATAAATAAAGATTCAAGCACTCATAACTTTTTTAATATTTTGTTCGTGTGTATGTTTACTTAGTATAATTTGTTTTGTTCTTTTAAGCATGTTAAATATTTTTACACCTTTGTTCTTAAATGTTATTTTGTAATTCTTGTGTTAAATCCACTAGGGGTATTCAAGTTTGAATATCTTAAACTTTTGGATGGTTGATTTTAGTATTCGAATCAATATCCAAAACCTTAGGTAAGAATTCAATTACTAAAGCGGATATCAAAATAAATACATTTTCTAAATAGTTAGATAAATTTTTTATAAGTATATTTTATTACTATTTAAATATTAACAATAAATATATTTCGTAAATAATTAAAGAAAATATCAACTTAAAATATATTTTATAAACATATAAATAAATAAAAAAAATATAATTTTATAATTTTTCAAATAAATTATTTCAAATATTCAATTATCCAAAATATAAGAATTTGAAAAAATATATCCGAATTCGAATATGAAAAGACAAATATTTAAAGTTCGGATATACGTATTTTCAAAAGTTATGCCTCGAAATCCGGTTAAATTTCGTGAAAGTCCGGTTAAAAAGGAAGTTAGTGTTCAAGAAAATAAAAGGGGTTTGTAGGTTCCAGTTAAAACTCCAAGTACTAAATGTCTCAATTTGGAAAGTGGGCTATCCCAAAAGGGGCTATATGAAGAAAGTGGTCGCCCTACCTTTTGTCATTTGTATCCTTCGCGAGCTTCTCCCCCATCGTAAAGGGGCTATATGAAGAAAGTGGTCGCCCTACCTTTTGTCATTTGTATCCTTCGCGAGCTTCTCCCCCATCGTAAGTGTAAAATGTGTAGGAATTAAAAGCTTAAGAGATAAAACAAAAAATGGGTTGAAATTGTTGGTCCATCTGATCGATTCTCAGTTCACTTGAGAGATTGATTGGCTCAATAATCACAATAACAACAAAAAAATAACACAATGAAGAAGAAGACACAAAATGTATTCAAAATATATCAATAATGATCCAATACCATGAAATAGAACAAAACTCAATGTATTTCACTGAAGAACAAGCTTACAAAAGGCTCTTGCAACAGGATAAAACAATTAGGGTTTTTGCAAGGATACCCAACAATGACAAAGATCAAACATATATATAGTAATGCTAGTTTCGCTGACAGTTTCGCTGTCAGCGAAACTATACGCGAGGAAACAGTTTCGCCCGGCTAAACTGATTGTTTCGCCCGGTGAAACTACAACAAGCTATGAGCGAACTATAGTTTCACTCATAGTTTCGCTAGGCAGCAAAACATGCCTAAAACACATACTTACAAAAGTAAACTAACATTAAACTTATTACAATTAAACATAATCAAAATCTAATCTAAGGTGAGTCCAAGCTATACATGATCTTCAATACTCCCCCTAGGTTGGACCTCACCGTCTTCATCACTCTTGGTTTGTCTGTTTAGCTCCAGTCTCTTCAGCTGCCTCAGATGTTCCCTTAGTTGGTCCTGCAGCAACGTCATTAGAAGCTTTAGCCGCTGATTCTCCCTGGTCATCTCCTGCTTCATTAGCTTCTTCGACACATGCACTAGCCTTAGAAAATTTTCTTGTTAGGGCCTGCACATCCATCCTCATCTCATCTTCTGCTCTCACCTTTCCAGCCAACTCTTTCACCTTAGCTCTCACTCCCCTCACCTTGTTAGCCACATTCATAAAAAAACTTGCTTCTTTTCTAGTCTCCTCTCCTGCCCCTGCTTTAATGTGATTCTCACAAAGTACAAGCAGGTCTTCATCACAAAAGGTAAACAGCTCCATTGGGTCAAACAGCCTGTACTCAATCCCATTCTTCACCTTGATCACCGCCTCCCCACTTTGTTGTCGTAGAACCATTTCTCAAAATTTTGTAGTTGTTGGGGGAGGGGATCCGACAGTCTAACTCTGTTCATAGGTTTTGGAGCTTTCACCCTCAGCACGATCCTCTCTTTTCTTGTTTCCCAATCCTTATCCTTCTTTGACCTTCTTCGTTCCGCCTTCATAAAACCGAATGACTTAAAATTATCATTCATTCCATTCTTGATTTCCTTCTCAGACATCATTGCTCTCTCATTGAGATGAGCATCAAGCAATAACAACGCTAACCTTCTTAAGTCCCATTTCGGCAAGGTCTTAAATGCCTTCCTCTTGTGCATATATGTAATTCCTCCCCCTCTCCTCTTGATCATGAACATCTTGAGGCCGGGATTGTATTTCTAACTAATGATTTTCTTATCAGCCTCTTTCTTGCTCAACCCTTGCATGTTTTGAAATAGGGGAGTTAACTCCTCAGGCTCATTCTCTCTTACAAACCATTCCTTCTTCGACATCTCAAACACATCATTCTCATCAACTCCTTTCTTGACTACATAAGTTAGTGGTCTCTCGTCCACCTCATAGTATTCGGGCTCAGAGTCATAATCCACTAACTGTTCATCCTCTTCCTCCTCATCCACCAGTCCTTTTTCAACAGCTTTCTCAACACCTTCAGCACTTTTTAGAAAAATCTCTTCTCCTCCAAAGTCATCGATATTCATCCCTATATCAACAAAAGCAGCCTCAAACACCTCCTCCACATTCTCCATATTTACATGCCCTCCTTCCTTATTCTCTTTCTCAAAATCTTGCCTCACACCTGAACCCCTGCCTCCTCAGTTGCTGCACCCGAAGTGCCCTCTCCTGCCTGAGAAGATGTACCCACATTCATAAATGGGTATTTGGAAGTATTAGTCAAATCATCTAACTCAGGTTGAGTTAGCTGATTGGGAAGGCCGGCTGCAACATTCAGCTCATTCACCTCAGTCAGTAATCTCTTAATCAACCTTTGCTGATCCATCATCATCTGAGTCACCCCTTAATCATCTCATCCTTTTGTTTTTCCCTCAGCTCCAGATTAGTTAGTTTGGTTTTAATCATACTCAGCTCATTAGCTAGAGATGAGTTGAGGTTCCTAATCATATCCTCATCCAATCCAGCCCTCTCCTCTCTTCTCGGGGGCTCAGTAAATGATTGATGTTTATGCTTGGTCCTTCTCTCAGACTCTCCCTCATTAGCTCTCTTCTTGGACCTTTTCTCCTTCTCTGCTCTAGCTTCTTATGCAGCCTCATGGATTTCATCCTCAAAGTCATAGTCCTTGTATTTGGCATACCTCCTTCGTTTCTTCACAGATTCAGCCTGTTTCTGCCTCATCTCTTAAGCCCTCTTCTCCTCAAACAAATTCAACCTCCTAATATAATTCCATCTTTCTGGAGGGTACATATTTTCCCATAAATGAGTGATCTTCCCACTGAAGTCGTGCCTTATTGCACAACAGTCAATGAATATACGTGTGTTCATCTGCACTAGTCTCTTGATCTCCTTATGTCTTGGTACATTGGGGATAAGATCGTCTATGATCATCTGGAGAAATCTGGGATACAACAGCCATTTGTCTTTCTTCAAGGCCATCACATTCTTAGCCATGCAATCAAACATAAGTCGGGCAATATTGGCCTTCCGCCCTCTACAACATACAACCATAGCTTTAGCCCAGTCGAGATTTAACCCATCGGGTCCACCTTTTCGGTGATCTAAGCACATGATGAAGACGTGGGCGATATACCTCCACTCATTAGACAGAAAGGACTTCTTAATTTCCTTTCGTGTCCAAAAGGAGGACCCTCATAACCCATAGATCTGTATGCCTCAAAAACTTCCTGATCAGTAAGAATGACTTCCTCTCCTCTATCCTCCTCAAGTCTCCGCACCCGGGAGATGATCTCAGCTGTAATAATCAGGCCGTTCTCCAAGACTCTCGCCATAATGAGGATTGGCCCTAGTGTCGTATTATGCTGTACGATAGAAGTCTCTGATGTGCAGGTCATATATAGTAGGCGAATGGGTGACCGCATATGCAATAGGAGATCTTTGTAGCCATCGAATATAGTCTCTGAATCCCACTGCCTTGGCTGTGTATCATCTAGTATAACAGTGATGTTATTCCTCTCGTCAAACATAAAGTTTGCCATTTAATCTGAAAAGTAGATGAAACTAATTAGAACGGAATGTTAAAATGAATAAAAGATAAAAATAATTAAAAGAAATAAAATAAAGAAAAAACAAATTAAATTCACTAGGAGAAAGTATACTTTCGCTGGACGAAACAATAGTTTCAGCAAGCGAAAAAGTACTTTCGGCAAGGGCAAAATGTAGTTTCAGCATGCCAAGGCAATAGTTTCGGCACGCTGAAACTATGGATTCGTCCGAGCGAAATAGAGATTTGACCAGCGAAACTGTCAAGTTCGCACGGACAGCATGACTTCATAGTTTCGCTGAAAACCATTGAGCTTTTGTTCAGTTTTACTGGACTATCAGTACTTTTGCAGTATGAACTGCGAGAGTACCGAAGAGTCAGCTTAATCGGTCAATAATGTGTGATTTAAACCAAGATTAAGCTAAAGTCCAGTGTTCGAAACTCACATTCAAAGGGAAAATGAGTATCAAACAAGAAACACAATCTCAGATACACCAAATTGTAAAGCTAGGGCAGGGAGACACACACGAACTTAAGAACCACGATTATGCGAAAATGAAGTTGTAATTTCGCAAAATGTGTTATACAGGAATTAGTTTCGCTAGCAGCGAAACTATAGTTTCGCCCATATAAGCTTTGGTCAGAAATGACTCTGATTTGAACGAAAGAGCCGGCGAATCCACAATTTCACTATGCGAAACTACCAGCGAAAATATAATTTCGCTGGAAACTTAAAAAATATTAAATATTTTATTTTCTTTATAAAATAAAATAAAATAAAATTATTTAAAAAAAATTAAATCAAAACAAAAGCAAAATAAAGAAGTCAAAAGAATTTGCCCCACAAGACCTCACCAAAATTCACATAATTTTTAACATAATCAAATAAGAAAGAAATCAGGAAGAACAAGAAGCTGAAAAGATCTTCTGGAGAGTCATAGTTCGGTGGGATTGCTGATATACTTGTCCTTTTAAGTCCATGCCTTCTTCTTTTCAACAAGTGAACCGTAACTACTGTTATCATGTTTTGGTTCATTTAAAGAAGACATTGAATGACTCAGTCCCCACAGACATTTGGCAAACAAACTTATCCTATCCTCATGATATATTGAACAAATGACACGCTCTGCTTGACTATTTCTATTAGAAGCTACAAAGATCCTTTTTCAAAAGAAGCAAAGTCTTTAAAGATATCAAATGATGAGAGCTCCAGGTCTATACTTACGTATAACAGAGGAGTTGATAAATTGATTCTTGCAGATGAGAGCTTCAAGTCTATACTTACGTATAATAGAAAAGATCATCATATTATGCCGATGAGAGCTCCAGGTCAGTACTGTCATACAACAGAGGAGATCATCACTCCAGGTCAATGTTCACACATAGTAGAGGAGATAAGCACGCTGAAAAATACAGCAAGGAGCTTATTAGATACAAAGATGAGCAAGCGTATAGCTTTTGAGATAGGATGAAAGATTTAGAAACAAGGATACTTTAGATAAGAATAACTCAACGCAGAGATATCACGTTCTCAACCTTTTTTGAACAAGGACTTGGAACTTTGTGAAGGCCAAAAATGTCAAGGGAATTATCCGAGTCGTCAAGTTTCTTATTCTATTAGTTAAGCTACAAGATTACTATCTACTTCGCTTTTTGCTGAACCTATCAAGCATATCCCAACACAATACTGTTGACCTCCTTCACATCATCCAGGCATCACACTTTATATAGGAGAATTCTGCAAAAAGAAAACAAGAGAAACATTTAATATTCTCCCCCGAAATTTCTACGAATCAACAAGATGTAGAAATAACTTAATAATATATATATATGTATATATATATATATATCATTTCATTTTCATTTTTTTATATTTTTTATTGTATGAAAAATGATAAAGAACTATAATGCGGACAGAAAGAAAAAGAAAGAAAGAAGAAAACAAAAGGAATATAAACAATACGTACGTGACATGGTTTTAAGGAAAATGAGTTTAAATTGATATTAATCCTAACATAGAAATCAATTCATAAAAACAAGGTTTATCAAATGTTTTAGTGAAAAGATCAGCTTTTTGATTTTTTGTGTCAATGGGAATAATATCAATATAACCCTTTTCCTGAGCATCACGGATTGCATGAATCCGCGTCTCAATGTGCTTGGTTCAGGAATGATGAATAGGATTCTTTGCGATGCCGATGGCTGCTTCGTTGTCACAAAACAACGGTGTATGGAGAAAGTTGATCCCGTAGTCAATCATCTGATGTTGTATCCAGAGCACCTGTGAGCAGCAGCTTGAAGCAGGAATGTACTCTGCCTCCCCAGTAGAGAGAACACAATAGTCTGTTTCTTGCTCTTCCATAATACCGACAATTTCCTAAGTACTGACAGCCTCGAGTAATCGACTGTTTAATCTGCAACCATTATAATCACTATTAGAATAAGCATGTAAGTCAAAATTCCCACCATAAGGATACCAAAGCCCTAAACGAGATGAGCCTTTAAGATAACGAAAAATTCATTTTAAAGCCTTTTCATGAGACTCCTTCGGGGCAGATTGGTATCGAGCACAATATCCTACAGCAAAGGTTATGTTGTTGGTCCATTTGATCGATTTGCAGTACAAATGAGATGTTGGATTGTTCAATATCAAATACAAACAATGAGAAACAAAGATGATGAAGATCAAGAGCAACCGCAAATGATTCAAAATAAGCAATGATGATCAACATAATCAATAATAACAAAGCACAATGATATATCAGTGAATAAGCTGCTTACAATACACACTTGCAACAAGAATAAACGATTAGGGTTTTTGCAAGCTTAACCAACAATGAAAATGATCAAAACTATATATAGCAGTCTTAGTTTCGTTGACAGTTTTGCTGTCAGGGAAACTGTTCTACCGAAACTATAGTTTCGCCCGGTAGAAACAACAGTTTCGCCGAGAGAACTAAACAGCTGACTGTGAGCGAAACTATAGTTTCGCTCACAGCTTCGCTGGACTGCAAAACAAAATAAAGCTAATTTCATACAAAAGTAAGCTAACATAAGACCTATTACAAGCAAATATAAACATTCTAATCTAAGGTGAGTCCAACCTATGCATGATCTTCATATGTCGGGACGACTTGCTGTAAGATACATAAGGGAACTAATCATGGATCTGTAGAGATAAGAATCAATAGGTTTCCCGTTCTCATCAGGAGTGAGGCATGTTTGAGCAGTAAATGGAGTCAGTTCAGGAGAAGCATCATCCATCTTGAATTTCTTCAAAATTTCTTTAATATACTTCTCTTGATGAATGAGAATTCCCTCTGGCTTTTGTTCAATCTGCAACCCAAGGAAAAAGCACAACTCCTCCATCATGCTCATTTCAAAGCGACTACGCATAACCTCCTCAAATTCCCGACACAACTTTGGATTAGTGGAGCCAAAAATAATATCATCGACGTAGACTTGCATGATTAGCATCTCACCGTCCACTTCCTTCTTGAATAATGTCATATCAATGGTGCTACGAGAAAAACCATTGCTTAAGAGATACTGTGTTAGAGTCTCGTACCAGATCCAAGGAGCCTGATGAAGACCATATAGGGACTTTTCAAGCTTGTAGACTTTATCGGGAAAGTCGGGATCCTCAAACCCTAGTGGTTGACACAAGTATATCTACTCGTCAATGTCTCCATAAAGAAATGCAAATTTGACATCCATCTGACAGACTTTGAACTGCTTGTGGGCAGCATGAGTCAGAAAGATCCGAATGTCTTCAAGACGAGCTACGGGCACAAAGACTTCTGTGTAATCTATTCCCTTTTCTTGAGCAAAGCCCTGAACCACCAATCTTGACTTATTTCTTACCATAATACCACGGCCATCAGGTTTGTTCTTGAACACCCATTTCGTGCCTATTGGGCATTTGTTTGTTGGAAGCTCAACAGGGTCCACACCTTGAGCTTCCTAAACTGTTGCAGCTCCAATTGCATCGATTCAACCCAACAAGGATCCTGAAGAGCTGCATGAACATTCTTCGATACGATTTGGGATATAAAACAAGAGAATAGGGTTGTCAAACCAGATAGACTCCGCGTCCGAACTCCATTAGTGATAGATCCAATAATGTTATCATGGGGGTGATCTTTCAGGGTTTTGAAATCAGTGGTTACGGGTAGGGAATTTGAAAAAGGTTGGCTAATGGGTTGTTGATGGGAAGATGAAGGTGAGGAAGATGGCAAGGTGGAATCAATTGGGGAGGTGGATGGGACAGGCTGAGATGAGGTAGATGTAGGTGATGAGGGAAGAGATGCAGAAACAGGTGGGGGTGGAATGTCAAAGGATGATGAGGAAGATGCAATGTCAACTGATGTAGCATCGTTAGTTGATGTATTGGGAGGGGGTTGATGAATGATAGGTAATGGATCTAGAGGAATGATGTTTGTTTGGACATTGGAGATGGACGCATCATCATCGAAAGCTGGAAGATTAAACAAATTGAACACCGTATTGGAGTCAAAGAACCATGCAGGTTCTGATCGGACATCAGAGGAATTAGATTCCTGCCAATCTACATAAAAGGACTCTTGCACAATACGTGTTCTCTTGTTATACACCCGATAAGCTTTCTGAGAGGATGAGTAGCCGATGAAGTAGCATTCATCAGACACAACACCGAATTTCATCTTTTACGCCTCGGTATTCAGTAAAGTGCACAAGCATCCGAATGGTCGAAAGAAATCAATCAAAGGCTTCCTCTTATGAAACAGTTCATAAGGAGTCTTCATTTTGTCTTTGACATTCAGCACCCTGTTTAGAACATATGAAGCATAATTCACTGCCTCTGCCCAAAAGATGATGGGTAAAGAGGACTCAATCAACATCGTACAAGCGACTTCAATGAGAGTGCGATTCTTTCTTTCTGCAACACCATTCTGCTGAGGTGTTCTCACAGTACTGAACTGCCTCAGAATTCCTTTACCAAACCAAAAGAAATCAAAAATTTGATTTTTGAATTCGGTACCATTGTCACTTCTAATCGCCATAACTTTCCTCTTGCTTATCATCTCAATAGAAAGAATCAACTTCTGCAGCTCCTCAGTAGCCTCTCCTTTATGGGCAAGAAATCTCACCCAGGAATACCTGGAAAAATCATTTGTAACCACAAGACAAAAAGATTTTTTAGCAATTGATTTAACATTGATTGGGCCAAACAGATCAGTATGTAACAACTCGAGGGGATTAGATATGCTATTTTCAAGTTTTGGTTTATGTGGTTTCTTATGTTGTTTTCCCTTGGCACATGCCATACATTTTTCAACCACTGAAAAGTCTTTTAAAGGTAGTCCCCTAACGAGATTGTTTTTAACTAATTTGTTTATATTTTTGAAATTAACGTGGCCCAATCTACGATGCCATAAGAAAGACTTAGATGTGGAAGCTTTGGACAGAAGACAGGTGACGGTAGACGTTGACTCCCTGGAACCCATATCAAGAAGATATGTGTTGTTCTTTCTTGGAGCCCGCATAAGCACCATCTTCTCTTGAATATCAATCTCTGATTTCAGAAAGAGACATCATTGGACTTGAACAAGACCGGAATGTCTTTATCAAAAATCTGAGAGACATTCAACAGATTGAAAGTAAGTTCTGGCACATAGTTGACATTCTCCAAAGTAAGAGAGCCATTGGAAACCTCCCCTTGGCCAATCAGTTTTCCACCTTTCTTGTCGCTGACAAAAGCAACATATCCTTTATTGATGATGCGATACTTTGTCAATAAATCCTTCAACCCCGTATCAGTTTTCCACCTCTCTTGTCGCTAACAAAAGCAACATATCCTTCATTGATGATGCGATAGTTTGTCAATAAATCCTTCAGCCCCATCATATGTCTAGAGCATCCACTATCAATATGCCAAACACTATTTACCACTTTAGTGGATGAACACTGAAATCATGACAAAACAAATTAACCAGTTGAAACAGGAACCCATGTTTGAACATCTTTAGGTTTTGGTGTAGATGACTTTTTACAAAAGAAATTATTAACCAGATGAGTTAATCTACTGCCAAAAGAGTTCTTATGAACATGTCTATGATGAAGCTCAGGACAGTTCTTAACTATATGATCATCTTTACCACACTTAAAATAATGTGATTTTAATCTAGGTCTGTTATGCTGCAAATCAGGGATCTTATCCATGAGTATTTCCTCATCACATTCAAACAATCTAGAATTATCATCACTATAAGTCTCATACATATCTCTGGGCCTGTTTTTATTTACAAAAGAATGATTATATACAAAAGAATGATTATTTACAAAAGATGAAACATTGTCATCAGAAGTACATGTGGTACTTGTACCACTCGTACTAGCATAAGATGATGACATACCCCTTTTACTTGATGGTGAAATATTAATTGGGGTAAAAGATGGAATGGGGGAGAAAAGAATTTTTCAAAGCAATTACTTTTAATTTTCCCTTCACACTTAAAAGAAGAATCATTCACATTACCAACACAAACAGAAGAAACATCACCATTACAATGCAAATTATCTAAAGAGGAAATAGAAATATCATTAGAACAAGTTATATTAATGTCTGAGACAAATTTATTTGAAACAAAAATAAGCTTAAGCTAGCGCTATGATCTAAAACAGACTGCTGAGGTTTAGGTGTATTAAAGCTATTGCATCCAAGTCCGCTAGTCGGTCCATAACCATAGTCCTCTCGCACGTCCTTAGAGTTCACCCCTTCTAAACCTGCAAACAGACTGTTAGAATCTATTTGAATCAAATAATTAGAAGGGTGTGGGACATGCATAGGTGAATAACAATAAGTACTAGGAGGAAGATAAACCTTAGCATCTTCATAACCTGTTTTAATCCTAGCCCCCCTTTGACATTTGCACAAATCGTCATGTTTCATCCCCGATATTGTCCATTTGTCAAGCTTTGACTGAAGTTTACTTGTTTCAAACTCAGCAAGAGCAACCCTTTCGGTCAAAGTGTTAATTTCAACATTTCTTTCTAAAACAATTCTTTTTAAATGATCATTTTCTTTCAAAGCTTCATTTAATTTAACAAAATATTTTGACTCATTTATTTTATGTTTTTCAGTAATTCGTTTTAAGTCTTTTTCATTATCGAGTAACAGACGATTTGCTTTATACACACCAAATAACCTGATTTTGCATGCAAGAGAACACATATCCTGAATTACCTCATATGGAAGTCACATCACCACCTTTTTTACTGCCAAAGCTTTCTCATATTGACACACCGGAGTACTCAGCTTGTTTTCCTTGACAGTGTTTGTAACATCATCTTTCTCATTGATTTGCTCTGTGGTCTGGCTTCCTGTTCTCAGTATCTTCTCATCTTTCCCTTCTGTCATAGACTCTGCTTTCAAATTTTCCTCTCTAATCTTCTTATCACACTTCTCACCCTCACTTTTAGCAGCTTCACTTCTAAACTCCTTAAATGGATCAATTCGTCCTCACTATTCACCTTCTTATTCTCTTCAACAATCTCAGCAACCAATGCTTGGTTAATTTCTTCCTTCGTCTCTTCAACTTCTGCACTCCAGTCAAAATTGGATATCAAGGCAGCCTCTTTCTTCTATTTCAGTTCTTCTTTATCCCCACTTGATGGCAATCTTGGGACTTTTGAATTGCTTGGATCAGTTACAATCGGCAATGGATATTCTAGTTTGAAGTACCCTAATTGTTTGCAGTTAAAGCACCTTAGTAAGGATTTATCAAATCCTAATTTCGAGTTAGAGCTCTGAACTCCAAAATTATTCCTTCCAGTACGCTCCATAAATCTTCGGGCTCTGAGAGTCAACATCGCCATTTGCCACTGAATGTCAGTCTCTTCTAGTTCATCAGGATCCACCTGATACATATCCTCCATTGTCATTCCTTTTCCTTTCAACTCCCCAGCCACCAAAGCCTCATAACTGTGTAAAAACATGCTAAATAAAGCCATTGTTTCAGATGGAATTGACGTTCCAACATTTGCTTTTGAGTTGGCTTGATCTCTACCAGTACTAACACTACCACCAGATTAATCACCGTTATTCACTTCTTCCTGTCGTGATGTCTGCATTGGAGAGCTTGCAGCGGAAGACTAAAATGCAATATTCTGAGTGAAACCAGATGTAGGCATCATGGTTTGATTAAATTCCAATCTCTTCATGTCTAACTCGAAAGATTTAAGCTTATTAATGATGTCCATAAGCTTGTATCAGTGAAACCTCTTTCCTGCTTTAACATCCTCACCTGTAAACTCCACTGAGGTGGGAGAGAGTCTAACAACCTGTTAACTTGCTCACTGTTGGAAAGTTTCTCATAATATTTCTTCAGCGTGCTGGAAACTATCAGAAAACGGTTTGTAAGATCAGTGAGACTCTTGTTCTTGTATCCCACAAAAGAGTTAAACTCCTTTTCAGCTTGAATACTCTTCTCTTTACCAACTCATCATTTCCATGATAGAACTCACAGAGAGCATCGAAGAGAGACATAGCATTCTTGTGTTCAGCAAACCGATTGTAGATGTCTGGTGCAAGACATAGAGTTAATGCTCCAAAAGCTTTCTGGTCTCTATCAATAAGCTTTAGATCCTTTTCGTTGAATGTTGCTGGGTCCTTGTTTTGAGACACGACATCACCAACAATGACAGTTGGAATGTGCGGTCCAGAGATGACTGATTCCCATTGATTGTGATCAGTGTAGAAAAAGAAAGCCTTCAGACATCTCTTCCAGTCTTTGAAGTTGTCTCTGTTGATGAGTCTTGGGGGTCTGTTAGGAGCCACACTTTCCAAATCAGCTAGGGTGAGAGTAGTCATCTTTGACATGTTAGTTTCGCAGGAGGAATGACAATTTCTCTGAATTTGCTAGTTTCGCTGAGACAGTAGTAGTTTCATAGACAATTTCGGCAGCAGTTTCGCTAGCCAAGAGCTTGATAATGCTTAGTTTTGCCAACAGATTCGCACAAAACAAGCTTGAACTTTTGTTCAGGGGTAATTTCAACAGTAATTTCGCTTGGAAGATGAACACAAGCACTGCTAAACATTCGTTCAATATCTATACTTTCACAGAGAAGCTCAAAACAATCATAAAGTGTAAAACACTTATAGTTTCGCTTACAGAAGGTGACAGTTTCGCAGAATGAACACTAGTTTCGCTGGTTGAATCTGAAACACTTTTTCCACAGGAAATCGATCTGAAATCACTCAAATCTCAATGAACTTGAGATCTGATGATTACCAAAGCTTTCCTAACCAAAAACAAACAAAATTCAATCAAATTACACATCAAATACACTGAAATTTGATCCGGATTTGATGAACTTGTGATATTGAGCTTCAAAACCCAAAAATCTCAAACAATCAAGAAGACAAAGGCTCTGATACCATTTTGTTGGTCCATCTGATCGATTCTTAGTACACTTGAGAGATTGATTCGCTCAATAGTCACTATAACAACAAACAACCAACACAATAAAGAAGAAGAATACACAAAATGTATTCAAAATATATCAACAATGATCCAATACCATGAAATAGAACAAAGCACAAGAAGCTCAGAAAAGGCTCTTGCAATAGGATAAAACGATTAGGGTTTTTGCAAGGATACCAAACAATGACAAAGATCAAACATATATATAGTATTGCTAGTTTCGCTGACAGTTTCACTGTCAGCGAAACTATACTGTCGAGTAAACAGTTTCGCCCGACTAAACTTATAGTTTCGCCCGGCTAAACTGATAGTTTCGCCGGGTGAAACTACAGCTTGCTATGAGCGAAACTACAGTTTAACTCGTAGTTTCGATGGGCAGCAAAACATGCCTAAAACACATACTTACAAAAGTAAACTAACATTAAACCGATTACAATTAAACATAATCAAAATCTAATCTAAGGTGAGTCCAACCTATACATGATCTTCAGAATTGTGAGCTTTTTACATTCAAATCTTGCATGTTGCCATAGACCTAACTTGTTTAGGATAATATCTAAGAATTGTATCTAGTTTTGGTACAAAGAGGTGAGAACTTTGGATAGTCATAGTTCTTAGTGTTAAGGTGCACCATTTCATAGGTTTTTTTGTGTTCAAGACCATAAGGTGAGTTTTATATGGCCTCCTTTCATAAAGTTTATTGTTTTGGACTGATATGCATACACACAATGATTTTACTACATATCTACACGTTTTCCACTTAAAGTTCATATGTTATACTTGGATGTTGCGGTTCATAATAATATACGTATGATTATGTGTTAATGTATGATTATGTTTGTGGAATGATGATGCATGTAAAAACCATCATTATCACATAGAAAGACGTAAAAATAATGATGTTATAGAAAATAATAGGTCAATGAACTCTATGCATGCTACAGTGCCCTAACCATCTAACGTGTTCATATCTATCGAAGGTTACTAACATTTGGCGTATTTTACCCATCGAAAGGTCCTTAACCATCAAAAGTTGTCATCTTTGCATAACTTTATCTATCGAAAGGTCCACCCACGCATGAACCATATATAGCTCATCCTACTTGATTGAACACATCTTGTCAAGTAAAGAGTGTTATCCATGATTGGAAAATCAAGATAGTCACTAACTAAAAGTTAATAACTAACGTTGTATAGAGAAATAGATTAAGAAATCAATCACTTGAGTAAGAGAATAGTTGAGAGAATCCATTTAGTACAATCAAAAATCCAATAAAGCAGTCATGTGATCTGGGTAAGCCATGTTTCTTGTCTATTGGTGTTATGTCATTTAGAGTGTCTAACATTCAACCCACAAGTTATAAAAAAAGGATCATACAACATAGGTAACACCAGCAGGCCCACAAATAAAGGTTATCTTAACAACCTAAGTCTCAAGAATAATTCTTATTGCAACATTTACTAATCCAAACCAAGTTATAGTCAAGTGCATAATGATAGGATGTCCTTAGCTAATGCTTTCTCAAGGTACACACAGATGATACATCATCCAAAGTTTTCAAAATAAGAACAACATAAATGACTCATGAAATAGGCTACTAAGCATAATAGATAAAGCACATAGAGCTTTCACATGTATAACTTGCACACATAATCCTATTATGCATACTACATGTGGGTACTTAAGTTATAGTCTAAGTTGAATAATCCACCTAATTCCTTATAACCAATGGCTGATACCAATTTGTCACACCTTTGCTAGTAGCGGAAACACGAGGATGCAATGAACGGGATTGTCATAACACATTGGGGTCTAAGAGAATCTCTAAAAGAATTCTCAATCAATGGATCATGATATCTCCCGACACAAAAGAAAATGTGTCAAGAATAATCAATACCATAACGTTATTACATAAATGCACAAATAATCTAGAAGTTCCAAACCAGAATAACCAGCACAAATTCAATCCGAACTAATTACGAATCCAACATTAAAACATTATCCAAGTACTTAAAGTCCATTGTCCAAGTACTTAAAGTCAACATATGTTGGTGAGTTCACAGGTTTACAAGTACAAAATATTTTTTCATGTAAGTCGTTAATAAAATATGTGTGTGAAAATATAGAAGTCATAGAAACCAATATAAGCTCATGACTAGCCCAAATAAGAAGATTATATTCACCCAAGGGCACATAGGCTACTTAGTCTCAACTAGCATACTGACAAAAAAGGTAGAGTGTCAACCTATTAGTACTAACAATAACTATTCATAATAGTCCAATTCAAGTCCAACACAAGCACAAATACTCATGAAGTGAATTTAGATTCGATCATATGACTCAAACCACATATGAAAGTCCAATCCAAGTCAAAATAAATTAAACACGACACAATACAAAAATTTTGAGCATGCTTTTACCTTAAGTAAAACATATTAAAAAGGGTTTTGAAACTCATCTTAATGATGGCACAATCCGATGCCCACAACAAGTATAGCATGTATCTATAGATAACAAAACTAAATTAGATTACTAAAGGTTAAGAAGACCTAAGTGGTTGTAATTATCATAGTCTAGTCTTTAATGCCCATCCAAGTTATTATTTTATTGAAAACGTAATTCAATTTTCATTTACAAGTGTTCCATGTCCAACCTTAAATTTCTAATCTCGTCTCATTTTAGTTTTCCAGTCATTTACGTACACTAATTCTTTGACTTGATTAGATATATAGTTATTACTCCAAGTTTGATGACATATTAATCTTAGATGTTCTTATCCTTAAATGTCTTAGAATCCATATTTGAACCAAACTTTTAACTTATTATAGTTAATTAGTTCCAACTCTTTGACTTTGATTACATGCCGCTTTTTTTATCTTTTCAACATCAGTTTTCACATACTCTTACACATAAGGTTTGTAGAGTGGATTTGTGGTTTGACACAAACTTATCAGATTTGTTGTCAATTATTTCAATTTCATTCAAATCATGTTTTGTCAAAGACTTAGAAATGACAGTAATTGTCATTGTAAGGTGGGGGGACAAGTCTTATATCTTATGCCAGTCATATCATTTGGTTTCTTTTAGAAATAAAGTAACTCTTGAAGCTTAGCTGAATAGAATTGAAACCTTTCAAATTTCACCTTAGTTGCTGAAACATTTTTGTTACATTCTCTATTTCAGCTTTAAGAGTGTACTTTTAACCTTGTAGTTTTTAAATGTCACGAGCAATGAATTTAATTTTAGTTCAAAACTTCTTAAATCATGCTTGAATATTTCAGATTTAACGTTCTCTTCTTTTACCATGTTAGCCAATTTATGGTTATGTTCTCTTTAACCTTGTACGTTGTTGATGCATTTTTGGGTATATAGATTGTCCTTTACCTTAGTAGGCATTGGTGTAAACTATCATTGATATGAGCTATCAATGCATGATTCTAAAAGGTTGGCTTCACTTCATCACCATACAGACTCAGTCACATACACCATCATGTCTTATGAAAAGTGCACTAGATGATATCTTAGGTGTTGATTGATATTCATAACTTAGTTAAGGTTGATTATGCTATTTTGATTGTTGATTGCTTTGATGACCTTGATGACTATGATGATAATGAGAGCTCTAACATCCTTGAATTGATGATTGACCATAGTTGCTTCTAGAGAATTTTCCATTGTTTTTCTTAGTGCATTCCATTCTCTTAAGAAGTGGCCATTAACACCACATTTATAACATATCATATTTGTCTTGTCATAACCTAACTTGGTGTTCTCATTTAGAGTCAATTTCTTTCCCTTTCTGAAAAACTATTTAGTTCTCGTGACAATCATGGTCATTAGCCACTGAAGATCTGTAACACCCAGCCCCTCGCATCAATAATATTGTCTGCTTTGCCCACGAGGAGCTCACGGATTTGCTTTTGGTTGCCTGGGTGAAAACTTCCCAGGGAGGTCACACATCCCTGGATTGTTCCCACCTGAGTACGAGTAATTGTGGAGGTCTCCTCTAATCCACGGCCAATAAGTCCAAAACACGTTGTTGATGTTAAAGGCCAGACATTCCTTATGAACCAGGAATCTCTCCTGTCCACGACCGATGTGGATATGTGTAGGGTGTCATAAGCACCCCCTGTTTGGACTCATCGTCCTCAATGAGCTCGACAAGTCACCATCCTTGGTGAGGTATGTCCCACACCCCGAATGACACAGGAGTGGCTCTGATACCATTCTGTAACACCTGGCCCCTCGCATCAACAATATTGTCCGCTTTGCCCACGAGGAGCTGAAGTATTTGCTTTTGGTTGCCCGGGTGAAAACTTCCCACGGAGGTCACCCATCCCTGGATTGCTCCCACCTGAGCACGCTTAACTGTGGAATTCTTCTCTCATCCACAACCAGTACGTCCAAAACACGTTGTTGACGTTAGAGGCCAGACATTCCTCTAGAACCAAGAATCTCTCTTGTCCACGACCGATGTGGGATTTGTGTAGGGTGTCACAAGCACCCCCTGTTTGGACTCATCGTCCTCGATGATCCCGAGAAGTCACCATCCTTGGTGAGGTATGTCCCACTCCCCGAATGGCACGGGAGTGGCTCTGATACCATTCTGTAACACCCGGCCCCTCGCATCAACAATATTGTCCGCTTTGCCCATGAGGAGCTCACGGATTTGCTTTCGGTTGCCTGGGTGAAAACTTCCAAGGGAGGTCACCCATCCCTAGATACCTCCCACCTGAGCACGCTTAACTGTGGAGTTATCCTCTCATCCACAGCCAATACGTCCAAAACATGTTGTTGATGTTAAAGGCCATACATTCCTTATGAACCAGGAATCTCTCCTGTCCACGAACGATGTGGGATATGTGTAGGGTGTCACAAGATCCATCTCGTGTACATCATCAAGATCCATTTCTTCAAGGTCTTCCTATATGAGAAATGCAAACGTTAGTCTTCCACCCAAGTGGGCTTCAAAGCTAGATACAAAGGCATTGTAAGTGCCCTTTTGCTCTTCATTCACATGCTTAGATGTAGAATAAGCTTGATGTGAAGCTTGAGGTGAAAACGATGGTATCTTGTTATTCTTTGCATGCTGAGCTGACATGATAATGGTTTTTGGAACTTCTTGAGGTGCCATGAAGTCATCTTCTATGAAAGCATTATCCACTAAGTGAGTTTCTGAGGGAAACTTATATGCTTTAATCATTTGTGGACCTTAAAAATTTTCTTCACTTCTTATCCAATATAAGTGCTTCAACCTTAGCAATCATGGTGTCAATACTTGTGCTATCAATATCAAGAGTGTTTTTCAGCATGTGACACTCTGCTTCCGATTCTCAAACAATGAATGCAATATGTTCTTTTTTTTACCCACTTCTCTTTGTAGGTTACTCCATTATCTCTAGATCATTTTCAAGCTTAACAAATATGTAAAGTTTCTTGGAGATGGAATCACCTTTGATGTGATGAAATGACTCATATTGATTCACCAGCTTGTCTTTGTTGATCTCAGTCACATCACCACTCCCTTCACATATAATGTGCAAGGCATCCCAAATTCCCCCGGTTAGAGTGTACTAATGAAACCTTTTCGGTACATCCATTTTCAGTGTCTGTGTGTGAATGGAGCAAGTCTTTTAGTCAATATTTATCGTCTTATAGTCTATAAAATCAAGGTTTAAAAAAATCTTCAATTGGAATTCAAACATTTATGTATTGGTCAGTATTGACAGCAGTTGTGATGTATGGACCTTTACAGATGGATATCCAATAATCAGGATCAACACTTGTGATATAGTTCCTAGACTTGAGCTTCCATTGTTGAAATTCCGATTTGTGCTTTAATACTGGTGGTTTTGGATTATGTCCAAGTTTTATTGAACTTATAGTGTCCATAATGAAATTTCTTGATTTTAACTTTTTTGAATATTGATTAAATTGATTTTAACTTATGTGAATTAGTTTTAGGTTAGTTTTATGTCTTGTTAGTCCAATAAGCCAAAACAATTAATAACATGGTCAAATCAGTATGTCTTTAAAGAAATGCATTAAAAAGTGCACTACTTCAATGCTCAGAATAGTGTTTTCTGAAAATATACGATGCATAGGACAATAATTCAACAAATACTCTAAATATTATACTAAACAAATACGATTAACAGTACCTTGAGCAAATGTGATGAATAATAGTGTTGGGCAAATATGATGAATAGTGAAGTTTACACAAATGCGATGAATAATACTCGCTATTGTTCTTCAAAATTTGGTTGAATGTGAGGTGATTTCCACTTAAATATGATGTAATACCTTTTGATTAGGAACCCTAACTATTCTCAGGTCATAGTGTTCACAGTTAATCTCGGATTTAAGGTGTTTATTCGAACACAATCAATCGAACAGTAGTCTCTTAACTCATGATCAATTGATGATCAATGTTTAGTGTAATGGAGTATTATCAATCTGATTATAGATCAAAGATGTAGAATATCTAATATTTGTAAATCAATAAGCAATTTAATTGATTTTAGGATGAAACAATAAGTTTTGATCTAAATTTACAACTGAGGCTCGTATACCAATTGAATGGGTGATTTCTAAGATCACGATCAAAATAATAATTGATTCTAATGATTAATTTCAGCGTAAATACAATCAACATAGATCAAACACCGATTTATACTCATAATTTCATTATATATTGATACGTGATGCGTGTAGATGGGTATATATTTTTGATTGGATTTTTCGCATAGATTCAGTTTTAATTGGTTAATACTTATACTAAACTAGACACAAGAAAAGTGTACCTATCGTGTGGTAATATAGCATTAGTGAGAACCGAGTATCAAACCGCGAACACATCGATCCTGCTCAGCAACATTTACAATTGACAATCAGATTAGGTTTTGTTGTGAGTAAATGATAAGTTGTATTGATGTAACCAAGATTTTAATTTAAAGAATAATTATAGATAAAAGTAAAAATAAAATTGAGAATTTTGGGTTTAAATTAGCGAATTAATTCTATCATCTTAATTAGATTACACTTATGTAACTATGTTGAATGTTATGGTGTGATTAAAAATATAAGTTTAAGTAGTTATGTTAATATTTATAAATGTGAGCCAATGGGGGATTTCTTGTGTGCCAGCTCCATAGTGACAAGGACATCAGTATTGAGTAACTTACAATGCTAACCCTCCAAGCCACTAGTAATTTAGGTAATACTTGTGCACCCTTTCAACATACGAATTCTAAAAACATATTGTTAGAAAAAATGTTGATTAAGTTCCTTTTCAACATACCATTAATTTTAGAAAACTATAACAATTATTGTATATTTCTCTGACTAATAAAAGAAAACACGTAGATGATCAGAAAGTTAAGATTATATGATTTCTAATAACCATTTCTAGTTCATTAGCTGTGGATTTACTATTTTGAGAAATCTAAACCCTACTTCAACTCGATAAAATTAACTTCAAAAAAGATGTGGGGGGTCAAAATTAGTACCTGGACGAAACCTGACAAGAAAACGAATGTAAAATAAGTTTATTTCTCTAGTTGAGGCTTACAGACAGGTTTTGAGAATAAAAGCTAGTTCATACGTTTTTCAATCTTGTATGACATTCATAATTACAAATCATAAGTTTATAACTTCCCATTCAAATATAGATGCTTCTACGAAAAGCTCTCCCAAATGATGTACTTAAGTCTCTATAATAGGCTTTCTGGAGGGTTTAAGCTCGAATCTATGCCTAATAGGCACAACCCTGCTAGTACCATGCTTACAAAAGTTGGTCATTCATACATGTAGAAGTGGTCGGGCATGGCCCTGTGTTCCATGGGGCATGGCCTAATGTTTGAGGTGGGGCATGCCTTTATGCCTCATGAGACATGTTGGAGCATATATTGTCATATATAGTGTGTCCGTCGCTTGTCGAATAGTCTAGGCTTAATGTAATACACCTGATATGTTGTAAACACCTGAAACTGGGTCATTCGCAGGAGCATATGCGAATGAGACTCAGTCGTACGATTGAGCCATGCTAATGGACCAGGCGTGCGACTGAGGGATGTGATTGGGCCATTCGTAAGACTAAACCATAAGTATGGTCCAGTCGTACGATTGAACCATACGCATGGCCCAATCGTACGAAGGTCCCAGTCACATCTGATATGGGCTGAGGCCTATAAATACCAGTTTCATTATGTAGAGAGGGAAGGGTTTTTGAGAGTGTGCCCGGGGCCTAGGTGCTACCGGATGAGAGAGGAGATCATGCTCGATCTCTCGTTGCCAAAAGTCGTGATTTTTATGTTTAACGAGCTTGTAATCATTAGATTTTATCAATGAACCATAGTATTCTTGTTCGTTCTATTGTTTGACTGTTGGTTTTTCTTATCCTTCCGTCAGGATAACGCTCGGATGTCAACCGATCCAGCGACTTCACAAGACATGACCCCATGCTTACTTTTGGGGGACGATACTTTTTGTCTTATTAGATATCCAAACATGGGGGTGTGCTAATTTAAGCACATGATGTGTTTCAGGCTACACATGGGGGCGTGCTTAATGAGGTATGACCTAATGCTTGGACTTCGAAGCTTAGTTTTATTCAACTTTTTGTTAAGTATGCTCCTTTTGCCACCTTGGGCTTTTGAACACATAAAAAAAACAATTTAACATTCTAAGTTTATTTTTATCATTTTAAGTGAGATATTAAGGAGTAATTGATGCGGTATTAATATGTTTTCTATGTATAATTTAGAGTACATCGATATGGTTTTGATCAAAATACCAATATTATGTGTAGGGTTTAGGGTTACGAAAAGACAATACAAAAATTCTATTCATAGGCATGTGATATGTCTTGCACTATAACTAACATACCCTGACTAAGTTATTACATATAAATGTAAGTTAAAAGTAGAATAAACAAAATCAACATTTATTTAAGTCTTCACCCACATTTTCATCTGCATTTGTTAATGCGAATGACAAAACATTTGGCCACATTTCTTCTTTCAACAACCATATTTTTCTAAAACTTTAACAACATTTGTCTATTGTTCATCTGTATTAGTATATGCGAATGATAAATGCCTTAACTGCATTTTTTTCATCCGCATATGACAAATGCGGATAACCAACACTTGGTCATATATTCTTCATATCTGCATTAGTATAACATATCCGCATTCGACTTTAACACTTGTCAAATATTCATATAAGATGAACAACTATCCAACCACCTCTTGAATTGAGATACATGATCCTTTTATGCTTCAACAATTTATAACATCTTTGTAACTACATTAGTCCATCTTAACCTTTTGTATATACCCCTTATTACAACTTTACTTTTGAGATTTTTTGCTATGTAAAGACAAAAAAATTTGGGGTCTTACACCATTTGACAAAACCGGTAAATAAGTCCCTTAAGTTATCACAAATTTCAGTCTCAATTTGAGTTATTAAGATTTTAATCTTTTGGTTCACGTTTCTAGTCGATTAATACATAGATCCAATCCTAATGCATTTATCGATTCAAGAACATTGATTTTTTTGATAGATGTCCATTAGGACCAGATTGCATAACTTTACAACCCAAATTAAAAAATCCAAGGAATATATGAACATCAAAAACTAGGATTTCACCGTTTTGAAAATCCAACATTTGAAACGCCTAGTTCTTCATGATCCAATGCCTAAAACCAAGAACACAAGACTATTAGATGATGATTTAGATGTTAGATGATGAAAATCATTAATAACATGATTAAACAAGAACTAAATAATAAAACAAACGATTACTTAGTAGAAAACAAATAGATGAACAATGCTTGATCAAAATCTAATCTTGAATGATCCAATAAACCAAAAATTGATGGAATGATGGTGGTGATGATGATGAAGAAAAACCAAAGAAAATTGAGAGTGGTGGCTAGTGTCTGTAGTTAGAGAGAACCTTGAGAAGAAAGTTTGCGACAAATGTAAGGAAAACAAGGGGGAGACCCCCTTGTTAATCTTGGCCGCAAAGAAGGGAGGGGCAAAGGGCCCGGGCCCTTAGCCCGTCCATCCAATTTCATCTCTTCCCTATCTGCGCGTTGTCTGATTTTTGTGTTTTTAAATTCTACGCATTTATACGATTCCAACGAACTATTATACGCTATATAAATTATTTAATTCAAACTTTTAAACTAAATTAAGTCTATGTAAGGTTATATTAGAAAAGCTGATGCAACCAAAGCAACCAGAGCTTCTAGCATGCATGCACTTATGTACAAGGTAGAAGTTACTTTGAAAGTTTTACACTCTTCATAGAAAAATATATGAAGTGTAAAATCTTCCGAAGTCAAAGACCAAATATTCCGAAGCCAAAGATGAAGTCTTCTGAAGATTCAAAGACAAAGTCTTCTAAAGCCAATGAAGTGAAAACTGTTTTCTTCCAAAGACAGAGAAGACATGCTTTCCCTGATCAACTTTTTCATAAAGCTGACCCACTTTTCGCTTCCAAAGAGTCTATTTGTTTTCTACTTTATGTACTTTTATCTTTTTTTGTAACTTTCTACTTTGTACTTTTTATCCTTTTACTAATATATTAGAATGTGAGCTATGGCATGTCATAGACACAAGTGAAAAGGAAATTTTCCTTTTGACTATACATTGTTCTTCTTTTCTAGATTAGTATTTCCAGCTGGCTTTCAAAGTATAGCCGGCTGTAGGATGTAGTATAAAGTATCTCATGTTCTTGTATTTCTTTTAATGCTTTGTAACACTTACAAAAAGAACTTGGGTGTAATATATAACAATCTTGAAAACCATATTTATATGTTCTTGTTCTTTATGTTCTGTCTCATTATTTTCTTGTATTCTTAGGATCCTCCACATAAACCCGGTTCCCTATTTGATCTGTTAAGTGTTCTAACACTCTCCTCATTGTGAAACTGATTGTATTGACCACCCATAATCAGTCCTAAAATTGGTATCAGAGCATTTAAGTCTCTTAATTGTAAGATCTAACCATCTTAAATCCTCTCAGTTTCACAAATCACTTAACAAATCAAATGGCAGCTACCCAGAAAGGCTGATATGGAAACCGGTACCATGACAAAGTCTACACTTATCACTCCTGATGATTTTGATACTTGGTGCCAAAAAAAAGAATCTTTATCAAGTTTCAAGACTCTAGGATGTGGGGATCTGTTGTGTTTGGACCTCATGTACCATGCACCTCTTTAGTTGCTGCTGGAGGTGGCATGATACCAAAGGAAGTGGTTAACTACTCTGAAGAACATTGGAAGAAGATAGATGTAGATTGGAATGCTAATGACTACCCTCCATACTGCTCTTGCCAACTCCATATACAGAGGCTTCAAGACAGGTGAAACCATGACTCAATAATACTTCAGGTATGTTGAGATTATGGATACTCTAATGGATGTTGGAGTAACTCTTGAAAACAGGGACATTATGAGGAAATTCATGTCCTCTCTTCCTAGACAATGGACATACTATTGTGTGGTTATCAAGAGAACTAAGAACCTTAAGACTCTCACTCTTTTTGAGTTGTATGGTATTTTTAGTAGCTACCAGATGGAGATGAACATGCAAAATCCATCTAGTAACTCCAACAATCAACAGAGTTCAACCCTTCATGTGGTTGAAAGGGATTGTAGATAACCACAACATCATCTCATTTGCTACCCTGATAACTCATAAAAGGGCCCTTTCATCACCTTCTCGGAGACACCAAGGGAGAGCTACATCCAAGAAAGCCCATTCCAAGAGAAAAACATATCATAAGCCCTTGTGGCTGTAGATGAAAGCACATGCAACTTTCTCTTCACCCTTAAAGATTTGGACTGCATCCATCCAGATGACCTAAAGTGCATGGAGATTGTGCAACAAATGGCTCTTCTCACTCTTAGAGCCAAGAAATTCTACAAGAGCACATGGAGGAAGTTTTCTAGCAATGTATTTAGTGGGAAGTTTGGACTGGACAAAAGCAATATGAAGT
Organism: Flaveria ramosissima; assembly: GCA_025215565.1. Classification (NCBI taxonomy): domain Eukaryota; kingdom Viridiplantae; phylum Streptophyta; class Magnoliopsida; order Asterales; family Asteraceae; genus Flaveria; species Flaveria ramosissima. Next base: position 25,509,327 of record CM046046.1, on the reverse strand, counting down.
GTTACAACTGTAACTAGATGGGACACTTTGCTCGGGAGTGTAAGGCACCAAGGACAAATGGTGGCCTAGCACATCCTAGGCCAAACTACACTAAGGGAAATCCATACACTGAGAAGCCCGAATAGCAAGATATAATTGTTGTTAAAGAAGGAGGCTTTGATTGTAGCTTCCAAGTTGAAGATGCATCTCGAAACCAAGCACTGATGGCTGATCATGAAGAAGCCTAGGTGTTAGAACATCTTTGTACCCCTGAATGCATTACTAAAGTTAACAGAGATAGGTCCTATAACTTAGAAATGAGATATGATCTTAAGTCCTTAAACATCTTAAAAGCTAATTTCAAAAGGGTTGAAAATGATTACAAACTTAAAATAGAAGATTTAGAGAAAACTATTTCCACCCTTAAGCATGAACATACCAACTACAGGACTCAAAATAAAGACCACATTACTAAGTCAACTGAATGTTAGGTTGAGCTTGTGATCAGTAAAGCCAGGGTAGAGAAATGTGTTCTTGAAGAAGAGACCTTCAAGAATATATTATTCTTATTCTTGCATGCAAAAGTGTGTTATAAGAACAAGCAGGGACTGGGATCTAGTGAGATAGCTCATCCACACACTCTACTTTCTGTAAGATATTGTAGGTGTGAAACTTGTCAAGATGAGCTTCCACTTATAGACACCATTAAAGAAGAGGATGAAGAGGAGATAATGAAGGATGTACCTGAGAAGAGTGAAGAAGATCATCCGAACAAGGGTCACTATCCTCCTGAGGAGAAGAAGAAACCTGGGATGACAAAGTCTAAGAGGAAGAACTTGATCAAAGCAGCCAAAAGAAGATCAAATAAGGCTCAAGAGATCAAGGCCACCTTCAACTCCAAGATGATCGAAAGAAGCTTCAAAATGGAAATGAAAACAAGTGAAAACTTGGCCTCAGAAGATAATTTGGTCTCAAAAGAAAGGAATGCTTCCGAAGCACTAAAGGTTGTTGCAAGGAAAACAAGATTTTCCAAAGGATCAGTCTTCAAAACTTTCAAAGTTGTCAAAACTTCCAATGTATTAAAGGTCAAGTATAATCTTCCAAGGATGCTGTGGAAGATGATGGAAGACCAAATGACTAGAAGTTCTTCATCAACAATAGCAAATGATCCCCACACAACCACAAATAACCATCACCTACCAAATAAAATCCAAACAAACCCCAACACAAGCTACTCAGCTTGTGCAGGCCCCCATATCACAACCCATGTAGGAGGAAGTGGACACTAGAGCTCCCATTTCCCTTGAGGAGCAAACTACTCCCATATCACCAATGATCAGTGTTGCGGTTCCTCACGCTCAGCCTAATGAGCTCACAATCTCAACATCCTTAAGCCTTCACTTAGAGTCTCAAAACTTTAGTGAACAACCTTAAGGGGACAACTACCATCCCCAGCCTCTTAATCAAAACCAACCGATTCCCAACCTAGTATTCTATGATGATGAAGACATAGGATTCAGTCAGTACCATGAGTCTCTCTTCTCCATACCTACTCAAGGAGAGATGAGTACTCTTGCCTCTCCCATGTCTAGCCCATGTCATCCACCTACTACCTAGGTGGATCTTCTTGAACCTGTTCAGGAGGTCCATATGGAAGAGACTCTCACTTCAGCAAGTGATTACATCATTAAGACCCAACCATGGCAACCCAGTCCATCGACACTTCAAATGAATTTGTCAGTGTATAGGGGAAATATAGCAACCATGAACAACATGCCGGTGATGAGGAAGAAGACTTAGGTCCTTTTCTCTCATCCCCAAGTGATTCTTTTGATGAAGATGAGGGGAACATGAGACTACAGTTGCAAAAACTGTTCAAAACATGCACCTATTTAGTCTCCAAGGTTAGTCACTTGGAATCTCAAGTGACTACCTTGCAAAGAATGGTCAATGATCAGCAACTTGAGATTTATGATCTCAAGGAAAAACTAGCTGGGAGACCTTTAAGGAGGACTAAACTAGGGACACAAGAACCTATGGATGTGATAGAATTAACTCCCAATTCACCTATGCAATAGGGTGATGCTACCAAAAAGGGGGAGAAAGTCCAAGAAATCAAAGAAACTGTGAGTTCTTCATAGAGTATGGACATTGCGGATTCACCACTCTCACTTGCAATTGTCCATACTTAGCAAATTCCTCAAATCCATATTGATGTGGACTCACTCATACCAAGTTTGTTTGAGGAGGGTATACCAAGGGCTATGCCTACCCCACCTTTTAATGTAAAGAATGATATATTAGGGTGGAGCTAATAAAAAAGCCCTGATACTTCATAGACTTAGGGGCAATAGGAGGTCTTCATTTTTAGACCCTGAAGTACTATGACAGTCTTTCTCTAGTCCATATGTCACTTGCCAACCCAAGTCAAAATAGGCAAGCTGACAGATTGGCTGAGAGGTCAAGATAGGATAGTTGAAGAGTTAAGACAAAGAAGAAAATGAAGGCTAACAGGCAATGTCATTGGCAAACTAGATGTTGAGATGGACCTTAAGATTAGCTTCGAAGGGGAAACCTTGACTGAAGGCCTAGTGACGCACCTTGTGAACCTTGTCACAGGAACTACTTCAACATCCTCTACCCTTAGTGAGGCACCAGCTGGTGAATATGCTTTACAACCTTTCACTGGCCAAAGTTTGACTGCTATATCAGGCAATGAAGGCCAAAGCTCTCTCCACCTTGAGTCACCAAGGCATGTGAGTGATAAAGGGAAAATGAAACTGACTCATGAGGAGATTAAGGAGAGAGAGAGAGAGAGAGAGAGAGAGAGAGAGGAAGAGGAAGCTAAGGGGCGAGAGTTCAAGTGGGTCCCCAGGCTTCATGGAAGCTGCTAGTAGGGCTTCCCCTAGGCCAAACACTCAAGATGATGAGTTGACGGCAGCCAGGGTAAACTACTTGGGGACTAGGAACTACGATGCGGATGAACTTATCTCTCTTTTCTTAGAGGAACTTTACGAACTAGTAGACATAGAGTTGTTAAAGGAGAGGAAGGAGGCAGAGGATGCAAATTTGCTCCTCAAGGTCAAAGAAGAAAAAAGGTAGAAAAGGCTATATAAGCATGCCCCTTCCCTCTTCCCAGTTCAAGAAAGGCCTAAGACAGAGGCTGTGGAAACTGTACAACCTCAGGTACACAAGGAAGTTGATAGACAAAATATGATCAACTACCTGAGTGCCACAGGCCTATATCAGGCACTTGCACTTCTTCCCTTACAATATGCGTATGTTGAATTCGAGTATCATAAGCAGTTGGAGCAACAAGTTATCAAAGAAAAAAAGGATGCTAAGAGAAAGGTGAGAGAAGAAGCTACAAAGTCAAGAGCCATCATCCAAAAGAGCTAAAAGAAGTCTGTTGATAGGTAGAGGATAATAAGCTTCTTGAAGCTGTATGGATTCTCCGGAAAGAGGCTTGGTCCAATGTCTCTATCCACTATGGATGAGCACATTAGAGTGATCAAGCAGAAGATTAAAAAGGGAGAGCTTGTTGACTTGCATTCTCAAACAAGTTAAGTTCCTCCTGAAGTTAAGGTTAAGGTTGAACCCATTAAGACAACACAACTTGGACCTAGAGCTGCATATCAGCCAACTTCATCTTCTTATCCATAGTTGGGTTTTGCTCCCTCTACTTCTGAACCTATGAGGGAAGAGGACCCAATTGAGAGAGTCACAACATAACAACCTGGTGCTGAAGAACAATCCTCTTAGTTAAAGACTTCAAAGAGGAGGAAAAGATTGGCCATTAAAAGTATATCTAAAATGAAGAAGTCAAAGGCATCCACTTCCATACCTGAACCTCAGGATAAGTTAGAGCATCTTGAGAAAGTGCAAGAAGAGCATGCTCAACCAACTCCAACTCAAGCACAACCTCTTGCAGTGGGAAGACCCATCCTATCCTGGACCTTTGCTGCAAATCCAGACAGATGGTATGTCATAAGAGATCAAGGAGGTCAAGATGTCTATTTCTTGCAAGACGTGCTTAATCTTCCTCTACATGATCTCTAAGATATGAGAAGGTGTTATGAGAGTCAGAGGGCTCCTAACCAATCAATGAAGAAGGGAATGATCTTGATCCTAATGAGGACTGTTAATATCTGAATAACCTTATGTGTTTTGGTAGCATCAGCCTAGGGGGAGTTTGTAAGGTAATATTAGAAAGGCTGATGCAACCAAAGCAACCAAAGAGCTTTCAGCATACCTGCACTTATGTAAAAGGTAGAAGTTACTTCGGAAGTTTTACACTTTTCATAGAAAAATATTTTAAGTGCAAAATCTTCCGAAGCCAAAGACCAAATCTTCTGAAGCCAATGATGAAGTCTTTCGAAGCTTCAAAGACAAAGTATTCTGAAGCCAATGAAGTGAAGACTGATTTCTTCCAAAGAAAGAGAAGACACGCTTTCCCTGATAACCTTTTGCATAAAGCTGGCCCAATTTCCGATGCAACTCTGAAGACTCACTAACTTTTATAAGTTAGTGAAAAGGTCCATGCTTTTGCAACTGTAGATTAAAGTTAAAAGTTTGTAACTTTCTACTTTGTACTTTTTATTCTTTTTGTAATATATAAGAATGTGAGCTATGGCATGTCATAGTCACAAGATGGGACAGTTTGCTAGGGAGTGAAAGACACCAAGGACAAATGGTGGCCAAGCACATCCCATGCCAAACTACACTGAGGGAAGTCAACACATTGAGAAGCCCAAATAGCAAACTACACTTGCTGTTGAAGAAGAAGGCTTTGATTAGAGCTTCCAGGTTGAAGGTGCATCTCCAAACCAAGCATTGATGGCTCATCATGAAGAAGCCTAGGTATTGGAACATCTTTGTACCCTAGAATGCATTGCTAAATGTAACAGATATAGGTCCTATAACTTAGAGATGAGATCTAATCTTGAGTCCTTAAACATCTTAAAAGCTGATTTCAAAAGGGCTGAAAATGATTACAAACTTAAAATAGAATATTTAGAGACAACCATTTCCACCCTTAAGCATAAACATACCAATTACAAGACTTAGATTAAAGACATCATCACTAAGTTAACTGAATACTAGGCTGAGCTTGTGATCAGCAAAGCCATGGAAAAAAAATGTGTTCTTAAAATAGAGATCTTCAAGAACATAATATCCTCATCCTGTCATACAAAAGTGTGTTATCAGAACAAGCAGGGACTGGATCTAGTAAGATAGCTCCTCCACATAATCTACTTTCTGTAAGACCTCCCAGGTGTAGAACTTGTCAAGATGAGCTTCCACTTGTTGATCCTATTGAAAAAGAGGATAAAGAGGAGATAGTGAAGGATGGATCTAAGAAGAGTGAAGAAGATCATCCTAACAAGGGTCACTATTCTTCTGAGGAGAGGAAGAAACCAAGAATGATAAAATCTAAGAGGAAGAACTTGATCAGAGCAGCCAAAAGAAGATCAAAGAAGGCTCAAGAGATCAAGGCCACCTTCAACTCCAAGCAGAAATAAGTTTTATCTCTGCAGAGTTTGAAGTGGTGAAGACTGAGAACTTAACTCTGAACTCTAGTACCAAGTGTTCACTTTAAAGGAAAGAAGGTTGATCAGCTGTGTACCACTGCTATATAGCCTGAACCATCTACCTCCAAAAGCAAGCCTCACCCTAGTAAGCTTGCTATAGCATTTGAGAAGATAAAGATGTAGATGGAGATGGAAAGTTATCAAAAGCAACTTTCTATTCACAAGAATACTCTCAGAGGAAAGCAAATTGATTGTACCATGTGTGGTAGTACTTCTTATCTTGCTAAGGATTGTATCTACATTCCCAAAAGTACTGTCCATATGACCAAGAAGAAAACTTTTAAGAAGAAAAAGAAGAAGAAATATTTGGAAGGAAAATCTATTTTTATCAGAAGCTTCAAAATGGAAATAAAGACAAGTGAAAACTTGGCTTCGGAAGATAATTTTGTATCGGAAGAAAGGAATGCTTGAAAAGCACTAAAGCTTGTTGCAGTGAGAACAACATCTTCTAAAGGATCAGTCTCCAAAACTTTCAAAGTTGTCAAAACTTTCAAAGTATTGAATGTCAAGTCTAATCATCCTAGGATGGTGCCAAAGATGAAGGAAGACCAAGTGACTGGAAGTTCTTTATCAACAACAACAAATCATCCGCAAAGTCTTAATATAGGATCAATTACTGTTGCATTGTCTTCAGTCCATTTTGACAAGCCCAAGACCAATAAGGCTTGGGTTTCCAAATAAAACTAATCTTCTTTTTTTATGCAGTAACAACTAAAGACCAAGAGAAATGTATGGATCATTGATAGTGGCTGTTCCAGGCACATGACAAGCAATGGCTCTTTGCTTCAAAATTTTGAGAAAATTGATGGAGGGACAGTTGCTTTTGGAGGAGATACACAAGGTTACATCATTGGAAGGGGCAGTGTCATAATGGTAAGCTCAACATTGAAATGATAAACTTTGTCAAAGAGCTAGGGTTTAATTTACAAAGTTTATCCAAATTTTATGATCAAAGAAATAACATGCTCTTCACTAAGCTTGAGTACATTGTTCTTAAGCATGGGGTGGTCATTCCTCAAGAGCATATCCAGCTCCGATCCCCCAGGATGGGGAACATGTACAAGATGGATTTGCAGGAAACATCTTCCTCAGGAGAAGTTTTCTGCTTTCTATCAAAAACAAATAGTGATGAGTCTTTCCTTTGGCATAAAAGAGTATATCATATAAGAGAACATGAATAAATTGATTAAGAATGATTTGGTAACTGGAATGCCAAAGAAAGAGTTTACAAGCGATAATCACTGTGTTGCATGTTTGAAAGGGAAGCAAAACAAGGTGTCTCTCAAATCAAAGGAAAAGAATTCTATCACTACTCCCCTACTAGTGTAATGAGTCGAGGAAGAACCTCATACTACTTGGTGATCACAGATGACTTCACAAGATTCACTTGGGTTTTTTCCTTTGAACTTAGGATGAGACTTCTGAGATATTGAAGAACTTCATTCTAAAAATTGAGAATCAATATGATCACAAGGTCAAGACTATAATATGGGATCAAGGAACTGAATTCAAGAACCAAATCCTTGACACATTTTGTGATGAAAAGGGTATTACAAGACAATATAATGCTTACAAGACTCCTCAGCAAAATGGTGTTGCTAAGAGGAGAAATAGGACACTTATTAAAGCTACAAGAACCATGTTGTCTGGCTTTAAACTGCTCCTCACCTTCTGGGAAGAGGCTGTTAACATTGCCTACTATGTTCAAAATAGAGTTTTAGTGGTTAAGACTCATGGTAAGACTCCTTATGAGCTGTGGCATAAAAGGAGACCTTTTGCAAGATCGGTTTTGGTCACTCAACACTAATGTTGTCTCTCAAACTCACTGAATCACACTCGTTTAGATGATGCAAAATCCCTCTAAGAGTTGATTATAATATATTAAGTAATCAAAGCACAAGAAGATAATTTTTAAGATACTTGTATATATTACTTCTCAACTCAAAGTATTACAAGACTCTTACAAGCATGTTACATGAGTTATAATGAGAAACTATATATACTCTACCTACAGCCGGATATACTTTGATACCAGTTGGAAACCTATGACTAAAGCAAATAATATATTACTAAAGGTAAGGTATCTTTGATAAAATACTATCTAAGATTTGGTAGTCATGACATGTCCATCACTTACCTTTTGTCACTAACTAAAGTTATTAATTGTACTAACTGATAAAGAATAAAAAATGGAATAAAGTATTGTAAACTACATGTGAGTGGGAAAAGCACCATGCAGTATCTCAGAGATTTGTAGCGGAGTGTTAGAGGGACCATACTTATGTCCACTGGTTTATAGTAGGTTCTTCCGAAGGATAATTGGCTTTGGAAGAACTTGTTCTTTCGAAGCCACTTATACTTCGAAAGAGGCTACTTCTTCCGAGGCTTGAGACATTCTTCAGGCCTTCATACTTTGGAAGTCATTGTCTTGATTTATTCTAAGTGTTGAACTTCGGAAGAATGAAGGCTTTGTCTTCGGAAGTTGGAGTTCCTCTTCGAAGCTCTTTCAGACTTGACCTTTGGAAGATCTGATTTTGCCTTCGAAAGTTCTTCATCAGTTGCACCAAAATTGTCTAAGTGTTTGTTTTGGCTGCACCGGCCTTAGTTGATCCAACTAAATCCCCCTAGGCTGATGCTACCAAAACTTTACTTGTTTCTGCTTCTCAAAAATTTCAACACTAGGGAGAGAAGATATTTATCTGCCTCTTTGTTCTTCCAGATGTGGTGTTGAGAAGTTTGTACAAGTAATTCATGGACAGGAGATCCAGTCTGTCACTTTGAATGATATGCACCCTTTGTTGTGGACCTCTGAAGAGAGTTAGTTGAAGGGAGCTATACTCATACTCCTATCTAACTATAGACTCCATTTTAGGACCTTCAACCATTTAAAGATAGGCTTTGCCTTTGGTTGCTGATCATTCCTTTTCATCTTTCTCTCTCAGCTTCAACTCTTCTTCAATCTTTGCCCTTGCGGGTAGCTCAGCCAGATTAAGACTGCTAAGATGATTTCTTATGTGAGCAGCTATCTCAGAGTTAGAGGGATTGGAAAATGGCTTCTCTGCTAACTCAGCAATATCAAATCTGCTTAAGTGTAGCAGAGAGGAGGCATTTAGCCTATTTATCTCACCATTCTCTCTTTCCACAACAAAGTTGTGAGAAGAGTCTTCAAACCCCCAATGGATTATTTTCTTTCTAGACACAAGGGGCTGACTTGGTACCTTGTCCCCTTTCTTCGAATCTAGTAGAGTCACCAACCTTCTTCTTAGCTTCTTCTCTTTATCATTTAATGAGTAAGAGTTGTGGCCAAATAGTTTGAGAGCCTAGTCCACTATTCCTCTTGGCAGATCAAGGAATTGCTCTGTAGTAAGGGAGCATGAGGAGCCATCAACATAGATTAGCTTGATAGACCCCTCCTCACAAGAGTTATCGCTCAGAGTGGTACATTTAATGAGCTTCGTCTTGATCTCCTTGAATTCTTCTAAGGAAAGAGGTTTGGATGGTGAGAGGATGACTTGGGTGGTTGTTGGGTAGGTAATGATGTTTAGGTACTAGGGAGTGTTTTGGGTTTAAGGATTGGTAGTTGAGGTGGTTGTTGTGATTTAGTGGGTGAGGAAGAGGGTATGGTTGATGGTGTGGTTCAGGAGTGTATGGCTCAGTGGTTGGCTCAGTTTTGATGGGGAAAGGAAAAGGAATTGGTTCAGATTGATGTTGAGATTGAGATTGAGTTTTAGAAGTCATCCCCTGTACTCTTGTATATATTTCTTTCCTTCTTTCTGAGCGAATGTGAGCCTTGATGTTACTGACATGTCGTTGCAGCGTCTTTTCTGACATGGGACCCACTTGCCTGCCAGAGAAACCATGAGCCCTGAGATAATCTTTCATCTAGGCTTTATCACCTATCTTCTTAACAGCAGCAAGTTCAGCTTCTTCCTCCTTCTTCCTTTCTCTCAGTTTTTCCTTAACAACCTTCTTTCTCTCTTTCTCCATTTGATCTTGTTCTTTCTTGAAAACCCACAAGATTGTATCGTTGTTGTGAGGAGTTAATTCCTCAAGAGAGAATCCCCTAGAGCTTAGGAAAGCTATCCTTTCACTCCTGAGCTGCTGGTCAGCTTCTTCTTTCTTTCTTAATGGTTTGTTCCTCTAAGGCCAACCTTGTTGCTTCTTCTTGCTCAATCCGTAGTAGGGTGGCATTTTCTAACTGAATCAACTTCTCTAGTGGTAGTAGGAGCACATCTTCACTAGCAGCTTCAAGATTGACAAGCATGTCAATGATCTCCACCCTCCTTCTATTGTTGATAGCCTCCTGGTTGGCTACAGCTGCTTTGCAACTTGTAGCAAGTAGCTTCCCAGTGGAGAGTCTACCTTTTCTTTTTAGCTTTTCTAACTTTCTTCCTCTTGAAGTTCTTCTACAGTCATATTCCTCTTCCTATTGATGTCTTTAAAAGATTGAGACTTGGGAGGTTCTTATGTAGAGGTCTCAGGTTGAGAGGTGGTGATTGGAGCATGTGGTAGTGATGGTGTTTGAGTGAGGGGTAAGTTGAGAAAGTCCTCACTATTTACCTTAGATGTTAGTTCAAGAAATACATGTGTGATAATTAGATCATCGGATAGATAAGATAACCCTTCCACAACGTCTATCTCGGCTTCAAAAGTTTGAAGAGATTCTCCCGAGGCCTTGACTTCAGCTTCGGAAGTTTGTGGGATTGCACTATCTGTCCCAACTGTTTCAGTTGCTGGGGCATCAGTCCCCATATCCCCTTCGAAATCAATCTCGGGTTCAATGTAGACCTTAGGTTGACCAACTTCTTGGACAGTGGTAGAATGTGCATTCACCTTTGAAGCTCTTCAGCTCCAAGTATGCCATAACAACATCTGGACTTGGCTGTTCAATGGAAGTTCTTATCAGGAACTTGGAAAAGAACCTGTTTAGATCTTTGAGCATCCTTGGGTCCACTTGAAGAATAATTGGAGGAGGCTCAAGGAAAACTGTTGCTTGTTGAGCAGAATATATTGATGTTAATGTAGAAAGAACTAAACTTTATGGTTCCTCATATGTTTGTCTCTGAACAATCTCCCTATTTTTGGTAGCATCATCTTGAGAGCTTGATGAGCTGGAGGAAGAGGTTAGAGAGACTTGAGTTGGTACATGCCTAACAGATCTCACAATCTGTTTCTCAGCTAGTTTGGCCTTGAGACTCTCAATATCAAGTTGCTAAGTGGCAGACCTATCCTTTAAAGTCTTAACCATGGATTGAGACTTTAGAAAGTAGGTCTCTTATGGTGAGTTGCAGACTTCCTCATCTTTTTTTGAAGAATCATGGGGAGATGAGGTAACAACCCTGGTATATGCATCCTCACCACCAGATGTGGTTTCTTGGCACCCTGGTTTCCCCTGCCTAATGATGTCTCTTTCAGATATGTTACCACTGTCTTGAGGATCCAATGAGGTTCCTTCAGTAGTGGCAGCTGAATCTACATGAGTCCCCTCCACATCAGTGGGACTCACCTCAGTTATGGCTTGCTGATGGAGGATACAGATTAGAGGTTCCTCTAGGCTCAGTTGATCCTTAGATAGGTGTTGTGGATCAACCTCATGGCCTTGAAGAGACATAATCTCCTCATTAATTCCTATAAGCAGGTCAGTAAAGGATATAGAGGTTAAGCCTAATGACCCGAGACCTTGATCAATGTCTAATGGCATTGAGCCTATGAGTAGGTTGTCCCTTTTTGGCTGCTCAGGAGAGTATAGTGACTCATCCTGAGGGGTTTAGCTTGGGTTTTGGGCTCATGAGATTGAGATTGAGGAGACTCAATACACATATTAAGGTCAATTATGAAGAAAGGTGGGACCTCAGACTGAGTGGGAGCCTATGTTTCCACTCTGGCCTTTTTGGATTGAAAAGGGGGTACTTGTTCAATCAGAGGAGATTGAACAAGGGTTTGTTCGGATCGTCTCTAATATGTTACTTTGAAGGGTGGGAAGGTAGATTTGGCATTGTGGGGGTTATAGCTAGTGTGGGTTCATTACCTGTGGGGTCAACAGGGATGTCACTAGGAGCTATGCGCTCAATCATACCTGGAAGAAGTGAAGTTTGTCTTCCAGTGAAGTTGGTGGACATCTTCTTCAGCACTTCGAAGATGGTCGGCTTCATGTGAGGGACAGGTAGAGCAGCTGCACAGACAAGCTTGCTTTAATCCAGCTCACAGTTGATGATGTGCTCAATGAACCGGGGATACATGTAAAATGTTCCCTTTGAAAGTTCCCCATCAGATTGGTCAGCACAAACCTTGAATAATTGAAATGGAGGCCTTTTACCAACCCATGAACTAGGCATCCTAATTCATATGGGAATTGATCCCAACCCCCAGATTTGTTTGACAAGCAGTGAAGGACTATGTGAAGCAGGACTTCCAGTTGTAGGAAAAGTTAAACTTGTACACAGTTGACTTGCTCACATTACCACTATATCCCATTCGGGTATATGTGTCATCCAGGTCTATTTTAGGAAACTCTGTAGGAGAGCCTTCATCATGAAGCTCTAGATGCTCTCTGATGATCTGTTAAGATATGATCAATTCCTGACCATAGATGCTCGACCTAAGAACCCTAACTCCATTAAGAGTTACGATCTGTCCATTTCCCCAAAATTTTTCCGTGTGGTTCGAATAGATAGTGGGGTTGACGGTTAGGGCAGTGAAGTAGGTGGATTGGGTAAGGAAGGAGATGATTTTAGAGAAGTCGGTATTTGTGGAAGAGTCAAGGAGTGTTACTTGGTTGTGCTGAGGGTTTAGTGCTATTTTTGAGAAAGATTTCAGAGAAATGAGCTTGAGTTTGGGTAAATTGAAGGCGAAGGAAGCTTTGGGTAGTAAAATCGGTAAAAAGATTAAGTAAGTGGGTCGAAAGTATTTAATAGGTGAAAATGGCGGATGGATAAGGTGAAGTGATGGTTTGGGGTATGATGTGACAAGGGCGGTAAGATAAAATCCATTTAAAAAATTTCGACATCATTAAGAAAATCTTTACCTTTTTACAGTGTGGGGCCCAAAAGATTTATGTTACACAGTAAAGTTTTCTTCCGAGTATAAAACATTCCTGAAGGTAATCTTCTTCCGAATTCCGAAGGTAAATTTATCCGATTTACTTCCAAGAGTAAAAAGGTCTTCTGAGTGAAGAAGTTTATCAAGTTTCAGAAGTAAATCTGATATGATATAAAAAGCTTATTCCGAGACTAAAAACTCTTTCGAAAAGAAGATTTCCCTTGGATGAATTTTGCTTCGAAAGATACATATGACATCTTCTGAGGGTTAATTCCCCTTCGGAAGAATTTAAACTTAGTGAAATTTTGAAGAAATACCTTTTGTAACAGGGCTTAGATTGCATTGACAAAGACAAGACACGTTTTGAAAAGGTTTTCAAATGAGATGGACTAATCAATGTTTATCATCCCAATAGCTGTAATAAGATACTTGAATCTTTGTTCATCATATACTTTTGTGAACAAATCAGCATATTGTTCATTTGAATCAACTTTGATTAGTTTAATCAGATTTTTCTCATTAATATCTCTAATGAAATGATACCTGATGTCAATGTGCTTTGTCTTGGAGTGCTTAACTGGATTTTTAGTAATGGAGATAGCACTGTTGTTTTCAATATGGACAGAAGTACTCATGAAATTGAATCCATAGTCTATCATCTAGTTTAGAATCCACAGCAGCTGAGCACAACAACTAGTAGCAATAATGTATTTAGCTTCAGTAGTAGATGTTGAAACACAGGATTGCTTCTTGCATTGCCATGAGATGATCCTTCCACCAGAAATTGACATCCTCTTGATGTTGATTTCTTGTTAATATTGCAGCCACCATAGTCACTATCAGAATAGCCATAGAGATTGAAATTGTTGTTCCTTGGATACCAGAGACCCTGTTTAGGTGCTCCTATCTAAGGATTCTCTTTGCAGCAACTAGGTGAGACACTTTTGGAGTAGCCTAATATCTTGCACAGATGCAAGCTGCAAACATAATATCAGGTCTACTTCCTATGAGATACATTAGAGATCCAATGATTGCCCTATACTGATGTTGATCAGTATCCTCCCCCTTAGAGTCAGGACAAAGATTGTGATTTCTAGGTATAGGTGTCTTAGCTGGCTTACAATCTTTCATATCAAATCTTTCTAAAACGTCAAATACATATTTAGATTGATTGATAAAGAACCCTTCCTTCATTTGTTTTACCTGAATTCCAAGGAAAAAATCCATTTTTCCCAGGGAACTCATCTCAAATTTCTTCTTCATGATGCTCTCAAAGTCTTTACACATTTGGTCATTTGATGAACCAAATATGATGTCATCAACATAGACTTGTACGAGCAAGATTTCTTTTCTAGACTTTCTTATGAATAAAGTCTTGTTAATGGTACATCTGGTGTAACCATTCTTCAGGAGAAACTAAGATAGAGTCTTATACCAAAGCCTATGTGCTTGTGGTAGCCCATTGAGAGCTTTGTCCAATTTGCATACATAGTTAGGGTGTTGTGGGTCTTCAAATCCTGGAGGCTGGCATACATAGACTTCCCTATCTGTATATCTATATAGAAAGGCATACTTGACATCAAGTTGGTAGACAATTAAATTCTTGGTTGAAGTATAAGCAAGAAAGACCCTCACTTCCTCAAGTCTTGCACCAGGTGCAAAGATATCAGTGTAATCAATTCCCTCCTCTTGAGTGTATCCTTGAACTACCAGTCTTGCCTTGTTCTTGATAATCAAGCCTCTATCATCTCTTTTGTTCCTAAAAACCCATTTAGTGCCTATTGGTACTTGACCGGATGGTAGCGGACATAGGTTTCAAACCTTTTGTCTTTTGAATTGAAGCAATTCCTCTTGCATTGATTCAACCCAGCTACTATATTTCAAGGCTTCTTCTACTTTCTTGGGTTCCATCTGAGATAAGAAGCATGAGTACAGGCAGACATTCCTATTGAGTTTGTCCCCTTGTTCTCACACCTTCAGAGACATCTCCAATGATGTTCTCAGCTGGATAAGTGCTGTGAATCCTAAGCCTAGGGATCACATCCAATTGCAAAGATCGATCCAAATTGGACAGATTTTGCTCTAGAACTTGAGCACTCGGACCAGTTGTTGTTTCATACTCATTCAATGAGGATTGACTAAATAAATGAGAAACAACATCAGTATCAGTTGGTTGTGGGGTAGCATTGACAATTGCATGTTCCTTCAAAATGCTACTTCCATCAGCTTGGTGTTGTGCATTGTCACCGGATGAGTTTTGAGGCTCACTAGGTTGACAACTTGTTGAAGCTCCACTATCTCTTGAGATAGTTATGCTATCATATATGATAATTATGGAGAACTTGGAAGAGGTCTGGGTAACTCAAAGAATTTATCATCATTAGAATCACTTTGAGTACCTATTCTAGCTAAAACATTCTCACAAGAAGGTTTAGAATAGTTTGGAAATAATTCTAAATCAAAGATATGATCAAGGCCATTCCCCCTACACAAGGAGTGTGCTCATTGACAACTGTTGGGTTTGTTGGACCATATCAAAGTAGTTTAACCTTTTAAACTATGAAAACGCAGCGGAATGTAACCTTAAAATTATCATTAGTAATCTGAAAATTAAGGCTAATAACAAAACTTCAACAAACCCAAGAACATAGGATCATTTATATGAGTTTGAGCTAGCTATCAACAACAAATAACAACCAAAACAAGCCATACATACTACCTTTAGTATACTGCTGAAAACGTGATGAAAGAGGAAGAATATGAGGTTCTTGAATGACCAAGACACCAAGGAGAGGTGTCCTCAAGCATCCATACCCACAAGCATCAAGCAAAGACCACTCTTGCTAGGATTTGTACACCCCAAACAACCAAGAAGGCTGCTGAAAAAACGATTTTCAGCCTTGAATAAACTGCTGGAGAACCGATTCTTCAGCCTTGATTGAGCTGCTGGAAAAACCGATTTCCAGCCTTGATTGCCTTCAAGAAAAGGGAAGAAAGTTTGTCTTCTTGGTCTTTTGCATGTATGAGAGAGAGAGAGAGAGTTGGAGTGTGTGTCTTATTCTTGGATTATGGTCTATTGAAAGCACAAAGGACTCCTCCCCATAAGGGGCGGCCGAAATGTACAAGGGAGGGGGTTTCCCCCCCAAAAACCAATCTCCAATTTTAATAAACTAGTTGTTTTAATAGTTATATAATTAACCTTTTAATTATATAACTCATACACACTTTTATTATTTGATGTTATTTAACTAAATTAAACAACATTACAAATAATATCCATGAACAAAATATCCTTATAAGTTGTTCAATCTCATATGCAACTTATTTAGAAAACCCATTTTCTAAATTGGTGTAATTATTTAATTGCATGATCATATCATCAATTAAATATTAATTGGTGTTTGCTAAGCTTGTTATTGGGTATGACCCGACCTGGATCATAACGTACTAACCACATCAATGTTCTATGTGTCTTGGGCATAAAGAATCCAACAATCTCCCACTTGCACAAGATACATAGAAGATTGATGCAAGCAGTAAATACCGCCTAACAACGGTTTACTACCCTTAATACGCATGACTATAAGCCATTCAATAACATCATCCCCTTTAAGTTCCAAACTTGAAATGATTTAGGTGAATCGATCATCTATCCTTTTGTTACAGATGTCATGTTAAATCCAAGGACATAGAATGATCATTCCTTGTTGATTTAACTTAATCAGGCCTTAGACATCTTGCTCTCAACGAATAAGAGGAACAAATCCCATCTTGACTGCATACGTTTCTCACAGTCACCTTGTGTCACACCTGAACATAGCCTTATGTACTGTCCATTATTTCAGAACAGTGAAGAACTAACTCAAGGTATAACATTTGGTGAATATAAAAACCCAATATGCATCTCAGGTCTGAGGATGCTAAATGATATTCGCCTTTACTCAAAATTACTTATGATCAATCAAAGAGATTCTATGTAGTAAAATTTTGAGATGCGGGCCAGTCCAATATTTGCATCCCACAAATATCTATGAACCTTGGCAGCAACCAATTGCTCTATATTCATACCTTATAAATATCTACCAATCCATGTTCATAATAGTCTTACATTCATATTTGTTCCCACAAATATGACCGACCACGGACATTTAGAATAATAAACATATTCATGGATATAAACATGCTAAAAGGGAACATAACTCAAATATATAAAAGAGTTAAATATTACAATGTTCCATATTTTATATGCTAAACAGATCAATTCTAATCACCAGAAAATCGAAGTCCTAAGGCACAAGTATGACCCTCATACTTTGCCCTCAACAAGGAGCTTCGTTAGTGGATCAGCAATGTTTTGATCTTTATGAACTTTACGAATACATATCTTTACCCTTTTCAACTCCATCCCTTATGATGTTGAATCTCCGCTCAAGGTGCTTAGTCTTTTGATGAGTACGGGGTTCGTTGATTTGAGCAATCCCACCCACGTAATTACCAAAGATTTCTAGGGGGTCTTGAATGGTAGAGACCACCCCTAGATAAGCAATGGACAAATTTGTCCATGCAGCTTCCCAAGCTGCCAATGAAGTGGCTATGTATTCGGATTTTTGTAGTGAACAATGCTACCGTGTCTTGCTTTGAACCTTTCAAGGACACTTCTCCTCCATTCATAATGGAAGTATACCCCGATTGTGATCGAAAATCATCTCGATCAGTTTTGGAAGCCTGCATCCATGTAACCCTTTACAACGACTTCCTTTTCAACAGATCCGTATATTAGAAACATATCCTTAGTCCTACTAAGGTATTTCAATATACTTTTAACGGCCATCCGATGGTTATTTCTATTGGTATCTACTTTGTCATACTTAATAAGCATGACTCGTCCGGCTAGTGCATATCATCACACAAATGATGGATCCTATAGCAGATGCGTATGTGATATCCTTCATTTGATTTTTGCTCATCCTATGAGCTTGGACATTGAGACGTAGTCAACACTGTCCCTCCTTGAATAGGTACCATACCTTTCTAAGAGTTATTCATTTTGAACCTTTTCAAGATTTTATCAATATATATGCACTTTGGTTTAACCCTATCAACCACCTCGATCTATCCTTATAGATCCTTATTCCAAAATATGGGTGGCTTAAACGAGATCTTATATGAAAAACATCTTCCAAGCTAGGTTTTAACACCTTCCAAGGTTGGAATATTATTTCCAAATAGTAGTGTGTCATCAACATACAACACTAAGAATACAATTATGCTCCCACTAGCCTTCATATATACACAACCTTCTCGATGCTTGTTTCAATCCATAGATTGATCACTTTAACTTATATACATTATTAGGATGTCATGGATCGACAAAACCATCATGCTAAACTGTATGGACAGTCTCTTCGAGATGTTCATTAAGAAAAGCGGTTTTGACATCCATTTGCCAAAACTCATATTCAGAATATGCAGTTATGGCACATAATATCCTAATCGACTTTAGCATTGCCACGGGCGTAAGAGTTTCATCATAATCAACCAATTGAGTTTGATGGAAACCTTATGCTATAAGTCTTGACTTATAAGTATTCAAGTCTCCATGTCTATCTGTTTTCATCTTGAAAACCTACTTGTATCCAACCGGTTTGGAGTTAAGTGGAGGATCAACCAATTCCCAAACTTGGTTGTTATACATGGATTGCATCCTTACGTTCATGGCTTCTAGCCATTTGTCCCAATCCAAATTGGACATAGCATCTTGGTATGGTTAGCCTACAGGGGTCAACCACATAGCATCCATTCTTGGAATATTCATATCACTTTAGATGGAATACTAACTCTACCAGATTTGTGAACATTTTGTGTGTATTTATCAACCTCTTGATCATCATCAACAACCTCTTGTTGGTAGCTAGTGTCAACCAAAAGTGTATGTGGATTTTGATCCTTATCAAGTTCCACAGTTCTATACGTCATTCCTTCCATAAAGAACTCGGTTTCCAAGAACTTAGCCTTTCGAGCAATAAATATTTTTGCTCCTTTGAGTCAAAGAAACAGTATCCCATACAGTCTTTGTGGATTCTCAACTAATATACACTTTCTTTGTCCGGGTCATATTCATAATATGAGCCACAAAGAGCAATGCGAAAACCCAAAATGATAAAGGTGGTTTGCTCATATCCATAATAAATTGAACCATATCCAAATAGGGTTCAGTTTCTCCTTTATCAGAATGAAGAACATAGATAGTTATGAAGAGTTGATTTTCTACTTCATTATTGAAGATTTTGAACATTTCAAAAGCTTCATACTTATGTGTCATCAAGTGCACACAATAATAGCAACTGTAATCGTCGGTAAAAGTAATGAAGTATCTTTCACCGATCTTTGTCATTGTCTTAAAAGGACCACATACATCCAAATGTATCATTCCTAATAAGTCTTTTGGTTCACACTTATCAAATGAAACATTTTCATTTGTTTCCAAAAGACCATTCTTTTGAAGTGTTTGAATCCAATTCTTGTTTATGTGACCAAGACAACAATGTCAAAGATAATAATAACTTAAACCCATTTTAAGTTTCTTGGTGCTTAATGTGTATAAGGAGTTATTATAGGACGAATTATCATGAACCAATTCATGGAAATCATTAAAAGGCATATCCTTAAAATGAAATACATCATCCATAAAACTTAATACCATTATTTACAAACTTTAAATCATGATTATATTGTATTAATAGGAAACCTTAATTATGTTCCTAGTCAAACTAGGTGCATACATAAGGTTTTGAGAACAACTTCCAAACCATTTGAAAGTCTCAAAATAGAGTTTCCCTCCTTGAAGCGCACATTTCTTTTGAACCCCTTTGCAACAATTGCAAGAATAAGTCTCACATCCGGTATTCAATACCCATGTGTTTGAAGAAATGACATTTAATACAATGTGTGAATCATGGAAATTGTATTCGAGGTTTGCCCAACATCCTTCTTGTCTTTCAACTCCTTGAGATAGGAGGGACAATTCCTTTTCATTGTCCTATCTCTCCATACTCAAAGCATGGATCGTTCTCCATTACCTTAGGCTTCATAAGCTTAGGTTTTTCGAGGTTTCGCTTTAACCTTTGCTTGATGTATTCCTTTCCTTTGGCAATAATTGCCTTAGGATCGGGATTGGCCATTTCTTATAGCCTCCCTCATTGATAGAGAGAATAGGTAGAACCTCTCTACCCATCCTTGCCTCGGTTGCTTTGAGCATTGTGTGAAGTTCACCGATGCTCTTGTCCCACCCGTTCATATTACAGTTTATTATGAATGTCTCAAACCTTTAGTTAGGCAATCAAGGATCAAATCCTTGGCCAACTACTTTGAGACAGGACAGTTAAGCATCTTGAGGCTATCAATGTGGCTTTTCATCTTAAGAATATATAAGATGATATCGATTGGGTTTCTTCCATGTGACATGCATAAAGTGCTCGAACCGTTTCGAAGCAATCTTCTAAAGTTTGTTGAAGGAACATTTCCTTCAACTAGATTATCATGTCATATGCCCCATGATGCTCCAAACCCTTTTGGAGTTCGGGAATCATATTCCCAACATGAGGTAGGATACTTGCACAGAATCCTTAGTGTGCCTAAGCCAATCGTCAAAAGCCTTAACATCAACAGCGTTGGTTGGGTATGGGATCGTCAAGGACATAGGCCTTTACTCATTTTGAGAACGATTCTCAAGTTTCGAAATTGAGTCCATAAGGTTATTATGGTTAAGACGATCCCCTTTTAAGATGGTTCTCGGTGATAGGGTAGGGACGGTCGGGGTAGTGGCATCGTGGTTTGTGGCCATTACTACAAAATTACAAAGTTCATTTTAGTATTTCTGAAAAATTGCATTTTAACTATTAATACCCTTTACACGTCTCATAGACAATTAATAATTAAAATCTAGAATCCAACGTTACATTTAAATGATGGTTAGGTGACCTTTATCCCATTATTTAAATTAACAAGGTAGTCAACAGTTGACAATTGCAACCTATTGCAACTTCTAGTCTTATGGGATCGGTTAAACATCATATGTTTAGTCGGCATGTTTAATCCCATCAACACCATTGTACGCCATGCTTCGGTGACCCTAATCACATGGTTTCCAATTCAAGTCGTCCTACTTACACACACGTGTGAGTTTTCACATACAAGCAGTTAGGTGACCTTTATCCCACAAGTACGTTAGACTCACCTCAAAATACAAGTTCCCTACAAGTGGTTAGGTGACCTTTATCCCACAAATAGTTCCCAAGAGATTCGAGTGTCGTGTTAAAGGATGATGTTAGACTTGTTACCAAAGGGATTTAAGTTTCCATTAATTCTAGTTATGAAAACTCTATGTACCTTGTATTCGCATGCTTTCAAATACATGGTACCCTATGGTTCTCTTTTAATAAAACTTCTTTTATTTTGAAATCATTAATCCTTTTAATAACCTTTTATTAGTCACTTAATGATTAGGAACCAAAAAATTCAGCTTGTTATGATAATTTATTTAGATTGTTAAGCATATCCATATATCAAACAATCAACATAAAATGAATAATCAAACAAGCATATTTCATACAACCATATGTGCATAACCATAGCCACTAAGTTGACTACACTTGTTTGCCATCACAAGTGTTGTCATAAGGCCTTTCCTAAGGGTTAACAATGACACATCATATGTGTCCATGAACTCCCACTTGATTCCACATCCAAATGCTTCAAGTGTCCATGTCTCTTGTGTCCTTCCTTTTGTGTCTTCATCTTGTGCATCTTCTTTTACAAAATCATATCCTAATACAATTTTCTAATAAAAGAAATGCACCTATTCTATTTATTACATAACCAAATGAATAAATAAATTACAACCCAAATACAAACACAAAAGAATAATATTACAACCCTTTACGAATGAAATCAACCAACATGACAAAATCACAATCAACCAAATCCAAAACACACATGGTCAAGGCTATGTTATGCACTAAAATATGTATCCATATACATCATTTACAACATTCAAGAACCAAATAAATCCCCATATGACCCTAAATTTTCAGCCAACATAAACCATGAATTTAGGGTCTTTTGTCCAAACAAAACATAATCAACTACTTGATATCTTACTTTCAAGGTTTAATCACTAGCATGTTAGATATAACCTTGAAAGGTTAGGGATTTATTATCATCACCACAAAACAGCCCCAATATGGTAGTTTAAGCCTCATAAAACCAATTTTACAAGAACACATGAAACTAGTCATCCACATATCCGGCTCTAGATGCCAATGTTGGGTTTGTTGGACCATATCAAAGTAGTTTAACCTTTTAAACTATGAAAACGCAGCGGAATGTAACCTTAAAATTATCATTAGTAATCTGAAAATTAAGGCTAATAACAAAACTTCAACAAACCCAAGAACATAGGATCATTTATATGTGTTTGAGCTAGCTATCAACAACAAATAACAACCAAAACAAGCCATACATACTACCTTTAGTATACTGCTGAAAACGTGATGAAAGAGGAAGAATATGAGGTTCTTGAATGACCAAGACACCAAGGAGAGGTGTCCTCAAGCATCCATACCCACAAGCATCAAGCAAAGACCACTCTTGCTAGGATTTGTACACCCCAAACGACCAAGAAGGCTGCTGAAAAAACGATTTTCAGCCTTGAATAAACTGCTGGAGAACCGATTCTTCAGCCTTGATTGAGCTGCTGGAAAAACCGATTTCCAGCCTTGATTGCCTTCAAGAAAAAGGAAAAAAGTTTGTCTTCTTGGTCTTTTGCATGTATGAGAGAGAGAGAGAGAGTTGGAGTGTGTATCTTATTCTTGGATTATGGTCTATTGAAAGCACAAAGGACTCCTCCCCATAAGGGGCGGCCGAAATGTACAAGGGAGGGGGTTTCCCCCCCAAAAACCAATCTCCAATTTTAATAAACTAGTTGTTTTAATAGTTATATAATTAACCTTTTAATTATATAACTCATACACACTTTTATTATTTGATGTTATTTAACTAAATTAAACAACATTACAAATAATATCCATGAACAAAATATCCTTATAAGTTGTTCAATCTCATATGCAACTTATTTAGAAAACCCATTTTCTAAATTCGTGTAATTATTTAATTGCATGATCATATCATCAATTAAATATTAATTGGTGTTTGCTAAGCTTGTTATTGGGTATGACCCGACCTGGATCATAACGTACTAACCACATCAATGTGCTATGTGTCTTGGGCATAAAGAATCCAACAACAACATTGTTGGATGATTCCTCAAATTGTTGATTTTTAATGTTATAAGCTCTATAAGCAATAGAGTTAGAGGAATATCCAACAAAGATAGCATCATCCAACTTTTTCACAAATTTTTCCAAATTGTCCTTTGTGTTATGTATGGTACACCTACTGTCAAAGGACAAAAGGAAGCCAATGAACGGTGGCCTCTTGTTCCATAGCTCATAAGGGGTTTTTCCATGTGGCTTATGCAGGACCGTTTAAGGGTTTGAACAAATTACAACACAACAACACAATGAGGAGAGCAACTAAACTTTCATCAAACAGTGAACTGGATTAACCAAGTTGATACAAAGAACACAAGTAAAGTAAAGAGACAGAACAAGAGAGTTGGGTTTCAAGGAGGCAGTATATTGCTTTCTCATGTTCTTTTACAAGTGTTACAAAGCATAAAGAAAGATACAAGAACTTGGAATACTTATACTACAACCTACAGCCGGCTATACTTTGAAAGCCAACTGGATACAATTGACTAGACACTAACAAAATCAATTGTAGGATCAAAAGGCATATCTGCCTTTTGACCTTGTGGCTATGACATGCCATAGCTCACATCCTTATACATTACAAAAAGGATAAAGTACATAAAGTAGAAAGTTACAGACTCAAGACCTCAATGTACAGTTACCAAAAGCATGGACCTTTTCACCAACTCATGTAAGTTGGTGACTTTACAGAGATGCAGCGGAAAGGTGCTTTATGGAACAGTACATCAGATAAAGCATGTGTACTAAAAGTCTTCGGAAGAAATCTGTCTTCATAGGTTGAAGCTTCGGAAGACGTTGTCTCTGAGGCTTCGGAAGACTTCATGTTTGGCTTCGGAATATATTGGTCTTGGCTTCGGAAGATTTTACACTTAGAGTATTTTCTAGTGCATTGTGTAAAACTTCCGAAGCATTCTTTACTTCAGTACTTAGTGCATGTTGCAAAGACACATTGGATATTTTGGGTTGCATCAGACTTAAGGAATCCTTACAAACTTCCCCTAGGCTGATGCTACCAAAACACTTAGAAGATCTTCAGATGTTGGTGGTCTTCAATACAATCATGACCATTCCTTTCTTCATTAGATGGTCAGGATCATCAAGACTTTCATAGTATCTTCTCATCTCAAAGAGATCATGTAGAGGTAAGTTGATTATGTCTTGCCAGGAGTAGACATTCTCAACACCTTGATCTCTGATTACATGCCATCTTTCTGGATTGGTAGAGTAAGTCCAGGACAAGATGGGTGTCTCAGCTGTTAGAGGAGCCACTTGCATAGGAGTTGATTGGGCTGCCTCATCATGCACTTCCTCAGGTTGATCTGACTCAGCCTAAGGTGTAGAGGTAGATGACTTGGGCTTCTTCTTCTTTGTCTTTGGTTTAGAAGCCATTCTCTTCTTCCTCTTAGATGACTTTAACTGAGAAGACTGGTTTGCAGCACCTTGTTGATCATCATTGTTTTTCTCAGTTGGGTGTTCCTCCCTCACAGGTTCAGAAGGAGAGGGAGTTTGACCCTGCCTTGGATCAGAAGATGAAGATTGCTGAGGCTCAGCTGGAGGTTCTGGTTGAGGTGTCTCAGGTTGTTCAAACTTGACCTCCACTTCAGGTGGGACTTGACTTGGAAGAGAGTGCAAGTCAATCAGTTCACCACTCTTAATCTTCTGCTTGATCACCCTTATATGCTCATCCATTGTGGATAGAGACATAGGGCCAAGTCTCCTTCCGGAGAATCCATATAGCTTCAAGAAGCTCATCATCCTTTGTCTGTCAGCAGACTTCTTTACACTCTTTTGAATGATGGCTCTTGACTTTGCAGCTTCTTCCCTTAGCTTCCTTTTGGTTGTCTTTCTTTCTTTGACTAGCTCAAGCTCAAGTTGCTTTAGGTACTCAAACTCAATGAAGTCATAGGACAGGGGAAGAAGTGCATCTGCCTGATAGAAGCCTGTGGCACTCAGGTAGTTGATCATCTTGATCCTATCTTCTTCTTTATCTACCTGAGGTTCTTGTGGAGCCACATCTTCCTGTGCAGGACTTTCTTGAACTAGAGAGAGAGTGGGAGCATGCTTAGAGTCTTTTCTGTCTCTTCTCCTCTTTGAATTAGAGAAGTAGCCTTGTATCCTCTTTCTCCTTCATCTCTCTTGACACTTCCATGTGAGCCAGTTCATTCAGTTCTTCTAAGGGGAGGGAGATGATTTCATCAATATCATAGTTCCTGGTCTGTAAATAAGTATTGGTCTGGGGGCAGCCCTGATTGCAGCTTGCATAAAGCTTGATGACCCAGAGGAACTTTCTCCCCTTAGCTTCCTTTTCCTCTCTCTCTCTTCCTCCTCAGGAGTCATTATCCTTTTCCCTTTGTCACCCACAGACCTTTATGACTCAGGGTGGATAGAGGCTTGGCCTTCATTGCTTGGTGTAGCTTCCATGCTCTGGCCAGAGAGAGGCTGAGAAACACCTTCACCAGCAGGTGTCTCAGAAGGAGTTTGAACCTCTACAGCAGTTTTTGATGATGAGACAGGGGTCTCAGGTTCTATCACTGGGCCTTCAGTCAAGATTTCCCCTATGAAACTAATCTTAGGGTCCACCTCAACATCCAGTTGACCGATGACATTGCCTGATTGCCTAAGTCTCCTTCTTAGAGTGAACTCTGCAAGGATTCTATCTTGGATTCTTTGAGCCAACCTGTCAGCTTGTCTTGAATTGCTTGGATTGACAAGTGGCATGTTGACTAGATCCAATCTTTCATAGAAGTTCAGGCTTTGAAAATCAAACACTTCTTGTTTCCCTTGAACTCTGTGAAGGATAAGGGCTCTTCTGTTAGCATCATACCTCCACCTTATGATGTAGTTTGCAGTTCCTTGTGATGGAGATGAGACAGCCCTTGGTATACCTTCCTCAAAGAGACTCTTGATGATAGAGTCTATAGAGTCCACATTAATGTGAACTTGAGGAAGTTGCTGAGAATGCACAACAGCAAGTGAGGATGGTGAGTCCTCTATGTCCATTCTCTGTGAAGAACTCCCAGGTTCTGTGGTTGTAATAACTTTCTCCCTCTTTTTGGTAGCATCACCCACTTGCATAGGTGAGCTGGAGGATAAGTCAATCACTTCCACAGGTTCTTGTGTTCCTGGTTGAGCTCTCCTTAAAGGTCTCCCAGCTAGTTTTTCCTTTAGATATGAAATCTAAAGTTGCTGATCATTGACCCTGTTTTGTAAGGTAGTCACCTGAGATTCAAGATGACCAACCTTAGAGACTAAATAGGAGCATGTTTTTGACAATTTCTTCACCTTTAGTCTCAAATTCCCCTCTTCTTCATCAGAAGAATCATTGGGGGATGAGATGATTGGACCAAAGTCCTCTCTCTCACCACCAGCTTGAGGTTCTTGGCTGCTGGTTTTCCTCTGCTCACTAGCAATCTCAGTTGAGATGCCAGTGGGCTGAGTTGCCATGGTTGAGGTCTTAATGATGTAATCACTTTCAAAAGTGAGAGCCTCTTCCATATGGACATCCTAAACATGTTCAGGAGTGTCCACCTCAGTAACAGGTGACTGATGTGGGATAGACTGAGGAGAGTCAGAGGTACTCATCTCTCTTTGAGTAGGGGAGGAGAAGAGAGACTCATGGTACTCACTGAATCCTAAGTCTTCATCAGTATAGAAGGAGAGGTTGGGAATTGGTTGGTTGAGATCTAAAGGCTGGGGATGGTAACTGTCCCCTGAAGGTTGTTCACTTGAGTGTTGAGACTCAAAGTGAAGGCTTAAGGCTGTTGGGCTTGTGAGCTCATCAGGGTGAGCATGAGGAACCTCAGCCCTGATAGGTGAAGAAATGGGAGTGGTTTGCTCCTCAGGGGAAGTGGGAGGTCTAGTGCCCACTTCCTCCTGTAAGGTTGAGTATATGGGGGCCTGCACAGACTCAATAGCCTGAGCAGGGGTTCGGTTGGATTTTCTTTGGTAGGTGAGGGTTATTTGTGGTCTTTTTAGAGGTAAGGATAAAAGAGGTGTGGGTTCAACACTAGCTTGTGTTGCTAGGTTGTCACCTTGAGCAATGAGCTCTAACATTTTGGGGACTAGGGCTGTTTCTACCCCTGAGAAGCCTACAGTTGGCTTTTTCATTATTTTAAAGATGTCGGGCTTCATCTGTCCCAATTTAAGAATATTACTTGTTTCCCTCAACTGTGAGCCCAGTTCACAGTTGAGAATGTGTTGAACATATCTAGGAAACATGTAATACTCTAAGGAGTCCAAGTTTGCAAGTAAATTAGTATAAACAAATTGAGAATACCTGAACTTGACCCCCTGAACCATTCCATGAACTATAAAGGAGAGATCCTCAGGAATCTGGTCCCACCCACCATGCTTGTTTGATAAGCTGTGGATAACCACATGGAGCAGGTATTTCCACTGGGATGAGACCTTCCCTTTCCTGAAGGTCTTTACAGAGAAATCTCCCTCATAGCCCATCTGCTCAAAGGAATGATTAACAGCTTCCTTTGGGAAGGACAACTCACCTTCTTCATCATCCAGCTGCAAATGATGGTTAATGATGGCCGGAGTGATGAAGATTGTCCTCCCTTGCACTGTGGCAAACTGTGCCTTCTCCCCATCCATAATGACCTCTTGGCAGGTCTTCCAGAATTCAAGCAAGTGATCCTCATAAAGAGTAGGATCAATGGTCAGGGAGGTGAAATAGTTGGATAGAGTTAAGAATTGGCAAATCTCTGAGAAACTTGCATCTTTCTCAGAGCTTAACAGAGCAACTTGATTATGTTGCCTGTGAAGTTGCATGGAGAAATCTGGGTTGTTTCTGCGGTTAAGGTTGGCCATTTCAGAAGCTTAAGGGTGAAGAAAGGTAGAAAGCAAAGGCGGTTTAGAGAATTAGGTTAGAGGAATAGTAGAATTGAGGAAGATAGTGAAGAAGAGGGGGAACCGTTGGGTATTTATGTGAAAAGAGATTTGAAACCAAAGTTAATGAAAGAGGATAAACTTTGAAATCCGGAAGTCGGTCCCACCTCTGAAAAAGTAGTTTACTTTTGCTCAAAAAGTAGTTTTCTTGGAATTCGAAAAGCTTCTGAAGGTAAATTGTCTTCGGAAGTTTTAATGAAAAAGCTTCCGAAGCTAAAATGGCTTCGGAAGATTTTCCTGAGAGTCTTGAAAATTTATGCTTCGGAAGAGAAATAAACCCTTGAATGCTTTGTATAAAGAACAACAAAGCTTCCGAGAGTTAATTTTGCTTCGGAAGGAAAAAGTCCTTAAAAACAAATAAGTGTCTGAGATAAAAATTTAAGCTTCGGAAGATGGGATTAGACTTCTTCCGAAGGTATAATCTCTTAGACAGTTATTTATTTTGAAGACATGATTTTCCTCCGAAGATAAATTTTTTTAACTTCCGAAGTATCAGAAAATTTTCAAGAATCTAAAGAAAGTCTTCAAAAAGAATTTTACATCCAAAGAAAACATGAGCTTATGAAAGTGATGAACTAGACAACTTAGGACACACAAATTTTTTTTAAGAAGAAATAATTAGAATTAGTTTTAAGAAAAAGTCTACTCAAAGTTAATCATCCCAATAGCTGATATCAGATATTTAAATCTCTGTTCATCAAAACGTTTTGTAAACAGATCAGCATATTGTTCATCTATATGAACTTTGACTAGTTTAATTAATCCCTTTTCATAGTTATCTCTTATTAAATGATACCTGATGTTGATGTGTTTGGTCCTTGAGTGCTGCACAGGGTTCTCAGTAATAGAGATAGCACTATTGTTGTCTATGTGGATAGGAGTCTCTTTGAAGTTAAATCCATAGTCCAGCATCTGATTTTGAATCCAAAGCACTTGAGCACAGCAGCTTGCAGCAGCAATGTATTCAGCCTCAGCAGTTGATGCAGACACACAGGATTGTTTCTTGCATTGCCATGAGACAACCCTTCCACCAAGGAATTGACATCCCCCAGATGTAGACTTTGCAGTCATGTTGCAACCACCATAATCACTATCTGTATAAGCATACAGATTGAAGTTAGGATTCTTTGGATACCATAGACCAAGTGTTGAAGCACCTTTGAGGATCTTAAAATCCTTTCACAGTGATTAAGTGAGACATCTTAGGGTTGGCTTGATATCTTGCACAAATACATGTAGCAAACATGATATCAGGTCTGCTAGTTGTAAGATACATAAGAGACCCAATCATAGCCCTGTATAAATGTTCATCTACACACTCCCCCTCAAGATCAGGTCCAAGGGAGTGGTTTCTAGCTATGGGTGTCTTAGCAATCTTACAATCAGTCATGTTGAACCTTTTGAGTATGTCCTGAACATATTTTGACTGACTTATGAAGATGCCATCTTCAACTTGCTTCACTTGAATTCCTAGAAAGAAATTGAGTTCTCCCATTGAACTCATTTCAAATCTGTCTTTCATCAGCTTCTCAAAGTCTTTGCAGAGCTTTAGATTAGTTGAACCAAAGATGATGTCATCTACATATACTTGAACTAGCAATAAGTCATTTCCCTGTCCTTTGATGAAGAGAGTTCCATCTATAGTACCTCTCCTATATCCATGTTTACAAAGATACTCAGACAGTGTCTCATACCACTTCCTGGGTGCCTGATGCAGCCCATAAAGAGCTTTGTCAAGCTTGCAGACATAATCAGGATGATCAGGGTCTACAAAACCAGGTGGCTGTTTGACATAAACCTCTTCATCAATCACTCCATATAAGAAAGCACACTTTACATCAAGTTGAAAGACCTTGAAGTTCTTGGATGCAGCAAATGCCAGGAATATCCTAACAGCTTCTAGTCTTGCTACAGGAGCAAAGACATCAGTGTAGTCAATCCCTTCTTCTTGTGTGTATCCTTGAACAACTAGTCTTGCCTTGTTCTTGATGATAATTCCTCTATCATCCTTCTTATTCCTAAAAACCCATTTGGTTCCAATGGTAGTCTTCCCATGAGGAAGAGGACAAAGGTTCCAAACTTTCTGCCTTTTGAATTGAAGCAGCTCTTGTTGCATAGCTTCAACCAAACTTCCATCCTTTAGAGCTTCATCAACTTTCTTTGGCTCTATCTGAGATAAGAAACAAAGTGAAGACAAACATTTGCTTCATGGGTTTGTCCTCTTGTTCTTACCCCTGTGACAACATCTCCAATGATGTTTGTGGTGGGGTGAGACTTGTGGATCCTTAGCTGAGGGATCACAGCAAGTTGCTGAGAAAGATCCAAATTTGAGAAATTTAGATCTGGCCTGAAGATTCACCCTCCACATTATCACACTTATCAAGATTAACTTGATCCAATGAGTGTGTGACATCATTGATGTTGTCATCTATGGTGTGGTTATTAGCATCAAGGAATTCCTGATCACTATCACCATCACCATTGTTGTCTTCTACAATTGAGGTATCTTTATCTGGTTGAGAGCCTCTGAGCTGGAATTTGAAGGCATACCAGATGTATCAGCTGAATTTGTCATTGTAGTGCTGATAGAGACCTCATTTGCTGAAGTAGTTCCAACTGGAGCTGAAGATGTATGAGTTGAGGGTCTTCCTAGCTCAAATCTTGGATCAGGATCACCTGTATTTAAATTTTCTGCAGATCCTGAAACATGCTCACAAGATTTGTTAAAACAGTTGGTAACTAAATCAAGATCAAACAGCCAATCAGGACCAGAACCAGCCACACAGGGTGTGTGTTCATTGAAAGTCACATTGGCTGACTCCTCAACAATTCTAGTTCTGAGATTGTATACTCTATAAGCCTTAGCTTGGGAAGAGTATCCAATGAAGTGTCCATCATCTGATTTCTCAGCAAACTTGGCAATTTGATCCTTGGTATTCAAGATGGTGCAGGGACATCCAAATGACCTGAGAAAACCAATGAAAGGTTTCCTCTTGTGCCAAAGTTCATAAGGAGTCTTACCATGTGTCTTAACTACTAAAACTCTGTTTTGCACATAGCAAGCAGTATTAACTGCCTCTGCCCAGAAGGTGATGGGCAGTTTAGAGTCAGACAACATAGTTCTTGCAGCTTCAATAAGTGTCCTGTTTCTCCTCTCAGCAACTCCGTTTTGCTGAGGAGTCCTGGGAGCACTATATTGTCTTGTAATACCTTTTTCATCACAAAATGTATCAAGGATTTGGTTCTTGAATTCAGTTCCTTGATCACATCTTATGGTTTTGACCTTGTGATCACATTGATTCTCAACTTTTAAGATGAAATTCTTCAGAATCTCAAGGGTTTCATCCTTAGTTCTAAGAAAGAAAACCCAAGTGAATCTTGTAAAATCATCTGTGATCACTAAACAATAAGAGGTCCTTCCTAGACTCATTACACTGGTGGGGCCAAAGAGATCCATATGTAACAAGTGTAGGGGAGTAGTGATGGAGTTCCTTTCCTTAGGCTTGTGAGATACCTTGTGTTGCTTCCCTTTCAGGCATGCAACACAATGATCATCACTTGTAAACTCTTTCTTTGGCATTCCAGTTACCAGATCATGTTTAATTAATTTATTCATGTTCTTAAAGTTTACATGGCACATTTTTTATGCCATAGGAAAGACTCATCACTATTTGCTTTAGATAGAAAGCATGAAACTTCTCCAGAGGGAGATGTTTCTTGCAAATCCATCTTGTACATGTTCCCTTTCCTGGGGGCTCTGAGCAGGATATGCTCATGAGGAATGACCACTCAGGCTTGAGAACAATGCACTCATGCTCAGTAAAGAGCATGTTATGACTCTGATCACAAAATTGGGATACACTCAGAAGATTGTACCCAAGCTCCTTAACAAAGTTTACCTTCTCAATGCTGAGCTTACCATTTGTGACCTTGCCCCTTCCTGAAATGTAACCACCTTCATCTCCTCCAAAAGCAACTGGTCCTCCATCAATTCTCTCAAAATTATGGAGTAGAGACCTATTGCTTGTCATGTGCCTGGAACAGCCACTGTCAATTATCCAGACATTTCTGCTTGTCTTGAGCTGTTCCTGCACAAAGAAAATGATTAGTTACATTTGGAAACCCAAGCTTTACTTGTCTTGGGCTCACTAAGTGTAATATAAGGTAATGCAACAGTAATAGATCCTATGGTTGTACTATGGGGATCTTCAGCTGTTGTTGATGGAGAAACTTCAGTCATTTGGTCTTTCTTAGACTTCCACACCACCTTTGGAGTCTTGGACTTGACCTTCAAAACCTTAGAAGCTTTTGGCACTTCACAAGTTTTGATGACTGAACATTCGGAAGATTCTACAGTCACTGCAACAGATTTTAGTGCTTCGGAAGAACTCCTTTCTTCCGAGACCAATTTTACTTCCGAAGGTAATTTTCCATTTACCTTCTTCTTTGATTTGGAGCTTCCGAAGGAAACAGACTTTCCTTCCGAAGCTTGAGACTTCTTGAAACTCTTTGAAGTCTTTGTATTGGTCATGTGGATAGTACTTTTAGGATTATATGGGCAATCCTTAGCAATGTGAGAGGTACTTTCACACATGACACATAACATTTTCTTCTTCAAAGGAGTCTTCTTTTGAGAGCAAGACTGGCTTTGGTCACATCCCTTCTCCACCTTCATCTTGGTAGATGCTGAGACAGTTCTTTTGGGCTGTGAACTGTTCTTGGAGTTTGATGGTCCAGGCTGTGCAGTAGTGGTACACAGCAGCTCAGTGTTCTTCTTTGCACTGAGATGATTTGAACAAGAACCATGACTCTTAGCTGAGGAGTCTTGGTTGATGTCTTCAGTCCTCACTACTTTGAAACCTGCAGAGATAAAAACTTGTTTCTGCTTAGCATCAAAAGTAGCCTTGATCTCTTGAGCCTTCTTTGCTTTCCTCTTGCTCTTCCTGATCAAGTTCTTTCTCTTGGACTTGGTCATCACAGTAGATTTCTTCTCCTCAGAAGGATAGTGGCCCTTGGAAGAATCCTCTTCTTCACTCTTCTCAGAGGAACTCTTCACTATCACTTCTTCATCCTCCTCACTTATAGGATCTATGAGAGGAAGCTCATCTTCACAAGTTCCACACCTAGGAGATCTTACAGACAAGATTGTGTGTGGAGGAGCTATCTCTTTTGATCCCAGTCCCTGTCTATTTTGATAGCACACTTTGTTGTGCAGGGATGAGGATATCATGTTCTTGAAGGTCTCTTCTTCAAGAACACTCTTCTCTGCCTTGGCTTTGCTGATCACAAGCTCAGCCTGGCACTCAGTCAACTTAGTTATGAGATCCTGGATCTGAGTTCTAAAATCTGTATGTTCATGTTTTAGTACTGAAATGGTTTTCTCCAAGTCCTCTATTTTTAACTTGTAATCATTTTCAGACTTTCTAAAATCAAATTTCAATATGTTTAATGACTCAAGATCATATCTCATCTCTAAGTTGTAGGACTTGTATCTATTTACTTTAGCAATGCATTCAGGAGTACAGAGATGTTCCAATACCTTGGCTTCATCATGGTCAGCCATCAGTGCTTGGTTTGGAGAAGCATCTTCCACCTGAAAGCTCCAGTCAAAGCCTCCCTCTTCAACAGCAACAGCAGCATGTTGCTTTGGCTTCTCATTCTGAGGGGCTTTGTCAGTGTAGTTTGGTCTGGGTTGTGTTTGGCCCCCATTTGTTTTAGGTGCCTTACACTCCCTAGCAAAGTGGCCCATAAGGTTACAGTTGTAACACTTAACTTTGCTTTTATCCAGCCCAAACTTTCCACTGGTAGCATTGCTTGGAAATCTTCTTCCTGTTCTCTTGTAAAACTTCTTGGCTCTATGAGTGAGGAGAGCCATCTGATGAACTATCTCCATGTATTCCAGGTCATCTGGATGGATACAGTCCAGGTCTTCAAGAGTGAAGAGAGAGTTCCCACAGCTTTCATCAGTAGACACAAAGGCTTGAGAAGAACTTGTCTCTTGGAATGGGCTTCCTTGAGTAAAGTTCTCCCTTGGTGTCTCCGGGAAGGTGATGAAAGGACCCTTTTGTGAGTTGTCAGGGTAGCATATGAGATGATGTTGGGGTTCTATGCTATCCCTTTCAACCACATGAAGGGCTGAACCCATTTGATTGTTGGAGTTGCTAGATGAACCTTGCATGTTCATCTCCATCTGGTATCCACTGAGAATCCCATACAGCTCTGTCAGAGTAAGAGTTTTAAGGTTCTCAGTCCTCTTGATCACCACACAATAGTGTGTCCATTGCCTAGGAAGTGAGGACATGAACTTCCTTACAATGTCCCTGTTCTCAAGAGGAACTCCTCCATCCACTAGGGTATCCACTATCTCAACATACCTGAAGTATTGTTGAGTCATGGTTTCACCTGCTTTGAAGGTGAAGTTTTCAAACTATTGCTTCAGAAGATCTTTCTTGTTCTCCTTGGCTTCAGAGGAGCCTTCATACATCAGCTTCAGTGCATCCCACAGCTGTTTAGCTGTTTTGCACTTCTTAAAACCTCTGTATACAGAGTTTGGGAGAGCAGTCTGAAGAGCAGTCATGGCCTTCCTATCAATCTCTACTCTTTTTCTATCTTCATCAGAGTAGTTTGCCACATCTTTTGGAATGATACCAGCACCAGTAGCAGAGGGAGTGCTGGGTATGAAAGGTCCATTCTCAACAGATTCCCACATTCTTGAATCAAGAGACCTGATGAAACCTTCCATTCTCATACACCAGGTGTCAAAATCATCAAGAGTGATCAGTGGGGATTTGTTCATGGTTCCAGTCTCCATATCAGTCTTTGAGATGGATGCCATTTGGAGAGTTTAGTTTTTGTGTGTGTGAGGGATCTTAAGATGGTGAGATCTTATATCAAGAGCCTGGAATGCTCTGATACCAAATGCAGGACCGTTTAAGGGCTTGAACAAATTACAACACAACAACACAATGAGGAGAGCAACTAAACTTTGATCAAACAGTGAACTGGATTAACCAAGTTGATACAAAGAATACAAGTAAAGTAAAGAGACAGAACAAGAGAGTTGGGTTTCAAGGAGGCAGTATATTGCTTTCTCAAGTTCTTTTACAAGTGTTACAAAGCATAAAGAAAGATACAAGAACTTGGAATACTTATACTACAACCTACAGCCGGCTATACTTTGAAAGCCAACTGGATACAATTGACTAGACACTAACAAAATCAATTGTAGGATCAAAAGGCATATCTACCTTTTGACCTTGTGACTATGACATGCCATAGCTCACATCCTTATACATTACAAAAAGGATAAAGTACATAAAGTAGAAAGTTACAGACTCAAGACCTCAATGTACAGTTACCAAAAGCATGGACCTTTTCACCAACTCATGTAAGTTGGTGACTTTACAGAGATGCAGGGGAAAGGTGCTTTATGGAACAGTACATCAGATAAAGCATGTGTACTAAAAGTCTTTGGAAGAAATCTGTCTTCATAGGTTGAAGCTTCGGAAGACTTTGTCTCTGAGGCTTCGAAAGACTTCATGTTTGGCTTCGG
The DNA here is from genome assembly GCA_025215565.1 of Flaveria ramosissima. NCBI lineage: Eukaryota > Viridiplantae > Streptophyta > Magnoliopsida > Asterales > Asteraceae > Flaveria > Flaveria ramosissima. The sequence goes on along the minus strand of CM046046.1, from coordinate 25,473,940 downwards.
AAGATATTGGTCTTGGCTTCGGAAGATTTTACACTAAGAGTATTTTCTAGTGCATTGTGTAAAACTTCTGAAGCATTCTTTACTTCAGTACTTAGTGCATGTTGCAAAGACACATTGGATGTTTTGGGTTGCATCAGACTTAAGGAATCCTTACAGCTTAAGTACAAGAACTCTGTTCTGCACATAGCATGCAGTGCTGACTGCCTCTGCCCAGAATGTTAGAGGCAGCTTTGAATAAGCTAACATAGTTCGAGCAGCCTCAATAAGTGTCATGTTTCTCCTCTCAGCAACACCATTTTGTTGAGGAGTTGTAGGAGCACTATATTGTCTGGCAATCTCTTTTGAGTTACAGAATGAGTCAACAACTTAATTCTTAAACTCAGTCCCTTGATCACTTCTAATTATCTTAACCTTGTGATCAATTTAATTTTCTATTTTAAAAAATTAAAAGATTTTAAAGTTTTAGTTGTTTCATTTTTAGTTCTTTAAAAGAATACCCATGTAAATCTAGTAAAATCATCAACAATCACAAGGCAATATGATTTCCTTCCAATGCTTATTATACTTGTAGGACCAAATAGATCCATGTGCAACAAGTGTAATGGAGTGGTGATAGAGTTAACTACTTTGGATTTATGAGATGCTCTATGTTGCTTTCCTTTCAGACACGCAACATAGTTATCTTTGCAGAAAAATTTCTTTTTAGGCAAACCATGTACCAGGTTAATTTTAACCAATTCATTCATTGTTTTAAAATTGAAATGACCCATTCGTTTATGCCACAGAGTTGACTCATCACCATCAGCTTTGGAAAGAAAGCATGCTGGAAGCATTGTTCATATCCAGCTTGTACATATCCAGCTTGTACATATCCCCTTTCTAGGGAGATCTAAGAAGCACCAAAACCTGAGGAATTGTCATCTTGGGTTTGAGGATAATTCACTCATGTTCTGTGAAAAGCATTTGGTGCTTTTGATCACAAAACTAAGAAACACTTAACAAATTGTGTTCAAGCTATTTGACAAAGTGTACTTTGTCGACTCTTAACTTGCCGTTGGATACACTTCCTCTGCCAGAGATATATCCTCCAGCCTCACCTCCAAATTGAACAGGACCTCCATCAAAATGTTGAAATTGTTAAAGAAGAGATCTGTTCCCAGTCATGTGCCTGGAGCATCCACTGTCTACAATCCACACATTGTTATTCTTGTCATATGGATGTCCCTGCACATAAGATGAAAAAGTTAGTTTTTATTGGAAACCCAAGCCTTATTGGTCTTGGGCTTTTCTATTGATGAGGATTAAGTTGAACCAAAATGTATGCACGGGGGTTCAACAGATGTTTTAGAAGAAGAGGTTTGGGCTGCAACATCTTCTTTGATCTTCCATTCAATCCCTTGGTTGATCAGTGTAGATGAGCTTGTTGAAGCTTGAGCAGCATGGCATTCTTCTAAAGCTTCTCTTTTCTCGGAAGTAGCCTTCACCACCTTTTCTTCCGAAGTAGTCTTTTTCTCGGAAGGTTTCAAAGGAACTCTCTTGTTCTTTTGAATTTTGTTAGCTTTATCTTCCGAAGCTATTTTCTCTTCGAAAGAATGAGTTTCTTCCGAAAGCAGCTTTGCTTCGGAAACTTGTTTTTCCTTCTTCATCATTTGAACCATGTGATAAGGTCCAAATGTGAAACCCTCCTTGACTCATTCTTTCTTGCTAGACAATGGACACATTATTGTGTTGTTATCAAGAGAAATGAGAACCTTAAGACTCTTACTTTAACAGAGTTGTATGGTATTCTTAGTGGATACCAGATGGAGATGAACATGCAAGGTTCATCTGGTAACTCCAACAATCAACTAAGTTCAGCCCTTTATGTGGTTGAAAGGGATAGCATAGAACCACAGATCATCTTATATGCTACCCTGACAACTCACAAAAAGGTCCTTTCATCACCTTCTCGGAGACACTAAGAGAAAGCTACACTCAAGGAAGCCCATTCCAAGAGACAAGCTCTTCACAAGCCTTTGTGTCTTCTGATGAAAGCACATGCAACTTTCTCTTCACCCTTGAAGATATAGACTATATCCATCCAGATGACCTGGAGTACGTGGAGATAGTTCAGCAAATGGCTCTCCTCCCTCATAGAACCAAGAAGTTCTACAAAAGGACAGGGAGGAGGTTTCTAAGCAATACGGCCAGTAGAAAGTTTAGGCTAGACAAAAGCAAAGTAAAGTGTTAAAACTGTAACCAAATAGGTCACTTTGCAAGGGAGTGCAAGGCACCAAGAACAAATGATGGTCAAGCACAAGCCAGGCCAAACTACACTGATAAAGTGAACAAGAATGAGAAGCCAAAGCAGCAAGCTGCAGTTGCTATTGAAGAAGGAGGCTTTGACTAGAGCTTTAGAATGGAAGATGCATCTCCAAACCAAGCACTAATAGCTAACCATGATGAAGTAAAGGTGTTGGAACATCTCTGTACACCTGAATGTATTGCTAAAGTAAATAGATACAGGTCCTACAACTTAGAGATGAGATCTGATCTTGAGTCCTTAAATATCTTAAAATTTGATTTTAAGAGAGCTGAAAATGATTATAAACTAAAGATAGAGGACTTAGAGAAAACCATTTCAACTCTTAAACATGAACACACTAACTACAGGACTCAGATCAGAGACCTTATAACTAAGTTGACTGAATGCCAGGCTGAGCTTGTGATCAGTAAAGCCAGGGCAGAAAAATGTGTTCTTGAAGAAAAGACCTTCAAGAACATAATATCCTCATCCTTGCATGCAAAAGTTTGTTATCAAAATAAGCAGGGATTGGGATCTAGTGAGATAGCTCCTCCACACAAAATCTTGTTTGTAAGATCTTCTAGGTGTGGAACTTGTAAAGATGAGCTTCCCCTCATAGACCCCATGACTTAAGAGGATGAAGAATAGATAGTGAAGGATACCTCTGAGAAGAGTGAAGTAGAGCATTCTAAGAAGGGTCACTATCCTTTTGAGGAGAGTAAGAAGGTTGGGATGACCAAGTCCATGAGGAAGAACTTCAGTAGAAACAAGTTTTTATCTCTGCAGGTTTTGAGGTGGTTAAGACTGAAGACACTAACTTAAACTCTAGTACCAGGAGTTCTAGTTTATGTCCAACTCATTCTAACAACAAGAAGAAGGCTGATCAGTTGTGTACCACTGCTACACAACCTGAACCATCCAGCTCCAAAGGTAGTTCTCACCCTAAAGGAACTTCCACAGCATCTGCAAAGATGAATATGGAGAATGAAAGTGATTAAGTTCAGACTTGTTCACAAAAGAAGACTCTTAGGAACATGAAAATGGACTGTGTCATGTGCGGAAGTACCTCTCATCTTGCTAAAGATTGTCCTTACAATCCAAAAGGTACTGTCCACATGGCCAAGAAAGAGACATCTAAGAGTTCCAAGAAGAAGCAAGCTTCGGAAGGAAAATATTTTCCTTTTGGAAGCTCCAAAATGAAGATGAAGACAAGTGGAAAATTGCATTCGGAAGAAAATTTGGTCTCGAAAGAAAGGAATACTTCCGAAGAACTAAAGCCTGCTGCAGTGTTAGCAAGATCTTCTGAAGGTCTAGTCATTAAAACTTCTGAAGTCATGAAAACTTCCGAAGTGTTGAAGGTCAAGTCTAGCTTCCAAAGGTCGTGTGGAAGACAAAGAAAGACCATGTGACTGAAAGTTCTCCATCAACATCAGCAAATGATCCTTAAAACATGACTATAGGTTCTATTACTGTTGCATTGTCTTCAACTTCTTTTGATGAGCCCAAGACTAATGAGGCTTGGTTTTCCAAATGTAACTAAGCATCTCTTTTGTGCAGGAACAACTCAAGACAAACAGAATTGTATGGATCCTTGATAGTGGTTGTTCCAGGCACATGACAGGCAATAAGTCACTACTCTAGAAATTTGAAAAGATTGATGGAGGACCAGTTGCTTTTGGAGGAGATGCTGGTGGTTACATTACAGGAAGGGGCAAGGTCACAAATGGTAAGCTCAACTTTGAGAAGGTAAACTTTGTCAAGGAGCTTGGATACAATCTTCTGAGTGTATCTCAATTTTATGATCAGAGTCATAACATGCTCTTTACTGAGCATGAGTGCATTGTTCTCAAGCCCGGGATGGTCATTCCTCATGAGCATATCCTGCTCAAAGCCCCCAGGAAAGGGAACATGTACAAGATGTGTAGGTACATGTGTCCCTAGTTTCTGAACTGAATGTAATATGTCTTTAGTGTCTTACACTTATGTAATAGTTGGGTACTTAATGAAATGTAATATGTGTTTGGTTGTGTTTATAATGTTTAATATTTCATTAATGAGTTGTTTAACGCATATTGACTTGATTATATAGGTTTGTGGTTGTTTGAATGAATCTTGATAATGTAATGATTAATGAATACATTCAAACTTAGTAATATGAAGTTCTCATGCTAATGGCCCATGCGAATGGACCATACGCATGAACAACTTCATGCGAACGACTCAGTTGCACGACTGAACCAGGAGACTGGATCAGTCGTATGATTGTGACATGAGATTGGCTCAGTCGCACGACTGGACACTTAGTCGTGGGAATGGATCAACCGCATGGCTCAATCGCACGACTGAACCATACTAATTGTTCAGTCGTCCGAATGAGCAACCCTAACCTATAAATACCACCTAATTCGTGGAAAAACGGAAGATTTCAGATCACTTCGACTCCAGACGTACCCTAGCCGTCCAGAGACCTCTAAGAACCTGTTCCAAGTTCACAGATCGCACTAGATCGATTCCATATCATTCTTAACGTTTAGATTCAATCCATAATTGATTCTACGTGCGTTCTCATTGATTGGACCACCAATCAAATATGATTCCGCACTATTTGATTCGGTATACACGTTAATCAGTTAGTATTGCGTTCAATACACGATCCTAACAAGTGGTATCAGAGCTTTGGATTACGTGTGATTCAATTGTTTTTGATACAAAAATTGTGTTTTTTCACTAAAAACGTAATCTTTTCGTGTCAAATGGTGTCTTAGACGTCCCCTACTCATAAAGTTTGGTCTTTCCGGCATACGGGAATTAGTGAAAATTCGAGTTTTTACGGCCAAAACACCTTAAACCTAGAAATTTTCGAAATCTAGCAGCTTCAGTCGCACGATTGACTCAACCGCACGACTGGACACATTCACATCCCTCATACGAACGATTGGACTCATTCGTACCTCCATTCGTACGACTGAGCAGTCTATTCGTATTGTTCAAGCACATCAGTTCATTCGCACGACTGGACCATCCTCATCAGTTCAGCCGCACGATTGAACCATTCGCATTGTTCAATCGCACGAATAGCCCAATCGCACAGCTCCATTCGCACAAGTGAAACAGTTTGTTCCAAAAACTAAAGTTAATCGCAATGGAGGACCAATACTCAGCATTCACAGCAGGGAAAGACTCACGTATTCAGAATTTACTGCTACTGGAGAGTGAAGTAGGGAATCACAACAAACCCCCTAAGCTAATCACGTTAGATGAATTCCCACACTGGAAGCAACATTTCGAGATCTACTTAAATGAAGTAGATCCCAATATGTGGGAAGCAATTGAGACGGGGTATAGTATGCCAGTAGGTGCTGATGGAGTCAAACTTACACTAGGTGGCATGACTGATGGACAAAAAGTCAAGTACAATGCTGAAAAGAGAGTTTATGCTTTGCTTACTCAGTCAATTCCTAAGGACATTTTCCATCAATTTTCTGAGAACAAGCAAGCAAAGAAGCTATGGGATGAGCTGGAGAAACGATATGATGTGAATGCATCATTAAAAGCTATAAAGGCCAAAGAGTTGAAGAAGGTTTTCGACAACTTCTCGTCGATGGGTAATGAGAGCTTGGATGATGTCATCAATAGGTTCTACCACTTGATGAGTGAGCTGCAACTCATGGAGTTACAACGACCATGAAGGACAAAGTGTCAAACTTTGCAGATGGGTTGCCAGAGAAATGGACTTCTTTTGTCTCCAATCTCAGACAGATAGGTATGTTAGCGAAGTTGGACATAAATGATTTCATTCTGAAGCTGAGAGAGGAATCATTAAAGATGAAGTACAGAGCTCAAAAGTCTTCCTATACTCAGAATCCAGCACTGTACAACACAACTCCACAAGCCAAAACGTCTGGAGCACCACTTCAGACAACTTTTGTGTCAAGCTCAGCTGGTTCTTCTCAAGCCTCTACTTCAGGGTCCGAAACGTCAGGGTCGTCTAGACCCAATACATTGCATCAGAAGCAAATGCTACAAGACTGAAGACCGAGAATCTCGGTAATGTGACAGTAGAAGTAGCAAGAGAGCACATGGATCTCTTAGCAGCTGTAGTCCACTCCTATGATGGACTAGTTGCTGGGAAAATTGGAAACTGTCATCTGGCAGAAGAGGACTACGAGCAGGTAGATGAGACAGAGCTGGAAAGGATGGATATAATATGGGCCTTAGCAAGTGCTGTCCGGAGAGCTAAAAAGTTTGTCAAAATGACCGGACAAAACTTGGTTGCAACTAAGGACACTACCTTTGTTTTTGACAAGAGCAAGGTGACTTGTTTCAACTGTGGAGAAAAGGGGCACTTCAAACGAGAGTGTGTGAAGCCCAAGAAAACTGGAAACGGGAATCCATTCTTGTCCTTCACTCGTCAAGATAAGCCAACTAGCAGTCCTACTTCGTCAAGCAAGGATCCTAAAGCCTTGACTGCTCATGATGACGAGGGACAGGACTGGAGCTTTCGGTTTGTCTCTCCGGGAGAATCCAACATTGCTAGTGTGGAGGATTTAGATGATGATTCAGCGAGTGAAGGAGATATTGCAGTGGAACAAGCAATGTCAAATATTGAAGAGACTGCAACTGAGGTCAACTACATGCCTAAAGAAGGGACAACTACAACAAAGTCAGAATCACCAGAACCAGAAACACCAGACACTGCTTTGATGGTTGATTCATCAGAACCTTCTTAGGTAAGTACTACTGACCAACTTTTCAATAATCATGCTTATTCTAATTGTAATAAATTTAGGGAGAGCATTGACTTGAAATTTTCTAGGTTATTAGATCATAATGATAGCTTAGTAAAGGATTTGCAACTGTGCACTGAAGCTAATAGAGTTCTAAAACAAAATGAGCATAGTTACAAAGAAAAGATAGACCTATTAAACAAACAGCTTAGGGAAACAGAAGTAGTAGCCTTTAACCAAGCAAATGACATTAGATACTATCTTAACTCCCTAGAAGACACTAAGAAACAAAAAGCAGTTTTAGAAGTAGAAGTCAATTCATTAAAGCAAACACTGCATAGTTGGACAAGTTTATCTCATATTGTCCAACACTTAGTGAGAGAGCGTAACAATGGGGAGGGTTTAGGATATAAAGTGGTTCCACCACCACCTGAGACCTTGATGAACACTAAAAGTAAACCAATTAATAACAATCCAATCAAAGATCATGTGGTGTCCACTCCTCTTGTAAGTGATCCAGATTCCTCATGTACATCAAATGAATCTGGAACTAAACAAAAGGAGGCCACTTCAAAGGCAAAAGGTAAATGCCTTGTGTTAATCTGGAAAGAGTTTGAAAAGGTTAATATAAAGTCTGGGTCAAACAAAGTCAAATCTGAACCTAAAAACACTATTACTGTTAACCAATCACGTGTTTCATGTCAAAGTCCAGATAAACAAAATGGAAAAGATGTTAAAAACGTTAAAACAATTAAGTTTGTTAAACAAGATAAAACATCAAAAGAAGTAGAGTCAAAACCCAAACAGAACAATGTCACTCGAGTGTCACACACGTCTTTACAAAGACAGTTAAATCATAAAGTTGATAGCAGGTCATGCTACAACTGTGGAGAATGTGGACACATTGCTTCTTACTGTCCTTACTATCAGACACCTAGGAAGAAAGTTGATCTTCAGGAATCAAAACCTAGATCTTCTAAGAGGAGCTCATTTACTCCACCTAGAAGAGCTAGTGAACCTAAAGTTCAACCCATTAGCCAATCGTCTGTTTATCACAAACAGGCCTTACACAAAGCTGGCTTATGGAAAGAAAAGTCAACCTCAGTGTTTGATAATGAGGACAAGAAGACACCTGAGCTTCCCTCACCGTCTAAAGGTCAATGGGTTGAATTCATGATGTGTGATGCCTTTGGGAAACCCAAGCCAGTAAAGGCTTGGGTACCTAACCTTAACTAATGTTTTCAATTGAATGTGCAGGGTGTTCACTACAGTGCTAAGACCAACACGTGGATTGTCGATAGCGGAGCATCCAGGCACATGACGGGGAACAGGGCACTCTTATCAAACGTCAAACAAATAAAAGAAGGCCATCACAGCTCATTTGCGGGTAACAAAGGAGGGTATATCACAGCTCAAGGAGAAGTGGGAAATTTGAAAGTGAAGTTTGATAAAGTAAACTACGTTCAACAACTTCAAAACAACTTACTTTCTGTATCCCAAATATGTCACAAAGGCTTTAAGGTTATATTCGACAACAAGAAGTGCTATGTCCTAAAAAAGGACTATGTGATTCCGGAGGACCAAGTCTTGATGACAGCTTCAAGATATAAAGATCTTTATGTCTTGGACCTTTCAACGGCCTCCACAACGGATCATGAAGTTCAGTGCTTCTTATCAAAAGCTACTGAGAAAGATTCCATCTCTTGGCATAGGAGAATGGGACACATAAATCCTCAGAATATGAATCACTTGATCCAGAATGATCTAGTGAGAGGAGTCAACATCAAAAACTTCTAACTTCCGGATTTCTATGTGGCGTGCAAGAAAGGCAAACAGACGAAGAAGTCTCATAAGGAAAAGAAAGTTCATTCCATCGAGCTTCCTCTTGAACTTCTTCACATGGATCTGTTTGGTCCAGTCAGTACAAGAAGCATTGCCGGCGACTTGTACTACTATGTGGTTACTGATGACAACTCAAGATTTTCTTGGGTAATGTTTCTAAAATCCAAATCAGAAACATTTGAGTCTTTCAAGGAATTAGTAACTACACTGGAGTCTCTCTACAAGCTGAAGGTAAGACAGGTACGCTCAGACAACAGAACCGAGTTCAAGAATCAGTGGATGGAAGCTTATTGCAAGGAAAAGGGAATTGTGCACCAATTCACTTCTGCCTACACGCCTCAGATGAATGGCGTTGATGAGAGAAAGAATCACAGCTTGATAGAGACAGCACGGACAATGCTAGCAGACTCGAAACTGCCTATCCAATTCTAGAATGAGGCAGTGGCAAATGCATGTTACACGTTAAATCGAGTTCTAGTAGTTAAACGCCATGGCAAGACATGTTACAAGTTACTACAACGACGTAAACCTAATCTAGAGTATCTCGAACCGTTTGGCGCACCGTGCACCCTACTGAAGAAGACTCAGGAGGGAAAATTCAACGAGAAGGCTGAAGAAGGTATCTTCCTAGGATACAACATACCGAACAAGAGAGTTTACAACAACTCAACGGGTCTAGTAGAAGTGTGGTGTAACGTTGATGTTCAAAGATACACCACCCCACCTGCTGGAAAAGGACCCGCCTTCTTTTTCGACTATGATGGATTCTTCAAGTCCTTCAACATACCTCTCTCCACTTCTGATGAAGAATTAGCAACCAAGATGCTGTATGATGTTTTGAACTCACCATCACTAGATTCAACATCAACTGGATCACAAAGTGAATCATCTCAACACTCAGGGGGAGCACTCGAAGTAAGTGACTCCTCCTCAGAAGATGAAGCTGTAGAGAATGACCAGAACAATCAGGAGGAACAGGTTCCAATTCCTACAAGTCCACAAGCATCTAACATTGATGCCTCTGCTTCTTCGGAACCTCAAACTCCTACTACCTCAGATACTGAACCAAATGTTCATAATCTGGATTCTGAGGTAGTTGTTCCAACAACCCCTGGATCACGCCTAAATGTCTATCATCCTTTGGATAATGTCATTGGGGATGTGAGGTCAGGAGTTCAGACAAGAAATCAGCTGTACTCAGCTGATTATGGCTAGGTAATGGAAAAGGGATATCTTCATGATGGTGCCTATCGTTGCTTTGTGTCTCAGTTTGAGCCAAAGTATGTTAGTGAAGCCCTGAATGATGAGGCATGGGTGAGTGCCATGCAAGAAGAACTTCTCTAGTTCAAGAAGTTAGCGTATGGACTCTGGTGGATAGACCTAAAGGTGCTAAGGTCATTGGCACCAAATGGGTCTTGAAATGCAAGAAGGATGACCAACGCGTCATCATCAGGAACAAGGCTCGACTTGTAGTTCAAGGATTTCGACAAGTCGAGGGAATAGATTACAATGAAGTGTTTGCACCCGTGGCAAGAATAGAAGCCATCCGCATCTTCCTTGCCTATGCATCGTATATGAAGATTAAAGTTTAACAATTGGATGTGAAGAGTGCATTCCTTCATGGTGAAATCCGAGAGACAGTGTACGTCAGTCAACCTGAGGGATTTGAAGATCCATATCATCGGGACAGAGTTTACAAACTCGACAAGGCTTTATACGAACTTCATCAAGCCCCAAGGGCCATGAGAAACTCTCGACTCACCTTGTGAAACACAGCTTTCGCAGAGGTTTTATTGATTGCACACTGTTTATCAAAGAGAAAGATGGTGATTTGCTGCTTGTTCAAATCTATGTTGATGATATCATCTTCGGGTCAAAGAACAAAGATTTATGTAAAGAGTTTGAAGCAGTAATGAAGGCTGAATTTGAGATGAGTGCCATGGGAGAGATGAAGTTCTTTCTCGGGTTACAGGTGGATCAGACACCAAAAGGGATTTTTCCTACATCAGACCAAGTATGTAGGATACATTCTCAGTCGGTTTGACATGGAAAATGCTTCCTTAGCCGGAACTCCACTTGCTACAAATCATGATGTAGCACCCGACGAGAATGGTGATCTGGTTGATGCCACCATGTACCGAGGAATGATTGGATCTCTCATGTACCTCACTGCCTTAAGACCTGATATCATGTATGCTACATGTCTATGTTCAAGATATCAGGCAAAGCCAAAGGTTAACCATCTGATAGGGGTCAAAAGGATATTTCGTTATTTGAAGGGTACTCCAACACTTGGGTTGTGGTATCCTCATGATGATGACTTCGAGCTTACAGCGTGTAGTGACTCGGATTACGGTGGCTGCAAGATGAACTACAAGTCTACATCAGCAGGGTGTCAATTCTTTAGGAGGAGATTAGTGACCTGGTAGTGTAAGAAGCAGACCTCGGTTGCTTTGTCAACCTGTGAAGCCGAATATGTTACTGCTGCAAGTTACTGTTCACAAATCATTTGGATTCAACAGCAAATGCGGGACTACAGTTTGAATTTCACTTCTACTCCTATTTTTGTTGATAACTCTGCTGCAGTTGCAGTAACTAAAAATCCGGTACAACATCCTAAGACCAAACACATCGGCATAAAATATCACTTTATACGCGACTGCTTTGAAAAGAATTTAATCGATGTGGTAAAAATAAACACTGATTTTCAACGCGCTGACCTCTATACAAAGGCTTTTGACAAACCATGTTTTCTATATTTGTTAGAGGTCAACGGTGTTAAAAAGAAAAGTGATGTAATTCCAGATGATGACCATGTTTAGTCCGATGCATTTAGTCCATTTTTTATTTTTATTTCCTTTATTATTCTATTTTCTGTTTAAATTAATCTGATGTTACTTCTTTGCCTATTAAAATCCTAAAAGCTCAAATCGGTTTATGGTTTTAGAATTTTAGGGGGAGAATAGGTTTAGTTAACAACATTAAAAAAACGAGGAAGAAGGAGAGGCAAGCTGATAGAAAGTAGATCGTATCTGTGATATCGATTCAATGACTTTGGAAAATGATAGTACATAGGAACAAATCAAGTGGGACTTTAAAAGTTTAATTTGGATAAGATGCCAAATTCAAAGTATAAGTCTGTGTAGTCTGAGCAATATAAAAGGAAAAATGATAGCAAAATTGGTTACTACTAAGGTAACACAACGAAAGTAAACCTAGAGGTTGCTAGACCACAGATGATATGTCGGTAGATTCAACACAATAGATGATTAGACCTGGTTGGTGATCTTAGGATCAAACTAAGTTGTTCGACTGACTGTGGATTCCCATCTCATCACTGGTTAACACAATCAATAATATTTCAATAAGGGGTGACGAGCAAATAAACGCCACAAATGTGAGCGGATGACCATAAATAGAGCAAAGCACGGAAAAAATGAAAAGCAAACGCTATCAAGCTAATAACTTATGTTGTTGGTGCGTTATGTGCAAAAGAAAAATAAAGATGCTCTAACAAGAAGATAGGTTGTGTGCCTCTCTACTGTGCGATGGCACTGACCTGAGGATAAGCATAACCTAGATATTCTAGAATTCATTGTTGTTTGCCGCCTCTCTACTGTGCGATGGCACTGACCTGAGCCTTGGTTTCTCTTTGAAAGCTCTAAGAATAGTTTCTTCTTGTCAAAATACCCGTAGACCGCTCAAAAATCTCCTGAGGAATGTTGATTACCACATAAGCGTGGGATCCACAAATGTTGGTTGAAATAATTAAACCTTATAATATCACCAATCTGTGTCAAAAGTCTGTGTATGGATTTAAGAGGACAAGTATATTGACAATCATCGTGGCTACAACTCTTGAAAGTCCAAATCAATGTAACGATCTGGTAGTACTAGTATGATTTCCTGAATTTGCTAACGACTCTAGATGAAAAACAAGAATTGAGCATCAAAAGGTGTTGATAACATGTCCCAACTGATTTGACTTGCCTGTATGATTCCAATTTGAATTGATCCAGTTATGGCCAAAATAGATTGAAGCTACCTATTCCGGAACTGAATCCATTAGATTTCTATCTTAGGATTTACCCTCACAAAACCACAAAAACATGTCTTAGTTTTGTTTTTTTTCAGTTTTAGTTCCTTTATTTTGTTTAAATTTTGTCAATTTTGTTTGTTAAACATCGGACTACATCATGGAATTCAGTAAGGGAGTAAATCACCTAAAAGGGTCATGTCTGAGGTGACCACACATGTTTTCAAAGGTAAATGGGTCACGTCTGAGGTGACAAAGTGTTTTAAAAGGATCACGTCTGAGGTGGTCAAAAGTTTTTCAAGTTAAAATGATCATGTCTGAGATGATCAAAGGTTCATAATGTTAAATCAACAGTTTAAAAGGGTGTAAGTGAAAAATGGTTATAAAGGCAAAAAGTCATGAGTATGACCCATTCGCACGACTGGACCATGAGTATGGACCAACCGTACGAATGGACCATACTCATGCCTTATATAGCCGAATGGACATGAGTATGGACCATTCAACCGAATGGCTTATCAGAATGAGCCATTCGACCGAATTAGAGTGTGCGAATGAGCCAGTCGCCCGACTGAACTCTAGTCGGCCGACTGAAGGTGATCAACTGAGCCAATCGAACGACTGAGGTCCATTCGCCCGAATGAAATGAGTGAATGGGTCCAGTCGGCCGATTGAACTCCGATTCAGTATAAATAGGGCACAGTCGATCACATTTGACTCATCACCCCCTAATCACCCTCCGATCGCATAGCCTACTGTTACTCTGCCAAAATTTCATCAGACCAAGATTTTATACTTCTATTGATAGTCTGACCTTTGTGTGCGATTATACAGGTACAATGAGTTGAAATCTCACCGAAATCTAGAGGAATGGTGCCCTAATCTGTGAAATACGACCCTCACAAGAACCGAACCTCTTAATGGACTAATAAAACAAGTACAATGTTAAAATTAAAGTCATTAGGTTATTAGTTAAGTAAATGCGAGTCTAAAGAGCCATTACACAACGTTTAAGTTCACGAATTGGTCAAGATTCGAATCCCAGTCGACCGAACAGTGGGACATGCAACTGGACGTCAGGATGAACTCCAATCGCACGATTGAGCTGGTCGAATTGCCCAATCGGCCGAATGGATCATATGAATGAGCTCAGTCGGCCGACTGAACCAATCACAGGCTCAGTCAACCGATTGAACTCAGTCGCCTGTTCATTCACCCGACTGAATCCAGTCGCATGACATGACAACCGATTGAACTCATTCGCCTGTTCATTCACCCGACTGAATCCAGTCGCATGACATGACAACCGACTGAACACCGTCGCATGGTTCAATCGCATGAATGAACCAGAATGAATTCAATCAAGTTAATTAGAACTGATTTATGTCGTGTGATCATCTAATAATTATATGTCTTGTGCTACAGATAGATGGCTGATAGATGGTCTATCAACCCCAAGCACAACATCTGTGCTCACTTAGACTCCACAAGTCGGAATGGGGCGGAGTTTGCAAGGATCATCGATTTCCTTAAGCGATCCAGGATCCACCGGGCTATTTCTACACCATGCACCCCTTACAGGTCTCTACAACAGGCCTTCTGGGAGAATGCATCGGTTGACCGATCACGTGAGCCGTACCGCATTAGGAGCTCTATCCTTAGACTGGATATTGAGATCACCGCTGAAGATATTCAGCGTGTACTTGGGTTGGGAGATGACACAGACCACCCCACCAGACTTCACCCACTGATGGTGAGAGGGTGCTTCATGAGGATGAAGTAAGCTGGGGATATCAACTCAGGGGTGATCAACAAGAGCAACCTGTGTCCCCAGTACAAGTACTTGGCACACGTCATCCTAAAGTGCATAGCTTCACGTAGGGGTGGGTTCGACGACCTTTCAGACCAGATACAAAATGCCTATGTGGCACTGGTGCTGAACCACCCTTTCAGCTTTTCTAGCATGATCTTCTCTTCTCTGATAGAGAACTTGGAGGCGAAGGGCAAAGAGGGTTTCTGCATGTACCCTAGGTTCTTACAGTTGATCTTTGATGAGAAATTGCCCACACTTCCAAAAGAGAGCCATGATGCCGTGGCATTAGAGATAATGGATGATACGACGCTGGGTCGTATGAAGGTTTACCGGGGAAAGCAAGTCAAGCCCCCGGTAAAGAGACTCATAACTACGTGGTGCCGGGGAAGCGTAAATGGCGTCACGTAGACAGTGATTCGGATGTTGAGCTGATAGAGCGCCCAGACGATGATTCAAACGACGATGATAGCGGTGATGGTGGAGATGCAGGGCCCACTCAACAGAAGGCCCCCACTGGTGATATAGCATCTCCAGCATCCACCCATGATGGAACAGAGGCTGCAGGGTTCCATCAGGACTTTTGTCCTGATGAGGAGGAGGATACTGATGAGGAGCCCCTAACCCGCACTGTGGGGAGCCGGGTGGTTGCCACCGACCGAGGTATACTGGAGGTTGGTGGACGCCTTGGCGAATCTGGGGAGGCTGACCCTGATCCTACTTATGCTCCCGATCAGACCAGCAGGGTTCCAGGGGGAGCATCCATCTCTAGGGGATCGAGGAAGAAAAGGATGGCTCAGCCCCACGGTTTGAAGAAGAAGAAGAGAAGGTTGACTTTCATCACCACCACCCTCCACCTCCACCACTCCACCTACTACCACCACTCCACCTACTACCACCACTCCACCCACTACCACCATCCCAGCTACCACCATATCTACCACACCTCATCCACCACCACCTTCATCTAGACCAACCCTAATCTTCACCACTACCACCACCACCACCACTAGCCACCATGTCGGCCCATCATCACACCCCCCCTATATATCTGGATCACCTCTACCTCCTAGTGGGGTAGAGGAACAACTCTCGGCACTTAACCATATGGTGCTGAGGCTGTTGGCTGCCGATGACGAGAAGACTGCTCAGATTCGTCAGCTAGTAGACCTTACTGCTGCCCAATCTCTGCAGATATCTCAGTAGGCACAACAGATAGAGCAGCAGGCCCAACTGATGGATGCACGACGCGTAGAGATGTCCCAACTCTGGGAGCAGCATGCCCAATCAGCTAAAAGGATAGAGGAGTTGGAGACCACCAACAAGACCATTATGATACGGCTCAAGGGATCAAAGGACGAGCCCTTAAAGATCAAGGAGGGAGATGGAGATGATAGTGATGAGGATGATGATGATAGTGATGAGGATGATGATGATGGTGATGACATTGAGGATGATACTGATGTAGGTGATAATGTTGGTGATGATGATGTTGATGATGATGAAGATGACACATCTGCTGTGGGTGCCTCACCTGCAAGTGAGAGGAGGACGAAGAAAGCACAAGATCAAGGTGCCTCCACAATCGCCCCATCAGCAGAAGAGAATATGATCCAGGACAAGAGTAATACTTAGCTGTTTTTGTTATTTAAATCATATGTATTTGAATCTTGTATCACATTAATGAAATGAATGTTTATATTTAATGTTGATGTTTCTGTTTTGATTATTAACTAATGATTGCTGTGTTGAATTTCTAAATCAAGCAAATCCAAACTTTCAGAGGGATGAATATGATGTTGCTCCCCTCCAACATATCAAGACTCAGCTCACGTTGATTCTTGATCTGCAGGGTATAGTCAGGAGATCGGTGATGTACACTCCTGAAGAAGGAGAGATCATTCACAATCTCACTGACGAGCAAATAGCAGAAATGTTCAAACTCAATGTCGACGAGATCGTGAAAGACGCTCCAACAGTCCATGTTGAAAGTGACGACGAGCTCAACGATGTGGATGAAATCGAGATTGAAGATGTCACTGACCAGCATTATCCAGAGTACACTGACAATGCGGGTAATGTCATTCCCAATCTGGGAGACAATCTAGTCAGTGAAACCTTGGAGACTTAGGATAAACTAGAACAAGAGTCGGACAAGAAGAAAGATAAGGCCCAAGCCTCGGATGCTGAAGTTAATATCAGAAAGGCATAGTGGGCTGCATGCTTTGAAGAGATAAGAGCCCAACGAAGTGCATCAAAGTCGACTGTCTACACCAAGCTGTACAAAGTGAAGAAACATCACAAGGTGTCGGGCAGAATCATAGCATGGGCATATTTTGAAGATCTCAACGTTTATGCAGTTAAACGTGAGCAAGAGATCGAGTACTTCAGGTTCCCACACGACCTGAAAACTCTTTCTAGATTTGAGATGAACCAGTTAGGGAAGCTGAAATTGCTATACGTTGATCCATGCAAGATGACTGGATGGTTTGAAGCAGCTCTGAAGAAAGAGTACCACACCAGATGGGTCAACTTCAAACCTCAACAACCAACGAGGTATATCCGAAGGTCTGAGGTTGATGCCATAACTGGAAAACCGAGAATAGTGCTGAAGTGGAGTCCTCCGCGCACCATGTTTAAGATCCCACTACGGGAAATGCCACACGACTTCACTCCACACTTCAAATGGTGGTACTATGATTAGAGGACAGGAGAGGCAGTCATAGTCTTGAACAAAGAGGGCAAAATGGATACTATCAGGGTATTTGACCCGATGTGGCTCACAAACTTGTCTGCAAATGATGTATACACATTATACAAGTGGCCACTATTCTATGACTCTCAAGATATTGTACAAGCTCTACAGTTTCAGAATGTTATACGACTATGCTTTGCGTTTGAGATACACGCAGGAGTTACAAAAGAAGAGAAGTACAAGAAGTGTGAAGAGGTTATGAAGAAGGTAAGACATTAGATGAAACTAGGTCCAAGGGGGAGTTTGTAGGTACATGTGTTCCTAGTTTCTGAACTGAATGTAATATGTCTTTAGTGTCTTACACTTATGTAATAGTTGGGTACTTAATGAAATGTAAATGTTTGGTTGTGTTTATAATGTTTGATATTTCATTAATGAGTTGTTTAACGCATATTGACTTGATTATATAGGTTTGTGGTTGTTTGAATGAATCTTGATAATGTAATGATTAATGAATACATTCAAACTTAGTAATATGAAGTTCTCATGCTAATGGCCCATGCGAATGGACCATACACATGAACAACTTCATGCGAATGACTCAGTCGCATGACTGGACAAGGAGACTGGATCAGTCGTATGATTGTGACATGAGATTGGCTCAGTCGCACGACTGAACACTTAGTCGTGCGAATGGATCAACCGCATGGCTCAATCGCACGACTGAACCATATTAATGGTTCAGTCGCCCGAATGAGCAAACCTAACCTATAAATACTACCTAATTCATTGAAAAACGGAAGATTTCAGATCACTTCGACTCCAGACGTACCCTAGCCGTCCAGAGACCTCTAAGAACCTGTTCCAAGTTCACAGATCGCACTAGATAGATTCCATATCTTTCTTAACGTTTAGATTCAATCCATAATTGATTCTATGTGCGTTCTCACTGATTGGAACGCCAATCAAATAGGATTCCGCACTATTTGATTCGGTATACACGTTAATCAGTTAGTATTTTGTTCAATACACGATCCTAACAAGATGGATTTGCAAGAAACATCCCCTTCAGGAGAAGTTTCAGGCTTTCTATCTAAAGCAAATAGCGATGAGTCTTTCCTATGGCATAAAAGACTGTGGTATGTAAACTTTAAGAACATATTAATTACGAATGATTTAGTAACTGAAATGCCAAAGAAAGAGTTTACAAGTGATGATCACTGTGTTGCATGCCTGAAGGGGAAGGAACACAAGGTATCTCACAAGCCAAAGGAAAGAAACCCCATCACTACTCCCCTACACTTATTAGATATGGATTTCTTTGGCCCCACCAGTGTAATGAGTCTAGGAAGGACATCTTATTATTTTGTGATCACAGATGACTTTACAAGATTCACTTGGGTCTTATTTATTAGAAGTAAGGGTAAGACCCCTGAGATTCTAAAGAATTTCATCTTAAAGATTGAGAATCAATGTGATCATAAGGTCAAAACCATAAGATGTGATCAAGGAATTAAATTCAAGAACCAAATCCTTAATACATTTTGTGATGAAAAATGTATTACAAGACAATATAGTGCTCCTAGTACTCCTCAGCAAAATGGTGTTGCTGAGAGGAGTAACAGGTAACTTATTGATGCTGTAAGAACTATGTTGTCTGACTCTATACTGCCCATCACCTTCTGGGCAGAGGTAGTCAACACTGCTTGCTATGTGCAAAACCGAGTTTTAGTAGTTAAGACACATGGTAAGACAACTTATGAACTTGGCACAAGAGGAAATCTTTCATTGGTTTTCTCAGGTCATTTGGATGTCCTTACACCATCTTGAATACAAAAGATCAAATTGCCAAGTTTGCTGAGAAATCAGATGATGGACATTTTATTGGATACTCTTCCTAAGCCAAGGCTTATAGAGTATACAATCTCAGAACTAGAGTAGTTGAGGAGTCAGCCAACGTGACTTTCAATGAGCACACTCCCAGTGTTAATGGTTCTGGTCCTGATTGGCTATTTGATTTTGATTTAGTTACCAACTAGTTTTAACAAATCTTGTGAGCATGTTTCAGGGTCCACAGATATATTACCTATAGGCGATCCTGATCCAAGATTTGAGCTGAGAAGACCTTCAAGCTACACAACTTCAGCTCCAGTTGTAACTAATCCCGTAAATGGAGTACCTAAAAGCACAACCATGACAAATTCAGCTGATACCTCTGAGGTGCCTTCAAATTCCAGCTTAGAGGCACAAAACTCAGATGCAGGAGCTTTAAATATAGGAGAAAATGGTGGTGGTGACAGTGATCAGGAATTCTTGGATGCTGATAAACACTCCATTGAAGAAAATATCAATGATCTCACACAGTCATTGGATCAAGTTTCTCTTGATAAATGTGCTGATGTGGTGGGAGAAACCTTAGTTCTAGATCTAAATTTCTCTAATTTAGATCTCTCTAAGCAACTTGCTATGATCCCTCAGCTAAGGATCCACAAGTCTAATCCTACCACAAACATCATTGGAGATGTTGACTCAGAGGTAAAAACAAGAGGACAAACCCATAATACAAATGTTTGCCTTCAGTCTTGTTTCTTATCCCAGATAGAGCCTAAGAAGATTGATGAGGCTTTAAAGGATGGAAGTTTGGTTGAAGCTATGCAGGAGGAGCTGCTTCAATTCAAAAGACAAAAGGTTTGGATCCTATGTCCTCATCCTCAAAGGAAGACTACTATAGGAACCAAATGGGTTTTTAGGAATAAGAAGGATGATAGAGGACTTGTCATAAAAAACAAGGCTAGACTAGTTGTTCAAGGATACACACAAGAAGAAGGAATTAACTATACAGATGTCTTTGCCCCTGTTGCAAGACTAGAAGCTGTTAGGACATTCTTAGCTTTTGCAACATCCAAGAATTTCAAGGTCTACCAAGTTGGTGTCAAGTGTGCTTTTCTTTATGGGGTGATTGATGAAGAGGTGTATGTCAAACAACCACCTGATCATCCTGATTATGTCTACAGGCTTGATAAAGCTCTTAATGGGCTACACCAAGCACCAAGGAAGTGGTATGAGACTCTATCTTAGTATCTTTGTAAGCATGGTTACAGAAGGGGTACTGTAGATGGAACTCTCTTCATCAAAGGATCACGGAATGACTTATGCTAGTTCAAGTATATGTAGATGACATCATTTTTGGATCAACTAATCCAAAGCTCTGCAAGGACTTTGAGAAACTGATGAAGGATATATTTGAAATTAGTGCCATGGGGAACTCAATTTCTTTCTAGGAATTCAAGTGAAGCAAATTGAAGATGGAATCTTCATAAGTCAGTCAAAGTATGTTTAGGACATACTTACAAGATTTAACACGACTAATTGTAAGGTTGCTAAGACACCTATAGCTAGGAATCACTCCCTTGGATCTGATCTTGAGGGGGAGTGTGGATGAACATCTTTACAGGGCTATGATTGGGTCTCTTATGTACCTCACTGCTAGCAGGCCTGATATCATGTTTGCCACATGTATTTATGCAAGATATTAAGCCAACCCCAAGATGTCACACGTAGTTACTGTTAAAAGGATTCTAAGATATCTCAATGGTTCTCCAGCCTTGGCTATTGGTATCCAAAGAATTCTTACTTCAATGTGCATGCATATACATATAGTGACTATGGTGGCTGCAACATGACTGCAAAGTTTACATCAAGGGGGTGTCAATTCCTTAGTGAAATAGTCTCTTGGAAATGCAAGAAACAATCCTGTGTGTCTGCATCAACTGTTGAAGCTGAATACATGGCTGGTGCAAGCTGCTGTGCTCAAGTGCTTTGGATTCAGAATCAGATGCTGGACTATGGATATAATTTCAAGGAGATTCCCATCCACATAATCAACAATAGTGTTATCTCTATTACAAAGAATGCTATGCAGCACTCAAGGACAAAACACATCAACATCAGGTATCATTTGATTAGAGATAACTTTGAAAGGGATTAATAAAACTAGTCAAAGTTAACACAAATGAACAATATGCTGATCTGTTCACCAAAGCTTTTGATGAGCAGAGATTTAAGTATCTTGTATAACCTATTGGGATAATTAACTTTGAGTAGCTTTTCTTAAAAGACATTCCTTAGATTTTTGAAAATTTTGATAATTTTATTCTTCAGAAGATATGTATTTACCTTAGGAATAAACTTATGTCTTCGAAAAAAATAACTACTTCAGTAAATTTACCTTCGGAAGAAATTGTGAAATATCTTTCAAAGCTTAAATTCTCTTGAGTACTTGTATGTTTTTAAAAAACAAATTTCTTCCAAAGCAAAATTTTCTAAACTCTTTGGAGTATCTTCAAAAGTCATTTTGGCTTCGGAAGCCTTTCATCAAAACTTCTGAAGTAAAATTACCTTTGGAAGATTTTAGACTTCCACGAAAACTACCTTTTTGGGCACTTTTCAGAGGTGGGATCGACATCCGGATTTCAAAGTTTATCCTCTTTCATTAACTTTGTCTCAGATCCATTTCATATAAAAATACCTAACGGTTCCCCCTTCTTTCACTCTCTTTCTCATCTGAATTATTCCAACACCTAAATTCACCCACAAACCGCCTTTGTTCTTATCTTCCTTCACTACTAAGCTTTCTTAAATGGCCAGCCTTAACCGCAGAAACAACCTAGATTTTCCCATGCAACTCCACAGCAACACAATCAGGTTGCTTTGTTGGACTCTGAGAAAGATCCAACTTTCTCAGAGGTTTGCCATTTCCTTTCTTTGTCTAACTACTTCACCTCCCTTACCATTGATCCTCCTTTCTTTGAAGATCGACTTTTTGAATTTCGGAAGACCTGCCAAGAGGTCATTACGGAAGGGGAGAAGGCACTGTCTGCCACAATGCAGGGGAGGAGAATTTTCATAACTCCAACCATCATCAACAACCATCTTCAACAGGATGGTGAAGAAAATGAGTTGTTCTTCTCACAGAAAGCTGTAAATCTTTCTTTTGAGCAGATGGGATATGAGGGAGATTTCTCCGTAAAGACCTTCAGGAAAGGGAAGGTCTCATCCCAGTGGAAGTACCTACTTCATGTGGTCATCCATAACTTATGTAACAAGCATGGGGGATGGGACCAGATTCCTGAGGATCTCTCCTTTATAGTCCATGGAATGGTCCAGCGGGTCAGATTCATGTACTCACAATTTGTTTATACAAATTTACATGCTAATTTCGACTCCTTACATTATTATATGTTCCCTAGATATGTCCAACAAATTCTCAACTGTGAACTGGGGTCCAAATTGAGGGGGACAGGTAATATTCTTAAATTAGGACTAATGAAGTCGGGCGTCTTTAAGACTATGAAGAAGCCAACAGTTGGCTTCTCTGGGTAGAAACAGCCCTTGTCCAAAAAAATGTTAGAGCTCATTACTCAAGGTGACAACCTAGCAACACAAGCTAGTGTTGAACACACACCTTTTACTTCTCAACCTCCTAAATAGCTACACATCCTCCTCACCTACCAAAGAAAATCCAAATTAATCCTTGCTGAAGCTATTGAACTCGTGCAGGCCCCAATATCATCACCAATACAAGAAGAAGTGGACACTAGAGCTCCCACTTCTCCTTAGGAGCAAACCACTCCCATCTTACCTACAATTAGTGCTGAGGTTCCTCATGCTCAGCCTGATGAGCTTATTACTCAAGCAGCCTTAACCCTTCACTTAGAGTCTCAAAACTCTAGTGAACCACCTTCAGGGGAAAGCTACCATCCGCAGCCTCTTGATCTAAACCAACACATTCCCAACCTAGAATTCTATGATGATGAAGACATGGGATTCCATGAGTACCATAAGTCTCTCTACTCCTCCCCCACTCAAAGAGAGATGAGTGCTCCTGCTTCTCCCTTGTCTAGCCCACATCATTCACCCATCACTGAGGTGGATCTCCCTAAATCTATTCAGGAGGTCCCTATGGAAGAGGCTCTTAATTCTACAAGTGATTACATCATTAAGACCTGAACCATGGCAACTCAGCCCATTGACACTTCATTTGGAATTTTCAGTGAGCAGGGGAAATCCAAGAGTGAAGAACACCATGTTGGTGGTAAGAGAGAAGACTTTGGTCCAATTCTCTCATCACCCAATGATTCTTCTGACGAAGATGAGGGGAACATGGGACTAAAGGTGCAGAAATTGTCAGAAACATGCTCATATTTAGTCTCTAAGGTTAGTCACTTGAATCTTAGGTGACTACCTTACAAAACAGGGTCAATGATCAGCAATTTGAGATATCTTATCTTAAGGAGAAACTAGCTGGGAGGTCTTTAAGAGGAGCTCATCCAGGAACACTAGAACCTGTGGATGTGATTTACCTAACTCCTAGCTCACCTGTGCAAGTAGGTGTTGCTACCAAAAAGGGGGAGAAAGTCATAGCAATCAAAGAACCTAGAAGCTCTTCATAGAGTTTGGACATTGAGGACTCACCATCCTCACTTGCAGTTGTCCATACTTAGGAACCTTCTCAAGTTCACATTGATGTGGACTCACTCTTTCAGAGTTTTTTTGAGGAGGGAATTCCAAGGCTATGTCAACTCCACCCCAAGAGCTTCTAATTATATAATTGGGTGGAGGTATGATGCTGAAAGAAGAGCCCTTATACTTCAAAGAGTTCAAGGACAACAAGAAGTCTTCAGTTTTCAGACCTTGAACTACTATGAAGGTCTTGATATAGTTAACTTGCCAGTTGCCAACCCAAGTCATTGGTTAACTAGATGTTGAGGTGGACCCTAAGATTAGCTTTAAAGGGAAAACCTTGACTGAAGGCCAAGTGACAGAACCTATAAGCACTATCACAGAACCAACAACTTCAACAATCCATCCCCTCAGTGAAACACCTGCTGGTGAAGGTGTATCACAGCCTCTCTCTAGCCAGAGCATGGATGCTAATCCAAGCAATAAAGGACAAAGCTCTCTCCACCCTGAGTCAAAAAGGTTTGTGGGTGACAAAGGGAAAAGGATAATGACTCCTGAGGAGATTAAGGAGGAGGAGAGAGAGAAAGAGTAAGCTAAGAAGAGAAAGTTCCACCGGGTCTTCAGGCTTCATGGAAGCTGCAATCAGGGCTTGCCCCAGAGCAAACACTCAAGATGATGAGTTAAGGGCAGTCAGGATTACTTACCTGCAAACTAGGAACTTTGACATTAAGGAGATCATTTCTCTCCCCTTAGAAGAACTGAATGAACTGGCAGACATGGAAATGTATAGAGAGAGGAAGGAAGGTTGGTCCTCTAAATCAAAGAAGAAAGAAGACAGAAAAGACTGTACAAACACGTTCCTACCCTCTCCCCAGTTCAAGAAAGTCATGTGCAAGAGACTGTGGCAACTCCCCAACCTTAGGTAGATAAAGAAGCTGATAGGCAAAATACGATCAGCTACCTGACTACCACAAGACTCTACTAGGCAGCTGCACTTCTACCCTAATCCTTTGAGTATATTGAGTTTGAGTATCTCAAACAACTTGAACTTCAAGTACTCAAAGAACAAAAGGCCACAAAAGAAAAATGAGGAAAGAAGCAGCCAAGTCAAGAGCTATCATCCACAAGAGTCAAAAGAAGTCTGCTGATAGGCAGAGGATGATGAGCTTCTTAAAGTTATATGGATTCTCCAGAAGGAGACTTGGCCCAATGTCTCTATCCACCATGGATGAGCACATAAGGGTGATCAAGCAGAAGATCAAGAGAGGAGAGCTTATTGACTTACACTCCCCACCAAGTCAAGCCCCTTCGAAAGTGGAGGCTAAGGTTGAACAATTTGAGACAACACAACCTGGAGCTCCTGCTGAACCTCAACAAGCTTTATCTTCTGATGCACAATAGGGTCAAACTCCCTCTCTTTCTGAACCTGTGAAAGAGGAGGACCCAACTAAGAAGGACAAATCAGAACAACCTGGTGCTGAAGGTCAGTCCTCTCAGTCAAAGACTTTAAAGAGGAAGAAACGAATGGTTAGAAGGGAAAAGTCAAATAATAAATCCAAGTCATCCACCTCTAGACCATAGGATGAGTCAGAACATCCTAAGGAAGTGCAACAAGAGGGAGCTAAATCAACTCCAATTCAAGCAGCTCCTCTGGTATCAGGAAGACCCATCTTATCCTGGACCTTCACTACTAATCCAAAAAGATGGTATGTCAAGAGACATCAAGGTGGTCTAGATGTCTACACATGGTAGGACATTTTTAACCTACCTCTACATGTTCTCCTTAAGATGAGAAGATACTTTGAAAGTCTGAATGATCCCGACCATATGATGAAAAAGGGTATGGTCATTATCATAATGAGGACTGTCAATATCCTTCAAATGTTTTGGTAGCATCAGCCTATGGGGAGTTTGTAAGGTTTAATGTAAGGCTGATGTACCTAAAACATTCTAACTCGCTCCTGCATGCATGCACTTAAGTGCAGAGTAGAAATTCTTTGGAAGTTTTACATCCTCCATCATAATTATTATAAGTGCAAAATCTTCCGAAGCCAAGACCAAGATCTTTTGAAGCCAAAAGTGAAGTCTTCCAAAGCTATAAAGACAAAGTCTTCCGAAGCCAAGAAGTGAAGACTGATTTTTTCCAAAGACTTTTAGCACATGCTTTATCTGATGTACTTTTCCATAAAGCTGGACCACTTTCCGCTGCAACTCTAAAGACTCACCAACTTACACAAGTTGGTGAGAAGGTTCATGTTTTTGGTAACTGTACATTGAGGTCTTGAGTCTGTTGCTTTCTACTTTATATACTTTTATCTTTTTTTGTAATATATTAGGATTTGAGCTATGGCATGTCATAGTCATTAGTCAAAAGGCAATCTACCTTTTGACTCTACATTTGATTTTGTTGTTGTCTAGATCAAATGTTCCAGCTGGCTTTCTAAGCATGGCTGGCCGTAGGATGTAGTATAAAGTATCTCAGGTCTTTGTATTTTTCTTTATGCTTTGTAACACTTGTAAAGAACTTGAGAGCAATATATACAACATTTTTAAAAACCAATATCCTTGTGTTGTTTGTTCTTGTTCTGTCTTATATTTTCTTGTGTTCTAAGTATCAAACCATATAGCTCCCAATTCCCTATTTGATATGTTAAGTGTTCTAAAACACTCTCCTCATTTTGTATTGTGTTGTAAGTGACCATCCCTTAAATGGTCATGCAGGTAGGTTTTAAGTTTTATGTTTTAATCTTATTTTTTATACTTTGTTCATATGATTATTATAATCCACTCATGTTTATGACTCCATGAAATCCATACACCTTTGTGTATTGGTGGATGAGACAAAGAACACAAGTTAGATGATCAAGTTTATAAACTATAGTCACCCTTAATATTCTTACATTTCATTTTTTTTAGCTAAAGTTTTTTAATAAACCAGGGTAAATCTTGATTGTACATGATGAAATATGTAGTAATCATTCTACCACATATGGCTTATATTTTCATTATATCTAAAACACATCGAAACACTAATTATGTAAATGTTTCTGTTTTGGACAGCAAACTAAGATGAACTTTATTAAACCATAACTCTTTCATAAAAAAATAAAATAATATAAACTCTACTTCCAAGATGAAGTTCATTGATTACCTTTCCCATGGTGTACTAAACGCTTTGAAATCATTTCATTTGATCACTCAAGCAGCCTAAACAAATCAGATGTGCAATTCTGGACATTCTAATTTGGATGACTGTTTAGAGGGGTTTTTGTGATCCTAACGAAAAACAATTCTAAAATAAGTTTTGTGGAACACTTTAATCTATCATTCTGTACAATTTCATAATTTGTGAAAATTCTAGTTGCAGGACAGCCTAAAAAAATTATGTTTTTGACCTATTTTTTAATCCCAAATCGAAAACTTTCCTAAATGAAATTTTTTCAAAACATAATAATTTAGTTAACTGGATATTTTTCATATTTTTTCATGAATGGTTGCTTTTTCATATTTTTCATAATTTTTCATGATCAAAGTTTAACATAGATTGTTGTCAAATCTGAGCTTTTATAAAAACTAACATTTTTTTATTCTTTGATCATCTTGATCAACTAACACCATATATCCATATAACTTAAACTACCATTTTCTATTACCTTAGGTTTTCGTCCTTAACTTGAGTACAAGCCTAAGGAAGGGAACATGTACATGTTTGCCATATCACATAAACATTTTCACAAAACAAATTCTTAATCAAGTAATATCAACTATGTGCTTAGTATTTGAAAACTATATGATAGATTTGCAAGCATTAACTTGAGTACAAGCCTAAAGAAGTACTAATATGGGCCATATGTGGGAAACTGATATAACATATAACATAGCACAATCTTGAGGATTGTGGACATAATGATAACAACAGCACAATCTTTGAGGATTATGGATGCAATGATAACAACACACAATCTTTGAGTTTTGTGGATGCAATATAACAATGAAATATTAGATTTTATTGCTTTGATCTTGTGTTAATATTTTTACACATATGATGAACTTGTATGAATTTGTAACCTTTTATGCCAACATGCTTTTATATTTTTATAAACCTATGCTTCTCACCAACAATTTTATTGATCTTTTTACATTACATGTTTCAGGTGATGATAACTAGGAACTTGTATCTTCACTTAAGAATACTTAAGGACCTATAATAAGAAAATATTATTTCCGTTGTTATATTTTGGTTTTCTTGTTTCTTTTAAACAAGTTTTGGTAAACCTATGAAATCTAATAAAGATGCAATTTCTTTAGTATCTCTCTATGCCATGAGTTATATACCATATGTGTGTCACCTAATGTTCCGCCTTGGCGGGGTGTGACAATCCAGCACCCATAAGAATTCAGCCCTTCTTGTAGTTGAAAGGGATTGCATGGAACCACAACATCATTTCATCTACTATCCTAACAACTCACAAATGGCCCTTTCATCACCTTCCTAGAGACACCAAGGGAGAGCTACATCCAAGGAAGCCCATTCCAAGAAACAAGCTTATCATAAGCCTTTATGTCTTCTGATAAAAGTTATGACAACTTTCTCTTCACTCTTGAAGACTTGGACTGTGTCCATCTAGATGACCTGGAGTATATGAACATAGTGCAATAGATGCCTCTACTCACTCATAGAGCCAAAAAGTTATACAATAGAACTATGAGAAAGTTTCCTAGCAATGTATCCAGTGGAAAGTTTGGCTGGATAAAAGCAAAGTCAAGTGTTACAACTTTAACCAAATGAGCCATTTTTCCAGGGAGTGTAAGACATCAAAGAGAAATTGTATCCAAACACAACCCAGGCCAAACTACACTAAGAGAGCTCCAAAGACTGAGAAGGCCACCAACCAAAGCAGCAAGTTGTAGTTGTTGTGGAAGAAGGAGGCTTTGACTAAAGCTCTCAACTAGAATATGTCTCTGCTAACCATGCCTTGATGGCTGACCATGATGAAACCAAGGTATTGGAACATCTTTGTACTCCTGAATGCATTACTAAAGTAAACATGTATAGGTACTAGAACTTGAAAGTGAAATCTGACCTTGATTCTTTGAATATTTTAAAAGTTGATTTCAAAAGAGTAGAAAATGACTATAAACTTAAAATAGAAGATTTAGAGAAAAGAATTTCTACCCTTAAGCATGAACACATAAATTACAAGACTTAAATTAAAGATCTCATTATCAAGTTAACCGAATGCCAGGCTAAGCTTGTGATCATCAAAGCTAGGGCAGAAAAGTGTGTTCTTGAAGAGGAAACCTTCAAGAACATCATATTCTTAGCCTTGCATGCAAAGATTTGTTATCAAAACAGGAAGGGACTAGGATCAAGTGAGATAGCTCCTTTACACATATTGTTATATGTAAGATCTCTAAAGTATGGAACTAGTGAAGATGAGTTTCCCCTCATATATCCTATCCAAGAAGAGGATGAAGATCAAGAAAATATAATGAAGGATGAATTGGAAGTAAGTGAGGAGGTTCATCCTAAGAAGGGTTACTATACTCTTAGAGAGAAGAAGGATCCAAGGATGGCCAAGTCAGCTAGGAAGAATTTGATCAGGCCAGCCATAAGAAAATCAAAGAAAGCCCAAGAGGTCAAACCCACCTTCAACCCCGAGCAAAAACAAGTCTTTATCTGTATTGGGTTTAAGGTGATGAAGACCGAAGACTCAACTATGAACTCAAGTACCAAGAGTCCTAGTTCAAGTTCAAACTATCCTGGTCAAGAGAAGAACGTTGATCAAATGTGCACCACTGTTGCACAGTCTGGACCATCCAACTCCAAGAGCAACCTTAACTATCAGAAGCTTACTACATCATCTAAGAAGGTGAAGAAGGAACTGGAAAGAGACCAAGCTCAACCGTCTCCTCAAAAGAGGATTCTCAGAAGTATGTCTGTTGAATGCATCATGTGTGGTGGTACTACTCACTGTGCTAAGGATTACATCTACAATCCCAAGAGTACCATCCACATGACCAAGAAGAAAATTTCTAAAAAGAGAAGAAAATAGCTGCGGAAGGAACACTGTCATTCAGAAGCTCAAAGGTGAACAAAATGAAGCTAGATGGAAAACTGTCTTCGGAATCAAGTTTGGTCTCGGAAGAATGGAATGCTTCCGAAGTACTAAGGTTTAGTCTCCAAAACTTCTGAAGTCATCAAAATTTCTGAAGTCTTAAAGGCCAAGTCTTGTCTTCCAAAGATGGTGTGGAAGATGAAAGAATGTCATGTGACTGAAGTTTCTTCATCAACAACAGCAAATGATACTCAAAGCTTGCATATAGGATCAAAACTGTTAATCTATATTTAATTTAACTTGATGAGGCCAAGAACAGTAAGGCTAGGGTTTCTAAATGTAACTAACCATCTCTCTTTATAAAGAAACAACTAAAGACCAAGAGACATGTACGGATCATTGACAGTGGTTGTTCCAGGCACATAACAGGTAATGGCTTTTTGCTTCAAGACTTAGAGAAAATTGATGGAGGGTCAACTGCTTTTGGAGGAGAGTCTGGTGGTTACATCATTGACAGGGGCAAGGTCATAAATGGTAAGCCCAGCATTAAGAAGGTAAATTTTGTTAGAGAGCTTGAGTACAATCTTTTAAGTATATCTCAATTTTATGACTAGAGACATAACATTTTCTTTACTAAGCATGAGTGCATTGTTCTCAAGCCCGGGGTAATCATTCCTCAAGAGCATATCCTACTTAGAGCCCCCAGGAAAGGAAACATGTACAAGACGGACTTACAAGAAACCTCACCTTCAAGAGAAGTTTCTTGCTTTCCATCTAAAGCCAATAATGATGTCTTTCATTTTTCATAAAAGAATGTGCCATGTAAACTTTAAGAACATGAATAAATTAATTAAAGATGATTTGGTAACTTGAATGCCAAAGAAAGAGTTTACAAGTGATTACCATTGTATTGCATGTCTGAAAGGAAAGCAACATAAAGTGTTACATAAGCCAAAGGAAATAAGCTCTTCACTACTCCCCTATACTTATTATACTGGGATCTCTTCGGCCCCACAAATGTAATGAGTTTAGGAAGAACTTCATACTGCCTTGTGATCATAGATGGTTTCACAAGATAACTTGGGTCTTCTTTCTTAAAATTAAGGATGAGACCCTTGAAATTTTGAAGTCTTTGATGTTTGGGTGTGTAAATTGTTTTTAACAGTGTTAATTATAATTTGCAAGTGTCGGGAGCTAAACGACATAAATAAAGTGAAGTAAGAAGTAATAGGAGGAAGTGGTGCAAACTCGAGCAAAAGACAAGAAAGAAGCATAAAAAATGAAGAAGAAAACAAAGCTTGGCCACCGTAGGTCTCCTGGCCACCGTAACTTATGGTGGCCTTGGTGAAGAATGGTGAAGAAACTCCGCGACGTAACTTACGGTGGTGGGGTGACCTACGATGGATCATAAGTAAAAAAGAAACAGTAAGCCCTTACCGTAACCTACGGTGGTGGGATGACCTATGGTGCAAGTCCTGCTTTTATAAAAAGACGAGAAATTTAGGATTTGATTTACCAATTGATTCCCAACCATCTCCAAGTCCCAAGAAAGATTCTAAGTGATCCCAAAGACTTTTGGAGGTGATTCAAAGGCTCAAGATCTCATTTTTATTATTCGGTTTGATTCCTTAATGTTTAGAACAATGTTTTCATCTGTTTTTGAGTTGATTTTCATTACCATGTCTGGCTAAATAATTCGTGATCTTCTCCGGTGGTAGGGTTTGTTTACGCTTGACTTTTCATGTGTTTTCAATTGGGTTATTGTTGAATTAGGAATCTTAAGCCAAGTTATTTGATTTGTTAATTAGAACATCTAAATATTTATGTTGATTGAAACCTACGTTGTTGTTTTTGTGAGTGTTTTAGATTTCTTTACATCAGGAAGGCTTGCAAGGGTAGGATTGGGTTGGTTAACGTAAGTTGGGTATAATCTGAGTAGTTCATTTACAACACTCTCGTTCAACCTCATTAGGTCTAGTTATACCAATAATGGTTATGTCTATGTGTCCATTCGCGAACATCTAGGACAAGTCAGTAGTTGCAAACCTGAACTTGGGGAGGATTACCTTTTGATTTATTGTTTTACAACATATCCAATTTTAAACTAGGTTTACTTTTAAAACTAATTTTCTTTTCAAGTCATTCTTAATTAGTTTTCAAACTGTAAATCAAGCTTTTCACTTTCTACATATTGCTAGTGAAGACGACCTTATTTCTCTATCTACTTAGGTGAGCTAAGATCACAAAATTTAATTGTTTTTTATTAGGCCTGACAAACCGCATCAAAATTGCATTGTTGCTAGGGAATTAGTGTTCAAAGTGATCTGTTTGATTTTGTTATCATTTTTTATATTTAGTTTCGTGTTCTGCTTTACGCTTGGTGTGTTTGTGTGTAGGTTACAGATTCACGCATGCATACCAGGTATGCAAGGAACAAGTCTCCGTTGATATTTGATCCAGAAGTTGTAAAGACCGCTCGGCGAAACCGAGCAAGTTCACGATTTAAAGTGCAATCAAATGAAGTCAAAGGTGAACCCATGGAAAATCCAAATAAACCACCACTAAATCAAAACCCACCAAATCAACAACCACTTGTTCCACCACAGAACCAACCATCAACTGTTGACCCATTAGCCTACCCAGATATCCATCAACAACCACAAAACAACCCACCTCCACCTACCTAAAATCAACCACCGTAAAGGCAAAACCCATACCCTAAAAGAGAAAGACAGAACCCTAGGCCACAAGCTCCAAACTAGTTAGAGGAAGAATAAGACCCATATAAGCATATTAGCATCCATACCTGGAATGAAGAATACGATGGGTTTGAGGGGGACGAGTATGATGAAGAATATGAAGATGAGTAACAAGGTCAACTAAGAAACAGGCATATCAACCATCTAAGACAACGATTCAATCAACATCGAAACTGTAATACAAATCATGGTCAAGGTTTTCGGCAAAGACGGGCACCATTCAGAGTCAACCAATAACTTGGTTTTCAACCCTATTATGCGGTAGTTCCAGGAGTAGATAACCATTTTAGACCTTCAATCATAGGTGCATCTTCTCCTATTGTGCGACCATGGGTGCAGGGAAGATCTTTTGAAATTAGGTCCAATAACTTGGCCATTCAACCGGAGTTTCATGGATTTCCCAAAGAGGAACCATACCTTCACGTGAATGACTTCAGTGCCTTCTGCGAGACCATTAGGGCATAAGTGTTTACACCCAAAGAAGTTATGCTAGTACTATTCTAATTCACACTTAAAAGCAAATCTAAGAAATGGTTTCATTTTTTGCCACCTTCTAGCATCTTCACTTGGGAGCAATTACAATAGGTATTCCTGGAAGTATATTACACCCCACACAAAACATAGCTAGAACTGCCATCTGAACTTTTCAATAAAATCAAGATGAATCATGTCATAAGGCTTGAACAAGATTCAAGGAGCTATTACGAACATGTCCCCATCATGACATTCCTCAATGGGAGTTGATTTCATCCTTTTATGTTGGATTGTTCGCAGAAGATGTTAGAGATATCAACTCCACTAGTGCAGGCATGTTCATGAAAAACACAAAAGAGGAAGATTGGTTGTTATTATAAAAGTTAAGCATAAATTCAAAAAGGCAAGCTCAATCCCGTAGGAAGTCCAGGAACATAATTACCACAGATTCCACCACCACTGTGAGAGTTGAAGCACTGGAGCAAAAATTTTCCAATTTGGGTCAACTAGGGTAAGGTAGCTGTTAAAGCTACTAGTTCATTCAATGTATATCAAGGATGTGGAGAAGCAGGGCATGTTGCTAGAGATTTTCTAGATTTAGATGTAGGGTCAGAGCAAGTAAACTATAAGAAGGGTGATAGGCGACCTTATTGTTAGAGCTTTAAAGATTAGTATTAGTCTTTAGTTCATTTTTGTCATAGTATAGGGACTTATTGTGTAAATATATGTTCCTTTGTTTCTTGTATTAGTATAAATAGGATTATTTGTATTTTGCAGGTAAGACTTTTGCAACAGAATTCTCTCATTCTGTACTTGTAATCCTTTGCTAATATCAATGAAATCTCTATGAATTTATCAGATAATTTGCTTAGTTGATTACTTTGTGCATAATTATTGTCAATTGTAGTTCATCATTAGCACAGATCGATCCATTTGAACCTATCAAATGGTATCAGAGCTTTCGATTCAGTGTTTTAAGCCTGTGAATCACTTGAATTTGTGTTTTTATAGCAATTGATCAATAGATTGTGAATTCAGGTGTGTTTTATCATTAGAAACATGAATTGAATCACAATTGAGTGAGTTAACATCATCAAATCGGAATATTTGTCAGATTTGAGTTCGAACTGTTCTTCAAAAAGTCGAACACTAATTCTGCAAAAGTGTGATTATTTGTTGTTGATTGAAGGAAATTGATGTTAAAGGATTCATATTCGGTGTATTTCACACTTGATTGAAGAGTTTCAGATCAATTAATCAAGTTTTGAAAAGTTTGTTAAGATCATGTTGTTACGAAGAAGATGAATTAGGCGTTTTGAATGTTGATATCATCTAAAAAATCACCTAAGTGTTTAGGCGCATGAACACTGTTCAGACGTTTTAACACTGTTTAGGCATTTCAGATTGGTTGTTTTGACACTGTTTGTGAGCGTTTTAGCACTGTTTGGACGTTTTTCAGAAACTAAGTACCAGGCGCTTTGAAACTGTTCAGGCGTTTCATCACTGTTTGGGTGCTTTGGAACTGTTTGGGCGTTTTGATACTGTTCAAACGCTTCTACATTTGTGCATTTCAGAAATTCTCTAAGGCAATCCCTTAGGCGTTTCTAAGTCAAGTTGGGCGCTTCTCAACTATTCAGGCGCATCAAATTCAGACTTCTCTTCTAACACTTAAAATTTTTTCAAAAAATTAAAAATTACAAAAATATTGTAATTTCATTTCTTCAATCAAATCTTTAAACCAACAAAAATAGTATATTTTCTTAAATTCAAAACATAAAAATGGCAAAGTCTGAAGATTTAGAGAATAGAGTACCAAAGTTGAAGAACAGAGCTGACTTCAAGAATTGGTCACTCAGGCTGAAACATCACTTAAACTCAATTGATACTGGCTTATGGAAATCAACTGTGAAAGGACCTCACATCCCTGTTACTTCTGATGGTCCTGATGGTTTTGTATACACAAAAGATACTCAAGAGCCTTACCCAAAAGATGGATTACTTGGGGATGATCTAAAGAAGGTGAAGAATGATGTAAAAGCATATTCTATGTAAGGATTCCTTTAAGTCTGATGCAAACCAAAACATCCAAAGTCTCTCTGCAAGTAATGCACTAAGTACTGAAGTATAATTGCTTTGGAAGTTTTACACCATGCACTAGAAATATTCTAAGTGTAAAATCTTCCGAAGCCAAGACCAATATCTTCCGAAGCCAAATATGAAGTCTTCCGAAGCCTCAGAGACAAAGTCTTCCGAAGCTTCATCCTATGAAGACAGATTTCTTCCGAAGACTTTTAGTAACATGCTTTATCTGATGTACTGTTCCATAAAGCTGAATACCTTTCCGCTGCATCTCTGTAAAGTCACCAACTTACATGAGTTGGTGAATAGGTCCATGCTTTTGGTAACTGTACATTGAGGTCTTGAGTCTGTAACCTTCTACTTTATGTATTTTATCCTTTTTGTAATAGATAAGGATGTGAGCTATGGCATGTCATAGTCACAAGCTCAAAAGGCAGATATGCCTTTTGATTCTACAATTGATTTTGTTTGTGTCTAGTCAATTGTATCCAGCTGGCTTTCAAATTATAGCCGGCTGTAGGTTGTAGTATAAGTATTCCTTGTTCTAGTATCTTTCTTTATGCTTTGTAGCACTTGTAATAGAACTTGAGAAATCAATATACTGCATCCTTGAAACCCAAATCTCTTGTTCTGTCTCTTTATTATTACTTGTGTTCTTTGTATCATTATCTTGGTTAATCCAGTTTATCGTTTGATCAAGTTTGGTTAATCTCCTCTTTGTGTTGTTGTGTTGTTGTGTTGTAATTGTTAAGCCCTTAACCGGTCCTGCAATTGGTATCAGAGCATTTCAGGCTCTTGATATAAGATCTTACCATCTTAAGATCCCTCACACACACAAATACTAAACTTTCAAAATGGCATCCATTTCAAAGACTGATATGGAGACTGGAACCATGAACAAGTCCCCATTGATCACTCTTGATGACTTTGATACCTGGTGTATGAGAATGGAAGGTTTCATCAGGTCTCTAGACCCAAGAATATGGGAATCTGTCGAAAATGGACCTTTCATACCCAGCACTCCTTCTGTTACTGGTGCTGGTATGATCCCCAAAGATGTGGCTAACTACTCTGATGAAGATAGGAAGAGAGTAGAGATTGATAGAAAGGCCATGACTGCTCTTCAAATGCCCTTCCAAACTCTGTGTACAGAGGTTTCAAGAAGTGCAAAACAGCTAAACAGCTGTGGGATGCACTAAAACTGATGTATGAAGGCTCCTCTGAAGCCAAGGAGAACAAGAAGGATCTTCTGAAGCAGCAGTTTGAAAACTTCACCTTCAAAACAGGTGAAACCATGACTCAGCAATACTTCAGGTATGTTGAGATAGTGGATACCCTTGTGGATGGAGGAGTTCCTCTTGAAAACAGAGACATTGTAAGGAAGTTCATGTCCTCACTTCCTAGGCAATGGACACACTACTGTGTGGTGATCAAGAGGACTGAAAATCTAAAAACTCTTACTCTAACAGAGTTATATGGGATTCTCAGTGGCTACCAGATGGAGATGAACATGCAAGGTTCATCTGGCAACTCCAACAATCAATTGGGTTCAACCCTGCATGTTGTTGAAAGGGATAGAATAGAACCCCAACATCATCTCATATGCTACCCTGACAACTCACCAAAGGGTCCTTTCATCACCTTCCTGGAGACAACCAGGGAGAACTACACTCAAGGAAGCCCATTCCAAGAGACAAGCTCTTCTCAAGCCTTTGTGTCTTCTAATGAAAGTTGTGGCAACTCTCTTTTCACTCTTGAAGACCTGGATTGTATCCATCCAGATGACCTGGAATATATGGAAATAGTTCAGCAGATGGTCTTCTCACTCATAGAGCCAAGAAGTTTTACAAGAGAACTGGATGGAGGTTTCCAAGCAATGCAAGCAGTGGAAAGTTTGGCTTGGATAAAAGCAAAGTCAAGTGCTACAACTGTAACTTGATGGGCCACTTTGCTAGAGAGTGTAAGGCACCTAAAACAAATGGTAGCCAAGCACAAACCAGACCAAACTACACTGACAAAGCCCCGCAGAATGAGAAGCCAAAGCAACAAGCTGTTGTTGTTGTTGAAGAAGGAGGCTTTGACTGGAGTTTTCAGGTGGAAGATGCTTCTCCAAACCAAGCACTAATGGCAGATCATGATGAAGCCAAGGTATTGGAACATCTCTGTACTCCTGAATGCATTGCTAAAGTTAACAGATATAGGTCCTATAACTTGGAGATGAGATCTGATCTTGAGTCCTTAAACATTTTAAAATCTGATTTTAGAAAGTATGAAATGATTATAAACTAAAGATAGAGGACTTAGAGAAAACCATTTCAGTTCTAAAATATGAACATACAGATTTTAGGACTTAAATCCAAGATCTCATAACCAAGCTGATTGAGTGCCAGGCTGAGCTTGTGATCAGCAAAGCCAGGGCAGAAAAGAGTGTTCTTGAAGAAGAGACCTTCAAGAACATGATATCCTCATCCCTGCACAACAAAGTGTGTTATCAAAATAGACAGGGACTGGGATCAAATGAGATAGCTCCTCCACACACAATCTTGTCTGTAAGATCTCCTAGGTGTGGAACTTGTGAAGATGAGCTTCCTCTCATAGATCCTATAAGTAAAGAGGATGAAGAAGAGATAGTGAAGAATTCCTCTAAGAAGAGTGAAGAGGAGGATTCTACTAAGGGCCACTATCCTTCTGAGGAGAAGAAATCTACTGTGATGACCAAGTCAAAGAGAAAGAACTTGATCAGGAAGAGCAAAAGAAAAGCAAAGAAGGCTCAAGAGATCAAGGCTACTTTTGACTCTAAGCAGAAACAAGTTTTTATCTCTGTAGGGTTTGAAGTAGTAAAGACTAAAGACATCAACCAAAACTCCTCAGCTAAGAGTTCTGGTTCTTGTTCAAATCATCTCAGTACCAAGAAGAAGACTGATCTGTTGTGTACCACTACTGCACAGCCTGGACCATCAAACTCCAAGAACAGTTCACAGCCTAAAAGAACTGTCTCAGCATCTACAAAGATGAAGGTGGAGAAGGGATGTGACCAAAGACAGTCTTGCTCTAATAAGGAGACTCTTGTGAAGAAGAAAATGTTGTGTGTCATGTGTGAAAGTATCTCTCACATTGCTAAGGATTGTCCATACAATCTTAAAAGTACTGTCCATATGACCAAGACAAAGGCTTCAAAGAGTTTCAAAAAGATTCAAGCTTCGGAAGGAAAATTTGTTTCTTTCGGAAGCTCCAAATCAAAGAAGAAGGTAAATGGAAAATTATCTTCGGAAGGAAAAATTGGTCTCGGAAGAAAGGAATTCTTCCGAAGCACTGAAGTCTGCTGCAGTGACTGAAGAATCTTCCGAAGGTTCAGTCATCAAAACTTGTGAAGTCCCAAAAGCTTCCAAGGTTTTTAAGGTCAAGTCCAAGACTCCAAAGGTGGTGTGGAAGTCTAAGAAAGACCAAGTGACTGAAGTTTCTCCATCAACAACAGCTCAAGATCCCTCTTGCACAACCATAGGATCTATTACTGTTTCATTACCTTCTATTATACTTAGTGAGCCCAAGACAAGTAAGGCTTGGGTTTCCAAATGTAACTAATCATTTTCTTTGTGCAGGAACAGCTCAAGACAAATATGAATGTCTGGATCATTGATAGTGGTTGTTCCAAGCACATGACAGGCAATAGGTCACTACTCCATAACATTGAGAGAATTGATGGAGGACCAGTTGCTTTTGGAGGAGATGAAGGTGGTTACATTTCTGGAAGGGGCAAGGTCACAAATGGTAAGCTCAGCATTGAAAAGGTAAACTTTGTCAAAGAGCTTGGGTACAATCTTCTGAGTGTATCCCAATTTTGTGATCAGAGTCATAACATGCTCTTTACTGAGCATGAGTGCATTGTTCTCAAGCCTGGAGTGGTCATTCCTCATGAGCACATCCTGCTTAGAGCCCCCAGGAAAGGGAACATGTACAAGATGGATTTGCAAGAAACATCTCCCTCTGGAGAAGTTTCATGCTTTCTATCTAAAGCAAATAGTGATGAGTCTTTCCTATGGCATAAAATAATGTGCCATGTAAACTTTAAGAACATGAATAAACTAATTAAACATGATTTGGTAACTAGAATGCCAAAGAAAGAGTTTACAAGTGATTATCATTGTGTTGCATGCCTGAAAGGGAAGCAACATAAGGTATCTCACAAGCCTAAGGAAAAGAACTCTATCACTACTCCCCTACATTTGTTACATATGGATCTCTTTGGCCCCACCAGTGTAATGAGTCTAGGAAGGACCTCTTATTGTTTGGTGATCACAGATGATTTTACAAGATTCACTTGGGTTTTCATTCTTAGAACTAAGGATGAAACCCCTGAGATTATGAAGAATTTATCTTAAAAATTGAGAATCAAAGTGATCACAAGGTCAAAACCATAAGATGTGATCAAGGGACTGAATTCAAGAATCAAATCCTTGATACATTTTGTGATGATAAAGGTATTACAAGACAATACAGTGCTCCCAGGACTCCTCAGCAAAATGGTGTTGCTGAGAGGAGAAACAGGACACTAATTGAAGCTGCAAGAACTATGTTGTCTGACTCTAAACTACCCATCACCTTCTGGGCAGAGGCAGTAAATACTGCTTGCTATGTGCAAAACAGAGTTTTAGTAGTTAAGACTTATGGTAAGAATCCTTATGAACTTTGGCACAAGAGAAAACCTTTCATTGGTTTTCTCAGGTCATTTGGATGTCCCTGCACCATCTTGAATACCAAGGATCAAATTGCCAAGTTTGCTGAGAAATCAGATGATGGACACTTCATTGGATACTCTTCCCAAACCAAGGCTTATAGAGTATACAATCTCAGAACTAGAATTGTTGAGGAGTCAGCCAATGTGACTTTCAATGAACACACACCCTGTGTGGCTGGTTCTGGTCCTGATTGGCTATTTGATCTTGATTTAGTTACCAACTGTTTTAACAAATCTTGTGAGAATGTTTCAGGATCTGCAGAAAATCTAAATACAGGTGATCCTGATCCAAGATTTGAGCTAGGAAGACCCTCATCTCATACATCTTTAGCTCCAGTTGGAACTACTTCAGCAAATGAGGTTTCTATCAGCACTACAATGACAAATTCAGCTGATACATCTGGTGTGCCTTCAAATTCCAGCTCAGAGGCTCCACAACCAGATAAAGATACCTCAATTGTGGAAGACAACAATGGTGATGGTGAAAGTGATCAGGAATTCCTTGATGCTAATAACCACACCATAGATGACAACATTAATGATGTCACACACTCATTGGATCAAGTTAATCTTAATAAGTGTGGTGATGTGGAGGGTGAATTATCTATGCCAGATCTAAATTTCTCAAATTTGGATCTTTCTCAGCAACTTGCTGTGATCCCTCAGCTAAGGATCCACAAGTCTCACCCCACCACAAACATCATTAGAGATGTTGTCACAGGGGTAAGAACAAGAGGACAAACCCATGAAGCAAATGTTTGTCTTCACTCTTGTTTCTTATCCTAGATAGAGCCAAAGAAAGTTGATGAAGCTCTAAAGGATGGAAGTTGGGTTGAAGCTATGCAACAAGAGTTGCTTCAATTCAAAAGGCAAAAAATTTTTGGAACCTTTGTCCTCTTCCTCATGGGAAGACTACCATTGGAACCAAATGGGTTTTTAGGAATAAGAAGGATGATAGAGGCATTATCATCAAGAACAAGGCAAGACTAGTTGTTCAAGGATACACACAAGAAGAAGGGATTGACTACACTGATGTCTTTGCTCCTGTAGCAAGATTAGAAGCTGTTAGGATATTCCTAGCATTTGCTGCATCCAAGAACTTCAAGGTCTTTCAACTTGATGTAAAGTGTGCTTTTCTGTATGGAGTGATTGATGAAGAGGTTTATGTCAAACAGCCACCTGGTTTTGTAGACCCTGATCATCCTGATTATGTCTGCAAGCTTGACAAAGCTCTTTATGGGCTGCATCAGGCACCCAGGAAGTGGTATGAGACATTATCTAAGTATCTTTGTAAACATGGATACAGGAGAGGTACTATAGATGGAACTCTCTTCATCAAAGGACAGGGAAATGACTTATTGCTAGTTCAGGTATATGTAGATGACATCATCTTTGGTTCAACTAAGCCAAAGCTCTGCAAAGACTTTGAGAAGCTGATGAAAGACAGATTTGAAATGAGTGCAATGGGAGAACTCAATTTCTTTCTGGGAATTCAAGTGAAGCAAGTTGAAGATGGCATCTTCATAAGTCAGTCAAAGTATGTTCAGGACATACTCAAGAGGTTTAACATGACTAATTGTAAGATTGCTAAGACACCCATAGCCAGAAACCACTCCCTTGGACCTGATCTTGAGGGGGAGTGTGTAGATGAACATTTATACAGGGCTATGATTGGGTCTCTCTGTACCTTACAGTTAGCAGGCCTGATATCATGTTTGCTACATGTATTTGTGCAAGATATCAAGCCAATCCTAAGATGTCTCACCTCATCACTATAAAAAGGATTTTAAGATACCTCAAAGGTGCTTTAACGCTTGGTTTATGGTATCCAAAGAATCCTGACTTCAATCTGTATGCTTATACAGATAGTGATTATGGTGGTTGTAACATGACTGCAAAGTCTACATCTGGGGGATGTCAATTTCTTGGTGGAAGGGTTGTCTCATGGCAATGCAAGAAACAATCCTCTGTGTCTGCATCAACTGCTGAGGCTGAATACATTGCTGCTGCAAGTTGCTGTGCTCAAGTGCTTTGGATTCAAAATCAGATGCTGGACTATGGATTTAACTTCAAGGAGACTCCTATCCACATAGACAACAATAGTGCTATCTCTATCACTGAGAACCCTGTGCAGCACTCAAGGACCAAACACATCAATATCAGGTATCATTTAATAAGAGATAACTATGAAAAGGGATTAATTAAACTAGTCAAAGTTCATACAGATGAACAATATGCTGATCTGTTTAAAAAAGCTTTTGATGAACAGAGATTTAAATATCTAATATCAGCTATTGGGATGATTAACTTTGAGTAGATCTTTTCTTAAAACTAATTCTAATTATTTCTTAAAATATGTGTGTCATAAGTTGTCTAGTTCATCACTTTCATAAGCTCATGTTTCTTTGGATATAAAATCCTTTTTGAAGACTTTCCTTAGATTTTGGAAAATTTTCTGATCCTTCGGAAGATATACTTTTACCTTCGAAAGAAAATCATGTCTTCAAAATAAATAACTGTCTAAGAAATTTTACCTTCGGAAGAAGTCTAAATCTATCTTCCGAAGCTTAAATTCTTGTCTCAGACACTTATTTGTTTTTAAGGACTTTTTTCTTCCAAAGCAAAATTAACTCTCGGAAGCTTTGTTGTTTCATATACAAAGCATTCAAGTGTTTATTTCTCTTCCGAAGCAAAATTTTCAAGACTCTCAGGAAAATCTTCCGAAGTCATTTTAGCTTCGGAAGCTTTTTCATTAAAACTTCCGAAGATAATTTACCTTCGGAAGCTTTTCGAATTCCAAGAAAACTACTTTTTGAGCAAAAGTAAACTACTTTTTCAGAGGTGGGACCGACTTTCGGATTTCAAAGTTTATCCTCTTTCATTAACTTTGGTTCAAATCCCTTTTCACATAAATACCCA
Source organism: Flaveria ramosissima (assembly GCA_025215565.1). Classification (NCBI taxonomy): domain Eukaryota; kingdom Viridiplantae; phylum Streptophyta; class Magnoliopsida; order Asterales; family Asteraceae; genus Flaveria; species Flaveria ramosissima. The sequence continues at coordinate 25,431,059 of CM046046.1, read as the reverse complement.
ACGGTTCCCCCTCTTCCTCACTATCTTCTTCAATTCCACTATTCCTCAAACCTAATTCCCAAAACCGCCTTTGCTTTTTACCTTTCTTCAACCTTAAGCTTCTCAAATGGCCAACCTTAACCGCAGAAACAACCTAGATTTCTCCATGCAACTTCACAGGCAACACAACCAGGTTGCTCTGTTAAGCTCTGAGAAAGATGAAAGTTTCTCAGAGATTTGCCAATTCTTAACTCTATCAAATTATTTCACGTCCCTAACCATTGATCCTACTCTGTATGAGGATCATTTGCTTGAATTCTGGAAGACCTGCCAAGAGGTCATTATGGATGGGGAGAAGGCACTGTCTGCCACAGTGCAAGGGAGGACAATCTTCATCACTCCGGCCATCATCAATACTCATTTGCAGCTGGATGATGAAGAAGGTGAGTTGTCCTTCCCAAAGGAAGCTGTCAATCATTCCTTTGAGCAGATGGGCTATGAGGGAAATTTCTCTGTAAAGACCTTCAGGAAAGGGAAGGTCTCATCCCAGTGGAAATACCTACTCCATGTGGTTATCCACAGCTTGTCAAACAAGCATGGTGGGTGGGACCAGATTCCTGAGGATCTCTCCTTCATAGTGCATGGAATGGTTCAAGGGGTCAAGTTCAGGTACTCTCAATTTGTTTATACCAATTTACTTGCATACTTTGACTCCTTAGAGTATTACATATTTCCTAGATATGTTCAACACATTCTCAACTGTGAACTGGGCTCACAGTTGAGGGAAACAGATAATATTCTTAAATTGGGACAGATGAAGCCCGGCATCTTTAAAATCATGAAGAAGCCAACTGTAGGCTTCTCAGGGGTAGAAACAGCCCTTGTCCCCAAAATATCAGAGCTCATTGCTCAAGGTGACAACCTAGCAAAACAAGCTAGTGTTGAACCCACACTTTCTACCTCTTTACCATTAAAAAGGCCTCAAATAACCCTAACCTACCAAAGAAAATCCAAACGAATCCCTGCTCAAGCTATTGAGTCTGTGCAGGTCCCCATATACTCACCTTTACAGGAGGAAGTGGACACTAGAGCTCCCACTTCCCCTGAGGAGCAAACCACTCCCATCTCTTCAACTATCAGGGATGAGGTTCCTCATGCTCACCCTGATGAGCTCACAAGCCCAACAGCCTTAAGCCTTCACTCTGAGTCTCAACACTCAAGTGAACAACCTTCAGGGGACAGTTACCATCCCCAGCCTTTAGATCTAAATCAACCCATTCCCAACCTTTCCTTCTATGCTGATGAAGACTTAGGATTCAGTGAGTACCATGAGTCTCTCTTCTCTTCCCCTACTCAAAGAGAGATGAGTACTTCTGAGTCTCCTCAGTCTAGCCCACATCAGTCACCTATAACTGAGGTGGACACTTCTGAACCTGTTCAGGATGTCCATATGGAAGAGGCTCTCACTTCTGCAAGTGATTACATCATTAAGACCTCAACCATGGCAACTCAGCCCACTGACATCTCAACTGAGCTTGCTAGATGAAAACCAGCAGCCAAGACCCTCAAGCTGGTGGTGAGAGAGAGGACTTTGGTCCAATCATCTCATCCCCCAATGATTCTTCTGATGAAGAAGAGGGGAATCTGAGACAAATGGTGCACAAATTGTCTAAAACATGCACTTACCTAGTCTCAAAGGTCAGTCACCTTGAATCTCAGGTGACTACCTTACAAAACAGGGTCAATGATCAGCAACTTCAGATTTCATATCTTAAGGAAAAACTAGCTGGGAGACCTTTAAGAAGAGCTCAACCAGGAACACAAGAACCTATTGATGTGATTGATTTATCCTCCAACTCACCTATGCAAGTAGGTGATGCTACCAAAAATGGGGAGAAAGTTATTGCAGCCACAGAACCCGGGAGTTCTTCACAGAGAATGGACATAGAGGACTCACCATCCTCACTTGCAATTGTGCATTCTTAGCAACTTCCTCAAGTTCACATTAATGTGGATTCTATAGACTCTATCATCAGGAGTCTCTTTGAGGAAGGTATACCAAGGGCTGTGTCATCCCCACCTCAAGGAACTTCAAACTACATCATAAGGTGGAGGTATGATGCTGACAGAAGAGCCCTTATTCTTCACAGAGTTCAAGGGCAACAAGAAGTTTTTTGTCTTTCAAAATTTGAACTTCTATGAAAGTTTGGATCTAGTCAATATGCCACTTGTCGATCCAAGCAACTCAAGACAAGCTGACAGATTGGCTCAAAGAATCCAAGACAAGATCACTACAAAGTTCAGTTTAAGAAGGAGACATAGGCAATTAGGCAATGTCATCGGTCAACTGGATGTTAAGGTGGACCCTAAGAGTAGTTTCATAGGGGAAACCTTGACTGAAGGCCCAGTGGCAGAACCTGAGACCCCTGTCTCATCATCATCAACTGCTGCAGAGATTCACACTCCCTCTGAGACACCTGCTGGTGAAGGTGTTTCTCAGCCTCTCTCTGGCCAGAGCATGGATGCTACACCAAGCAATGAAGGCCAAACCTCTATCCACCCTGAGTCACAAAGGTCTGTGGGTGACAAAGGGAAAAGGATTTTGACTCCTGAGGAAATTGAGGAGGAAGAAAGAGAGAGAGGAAGAGGAAGCTAAGGGGAGAAAGTTCCTCTGGGTCTTCAGGTTTTATGCAAGCTGCAATCAGGGCTGCCCCCAGACCAAATACTCAAGATGATGAGTTTAGGGCAGTTAGGATTACTTATCTGCAGACCAGGAACTATGACATTGATGAAATCATTTCTCTTCCCTTAGAACAACTAAATGAACTGGCTGACATGGAAGTGTCAAGAGAGATGAAAGAAAAAGAGGATGCAAGGTTACTTCTCCAATTCAAAGAGGAGAAAAGACAGAAAAGACTCTACAAGCATGCTCCTACTCTCTCCCCAGTTCAAGAAAGCCCTGTACAAGAAGATGTGGTTCAACAAGAACCTCAGGTAGACAAAGAAGAAGATAGGATCAAAATTATCAACTACCTGAGTGCCACAGGCTTCTATCAGGCAGATGCACTTCTTCCCTTGTCCTATGACTTTGTTGAGTTTGAGTAGTTAAAACAACTTGAGCTTGAGGTTAGTCAAGGAGAGAAAGACAACTAAGAAGAAGCTAAGGGAAGAAGCTGCAAAGTCAAGAGCCATCATCCAAAAGAGCATGAAGAAGTCTGCTGACAGAAAAAGGATGATGAGCTTCTTGAAGCTATATGGATTCTCCGAAAGGAGACTTGGCCCTATGTCTCTATCCACAATGGATGAGCATATAAGGGTAATCAAGCAGAAGATTAAGAGTGGTGAACTGATTGACTTACACTCTCTTCCAAGTCAAGTCCCACCTGAAGTGGAGGTTAAGGTTGAACAACCTGAGACAACACAACCCGGATCTCCTGCTGAGCCTCAGCAAGCTTCATCTTCTGATCCACAGCAGGGTCAAACTCCCACTACTTCTGAACCTGTGAGGGAGGAACACCCAACTGAGAAAGACAAGGATGATCAACAAGGTGCTGCAGACAAGTCTTCTCAGTTAAAGTCATCTAAGAGGAAGAAGAGGATGGCTTCTAAACCAAAGTCTAAGAAGAAGAAGCCTAAATCATCTACCTCTACACCTCAGGCTGAGTCAGATCAACCTGAGGAAGTGCATGAAAAGGCAGCCCAATCAACTCCAATGCAAGTGGCTCCTCTAGCAGCTGAGACACCCATCTTATCCTGGACCTTCTCTACCAATCCAGAAAGATGGCATGTAATCAGAGATCAAGGTGTTGAGAATGTCTATATATGGCAAGACATAATCAACTTACCTCTGCATGATCTCTTTGAGATGAGAATATACTATGAAAGTCTGAATGATCCTGACCATCTAATGAAGAAGGGTATGGTCATGATTGTGTTGAAGACTACTAACATCTGAAGATCTTCTAAATGTTTTGATAGCATCAGCCTAGGGGGAGTTTGTAAGGATTTCTTTAAGTCTGATGCAAACCAAAACATCCAAAGTCTCTCTGCAAGTATGCACTAAGTACTGAAGTAGAATTGCTTCGGAAGTTTTACACCATGCACTAGAAATATTCTAAGTGTAAATTCTTCCGAAGCCATGACCAATATCTTCCGAAGCCAAATATGAAGTCTTTCGAAGCCTTAGAGACAAAGTCTTCGAAGCTTCATCCTATGAAGACAGATTTCTTCCGAAGACTTTTAGTAACATGCTTTATCTGATGTACTGTTCCATAAAGCTAGACACCTTTCCGCTGCATCTCTGTAAAGTCACCAACTTACATGAGTTGGTGTAAAGGTCCATGCTTTTGGTAACTGTACTGCAGGATCGGGTTTGTCACTTAAACACTTGTGATTCTCTCAAACTCGCTTATAATAACACTCAAATGAGATGAAGCAATGCCTTTAACAAGAGTTGATAATAATATAATAAGTAATCAAAGGAACAAGCAGAAATATATTTTCAAGGTACTTGTATATATTACTTCTCAACTCGAGATTACAAGACACTTACAAGCATGAAACAAGAGTTACAATGAGAAACTATATATACTAGATCCTACAGCCGGTTATACTTGATACCAGCTGGAAACCTACGACTAAAGCATATACTACAATGCTATAGTTAAGGTATCTTAGATAAAGTATTATCTAAGATATAGTAGTCATGACATGTCCATGACTTACCTTTTGTCACCAACTAAAGATGGCTACTGTACTTAACATAAAAAGGGAAATAGTAGATTAAAGTATGGTCAACTACATGGCTTTTGAGAAAACGCCATGCAGTATCTCAGAGATTTGCAGCGGAGTGTCAGACAGGCCATACTTATGTCCACTGGATAATAGAAGTGTCTTCCGAAGGTTAACTGGCTTCGGAAGAACAAGTTCTTCTGAAGCCACTTATACTTCGGAAGATGCTTCTATGCTTCCGAGGCTTTGAGGACTTCTTGTACTTTGGAAGTTGACTTCAGATCTTTGTCTTTAAGTCTTGATCTTCGGAAGTAGCTTCTTTGTCTTCGGAAGTTGGAGTTTTCCTTCGGAAGTGCATTTTACACTTAGACTTCGGAAGAGCTCCTTCTTCCTTCGGAAGTTCCATACTTAGCTTCGGAAGTCCTTTGTATGTTGTACTCAAAATCTTCTAAGTGACTTAGTTTTAGTTACAACAGCCTCTCTAGATCCAACAAACTCCCCCTAGGCTGATGCTACCAAAACTTCACTTATTTCTGCTTCTCAAAGCTTTCAGCACCAGGGACAAAAGATATTTGTCTGTCTCTCTGTTCTTCCCGGAAGTAGTGCTGAGAAGCTTGTACAAGTCATTCGTGGATAGGAAATCCAGTCTATCACTTTGAATGACATGTACCCTCTGTTGTGACCCCCTGAAGAGAGTTAGTTGATGGGAGTTATAGTCATACTCCCATCTAACTATGGTCTCAAGTTCAGGACCTTCAACCATTTGAAGAAAGGCTTTGCCTTTGGTTGCTGATCCTTTCCTTTCCTCCTCCTTTCTCAGTTTCAACTCCTCTTCAACCTTGCTTCTAGCAGTAAGCTCGGCCATATGAGGGCTGCCTAGGTGATTTCTGATGTGGGCAGCTACATCGGAGTTTGAAGGGTTGGAGAATGGTTTCTCTGCTAACTCAGCAATGTCAAACCTGCTTAAGTGTAGCAGAGATGAGGCATTCAGCCTGTTGAGCTCTCCATTCTCTCTCTCAACAACAAAGTTGTGAGAAGAGTCTTCGAACCTCCATTGGATTATCTTCTTTCTGGGTGCAAGAGGTTGTCTTGGTACCCTATCTCCTTTCTTTGTATCCAGTAGAGTCACCAGCTTTCTCCTCAGCTTCTTTTCTTCCTCATTCAATGTATCTGAATTGAGGCCAAGGAGTTTTGCAGCTAGGTCCAAAGTTCCTCTGGGCAGATCAAGAAATTGATCTCTTGTGAGGGAACTTGAGGATCCATCAACATAAGTCAAGTTGACAGAATCCTCCTCACAGGAGATGTCACTCAGAGTTGTACAGTTGATGAGCTTAGTCTTGACCGCCTTGAATTCCTCCATAGAGAGATGTTTGGAAGGCTGAGGGGATGGTTTGATTGGTTGTTGGGTAGGTTTAGGAGTTTGGGTTCTGGTTAAGGTTTTGGGTTGGATGATGGGTCGTTTAGGTGGTTGAGGTGAAGAGGTTGGTGGGTGTGATGGTGTAGGTTCAGGGGTGAATGGTTCATAAGTGGGTTCAGTTCTGATTGGGAAGGGAAAGGGTATAGGTTCAGGTTGAGGTTGGGTTTGGATTTTGGGTTGAGAGGTTGCTTTGACGGTCATCCCCTGTCCCCTTCTATACATCTCTTTCCTTCTCCCTGCGCGAATGTTAGCCTTGATGTCACTGACATGTCGCTGGAGAGTCTTCTCAGACATGGGACCCACCTGCCTGCCAGAGAAGCCGTGAGCTTTGAGATAACTCTTCATCCAGGCTTTCTCACCTATCGTCTTGGCGGCAGACAGTCCAGCTTCTTCTTCTTTCTTCCTCCTTTCCACAAGCTTCTCCCTTGCATCTTTCTTTCTCTCCTTCTCCATTTGATCTTGCTCTTTGTTGAAGAGCCATAAGATTGTATCACTGTTATGTGGAGACAACTCATCTTGAGAGAATCCTCTGGAGAGTAGGAAAGTGATCCTTTCTCTCCTGAGCTGCAGATCAGCTTCCCTTTCCTTTCTCTGCCTTTCCTCTTCTAAGGCCAACCTTGCAGCCTCTTCTTTTTGCTGTTTTAGCAGCAAGGTTGCCTTTTCCAGCTCTATCAACTCCTCTAATGGTAGCAGGAGTACATCTTCAGAAGCAGCCCCTAGACTGACAAGTCTGTCTATAACCTCTACCCTTCTTCGATTGTTAACTGCCTCCTGGTTGGCTGCAGCTGCTTTGGTACTTGCAGCTAACAGTTTCCCAGTTGGTAGTCTACCTTTCCTTTTGAGCTTCTCCAACCTTTCTTCTTCCTGAAGCTCTTCCGAAGTCATCTTCCTCTTGCCTTTTATGTCTTCGGAAGTGCTAGACTTTAGGGGTTCTTGGATAGAAGATCCAGGTTGGGTAGTAGAGGTGGGAGCTGGAGTCGATACAGATGTTAGAGCCAATGGTTGGCTGAGAAAGTCCTCCCTATTAACCTCAGATGCAAGTTCCAGAATTGCATCTGTGACTATTAGATCATCAGAAAGAGAAAATAATCCTTCCGCAGCAGTAATCTCAGCTTCGGAAGTTTGAGCTTGTTCTTCCGAGGCTTTGAATTGTGCTTCGGAAGTCTGTGAAAATGCACTTTCTGACCCAACTGTTTCGGTTGCTGGGCCATCAGTCCTAGTTTCCCCTTCGAAGTTAATCTCAGGTTCCACTTGGACCTTAGGTTGACCAACTTCCTCTACAGTGGTAGGAGGTGCATTCAACCTCTAAAGCTCTTGAGCTCCGAAGTAAATCACAGACATATCTGGGCTAGGCTGTTCTATGAGGGATTCCAAAAGGAACTTGTTGAAGAACCTATTGAGATCCTGGAGCATCCTTTGATCCACTTGAAAGACAACTGGAGAAGGCTCAGGGAAGATAACAGCTTGTTGCAATGGATATCTTGAGCTCAAAGAAGTAAGATCTTGACCTTGGGTTTCCTGTCTTTGGCTTTGTCTCTCAACACTCTCCCCCTTTTTGGTAGCATCATCCTGAGAGCTAGATGAGCTAGAGGAAGAGGTCAAGGAGACCTGAACTGGTACATGCCTAACAGATCTCTCAATCTGTTTCTCAGCTAGTTTGGCCTTGAGAGTTTCAATCTCAAGTTGCTGAGTGGCAGACCTATCCTCTAAAGTCTTAACCTTTGATTCAAGGTTTGAGACTTTAGAAAGTAGGTCTTGAATGGTGAGTTGCATACTTCCCTCATCTTCTTTTGAAGAATCACAGGGAGATGAGGTAACATACCTGGTATGTTCATCCTCACCACCAGATGTGGTTTCTTGGCACCCTGGTTTCCCTTGCACAATGATGTCTCTTTCAGAGGCATCAAAGGGCATGGTTGCCGTAGATTCAGTCTGACTGTCGTTACCACTGTCCTGAGGATCCATTGAGGCTCCTTCAGTAGTGGCAGCTGAATCTACATGAGTCCCCTCCACATCAGTGGGACTCACCTCAGTAGGGCTTTGCTGGTGTGGGCTAGAGATAAGGGGTCTCTCTAGGCTCTGTTGATCCTTGAGAGGGTGTTGTGGATCAACTTCATCGCCTTTAAGAGACATAATCTCTTCACTAGCTCCGGTCAAAAGGTCAGTAAAAGAAAAGGAGTGAAGACCTAAATGACCCGGGACTTTGATCAATGTCAAAAGGCATTGAGCTGTCCCTTTGTGGTTGCTCAGGGGAGTATAGAGACTCACCCTAAGGGCTATCAGCAGGGGTTTTGGGCTCATGGGTCTGAGACTGAGGAGACTCAAGACCCATATTAAGGTCAATAGTGAAGGATGGGTGGACCTCTGGCTGAGTGGGAGCCCTTTGTTCCACTCTAGCCTTTTTGGATTGAAGAGGAGGGGCTTGTTCAATCAAAGTAGATTGAACAAGGGTTCGTTTGGAACATCTTTGGTATGTAACAGTAATGGGTGGAGAAGGTAGATTTGGGATGGTGAAGGTAGTTGCTGGTGTGGGTTCATCACCTGTGGGGTGGACAGGGATGTCACCAGGAGCCATTGGCTCAATCATACCTGGAAGTAGTGCGGTATCTCTTCCAGTGTAGTTGGTAGACACTCTTTTCAAGATCTTGAAGATGGTCGGCCTCATTTGGGGAGCAGACAGAGCAGCTGCACAAACAAGCTTACCCTGATCCAGCTCACAGTTTATGATGTGCTGGAGAAACCTGGGATACATAAAGAATGTGTCCCTTTGCAGATTTCTCATAAGGTTAGTCAGCACAAACCTTGAATAGTTGAAGCGGAGGCTTTGTACCAACCCGTGAACTAAGCACCCAAGTTCATACGGGATTTGATCCCATCCCCCAGATTTGTTAGATAGACAGTGAAGAACCACATGCAGCAGGAACTTCCACTTGTGGGAGAAGTTGAATTTGTAGACCGTTGACCTGCTTACATCTCCACCGTATCCCATTTGGAGATAAGAACTATCTAAATCTGATTTGGGGAATTTCGTCGGAGCGCCCTCATCATGGAGCTCAAGATGCTCCCTGATGATCTGTTCAGAGATGACTAACTCTTGGCCACAAATGCTTGACCTTATAGCACGAACCCCGTTTAGGGTTTCAATCCGACCATTTGCCCAAAATTCGGACATTTGGTTTGAGTAGATGGTAGGGTTTACGGTCAAAGCAGTGTAGTATGAAGATTGGGCTAGGAAAGAAATGATATCTGAGAAGTCAGCATCCCTTGAAGAGTCAAGGAGTGCGACCTGGTTGTGCTGAGGGTTTAAGGCCATTGAGGAAGATGACAGAAGAATAGTTCGGAGTAAGGTAAATTGGAGAAGAAGAAAGCTTTTAGGGCAGTAATTTGGGTAAAAAGAGTGTAAGTGATTAACCAGAGGTATTTAAATGGGTGAAATGGCGGTTTAAAGGGTGGTTTGGATAAGATGATGTGAGGGTTCAGTGGATGATGTGACATGGGCGGTAAGGTTAGACCATTTAAATAATCCGACATCATTAACAAAATCTTTACTTTTTACAGTGTGGGTCCCAAAAGATTTGCGTTACACAGTAAAATCTTTCTTCCGAGTATAAAGCATTTCCGAAGGTAAAGTTCTTCCGAAGGCAAATTTACTTCCGAAGGTAAATTGCTTACTTCCGAGAGTATATGTTGCTTTCAGATGGAGTGTGTTAAGTGCTTCGGAAGTAGATCTGAGGTGAACTCAATCGCTTCTTCCGAGACTTAACACTCTTCCGAGAAGAAAATTATCCTGTGAGAAATTTGCTTCGGAAGATATGCAAGATATCTTCCGAGGGTTAATTTCTCTTCGGAAGAACTTATACTTAGATAAATTTAAGAAAAGATCTTTTGTAACAGGGCTTAGATTGTTTTGACATAAGACTTTACACATTAAAAAGGTTTTCAATTAGATTAACTAATCAATGTTTATCATCCCAATAGCTGTAATGAGATATTTAAATCTCTGTTCATCAAATGCTTTGGTGAACAAATCAGCATATTGTTCATTTGAATCAACTTTGATTAGTTTGATAAGATTTTTCTCATGAATATCTCTAATGAAATGATACCTGATATCAATGTGCTTTGTCTTGGAGTGCTTCACTGGATTTTCAGTAATGGATATAGCACTGTTGTTGTCAATGTGGATAGGAGTGCTCATGAAGTTGAATCCATAGTCTATCATCTGGTTTTGAATCCACAGCAGCTGAGCACAGCAACTAGCAGCAGCAATGTATTCAGCTTCAGCAGTTGATGTAGAGACACAGGATTGCTTTTTGCATTGCCATGAGATGATCCTTCCACCAAGAAATTGACATCCACCTGATGTTGATTTCTTGTTGATGTTGCAGCCACCATAATCGCTATCAAAGTAACCATAGAGATTAAAATCACTATTTCTTGGATACCAGAGACCTAATTTAGGTGCTCCTTTGAGGTATCTGAGGTTCTCTTGGCAGCAATTAGGTGAGACACCTTTGGAGCAGCCTGATATCTTGCACAGATGCAAGTTGCAAACATGATATCAGGTCTACTTGCTGTGAGTTACATCAGAGAACCAATGATTGCTCTATACTGATGTTGATCAGTATCCTCCCCCTTAGAATCAGGGCAGAGATCATGGTTTCTGGGTATAGGTGTCTTTGCTTTACAATCCTTCATATCAAATCGCTCTAAGATATCATTGACATACTTAGATTGATTGATGAAGAACTCTTCCTTCAATTGCTTTACCTGAATTCCAAGGAAAAAGTCCATTTTTCCCATAGAACTCATCTCGAACTTCTTCTTCATAATGCTCTCAAAGTCTTTGCACATTTGGTCATTTGAGGAACCAAATATGATGTCATCAACATAGACTTGAACAAGCAAAATGTCTTTCCCATACTTTCTAATGAAGAGAATCTTATCAATGGTACCTCTAGTATAACCATTCTTTAGGAGAAATTGAGACAATGTCTCATACCATAGCCTAGGTGCTTGGTGCAGCCCATATAGAGCTTTATCCAACTTGCACACAGAGTTTGGATGCTGTGGGTCTTCAAATCCTGGAGGCTGGCATACGTAGACTTCCCTATCTATATCCCCATATAGAAAGGCACACTTGACATCAAGCTGGTAGACAGTGAAATTCTTGGATGCAGCATAAGCAAGGAAGATCCTAACTGCCTCAAGTCTTGCAACAGGTGCAAAGACATCAGTATAATCGATTCCTTCCTCTTGAGTGTATCCTTGAACCACCAGTCTTGCCTTGTTCTTGATAATCAAGCCTCTATCATCTCTTTTGTTCCTGAATACCCATTTGGTGCCTATAGGTACTTGACCAGATGGTAGCGGACATAGGTTCCAAACCTTTTGTCTTTTGAATTGAAGCAGCTCCTCTTGCATTGATTCAACCCAGCTACTATCTTTCAAGGCATCTTCCACCTTCTTGGGTTCCATTTGGGATAAGAAGCATGAGTACAAGCAGACATTCCCATTATGAGTTTGTCCTCTTGTTCTCACACCCTCAGAGACTTCCCCTATGATGTTTTCAGCTGGATGAGTATTGTGAATTCTGAGTCTTGGAATCACCTCCAGTTGCAAAGATAAGTCCAAGTTGGACATATTTTGCTCAGGAGCTTGAATACTTGGTCCAGCTGTTGTTTCAAGCTCATTCAATGAGGACTGATTGAATGAAATAGAAACATCATCATTTCTTTGCTGTGAAACATCATTAACAGTTGCCTGTTCCTTCAAAATGCTGCTTCCATCAGCTTGGTGTTGTGCAGGATCACCTGAAGAGATTTGAAAATCAGCAGGTGAATCCCTTGTTGAAGTTCCACTATCTCTTGAAATGGTTATGCTGTCAGATCTTTCAATAGTGGGAGCTTGATTTGTTGCAGCTCTTGGAGAACTTGGAGTAGGTCTGGGAAGCTCAAACAGTTGATCTTTATTAGAATTACTTTGAGCACCTGTTCCAGCTGAAACATTCTCACAAGATGGTTTAGAATAGTTTGGAAACAATTCTAAATCAAAGATATGATCAGGTCCATTCCCCTAACACAAGGAGTGTGCTCATTAACTACAATGTTGGAAGATTCCTCAAATTGTTGGTTTTTAATATTATAAACTCTGTATGCTTTAGAATGGGAGGAATATCCAACAAAGATAGCATCATCTGACTTTTCAGCAAATTTTACCAAATTGTCTTTTGTGTTAAGTATGGTACACCTGCTGCCAAAGGACCTTAGAAAGCCAATGAACGGTGGCCTCTTGTTCCATAACTCATAAGGGGTCTTTCCATGTGGCTTTACTACAAGAACTCTATTCTGCACATAGCATGCAGTGCTGACTGCCTCTGCCCAGAATGTTAGAGGCAGCTTTGAATCAGCTAACATAGTCCGAGCAGCCTCAATAAGTGTCCTATTTCTCCTCTCAGCAACACCATTTTGTTGAGGAGTTCTAGGAGCACTGTATTGTCTGGCAATCCCTTTTGAGTTACAAAATGAGTCAAGAACAAAGTTCTTAAACTCAGTCCCTTGATCACTTCTAATTATTTTAACCTTGTGATCAACTTGATTTTCTATTTTAAGAATAAAAGATTTTAAAGTTTCAGCAGTTTCATCTTTAGTTCTTAAAAAAATACCCATGTAAATCTAGTAAAATCATCAACTACCACAAGGCAATATGATTTCCTTCCAATGCTCATTATACTTGTGGGACCAAATAGATCCATGTGCAATAAGTGTAATGGAGTGGTGATGGATTTAACAACTTTGGATTTATGAGAAGACCTGTGTTGTTTCCCTTTCAGGCAAGCAACACAGTTATCTTTGCAGAAAAATTCCTTTTTAGGCAAACCATGTACCAAGTTATTTTTAGCCAATTTATTCATTGTCTTAAAATTGACATGACACATTCGTTTATGCCATAGTGTTGACTCATCACCATCAGCTATGGAAAGAAAGCATGATACTTCTCCTATTGGGGAAGCATTGTTCATATCAAGCTTGTACATATCCCCTCTCCTGGGATATCTAAGAAGCACCAATTCCTGAGGAATTGTCATCCCAGGTTTAAGGATGATGCACTCATGTTCTGTGAAAAGCATTTGATGCTTTTGATCACAGAATTGAGAAACACTTAACATTATGTTCAAGCTGTTTGACAAAATTAACTTTGTCAACTTTTAACTTTCCATTGGATATACTCCCTCTGCCAGAAATATATCCTCCGGCCTCACCTCCAAACTGGACAGGACCTCCATCATAATGTTGAAATTGTTGAAGGAGAGATCTGTTCCCTGTCATGTGCCTGGAGCATCCACTATCTACAATCCAAATGTTGTTATTCTTGTCATATGGATGTCCCTGCACATAAGGTGAGATAATTAGTTTTGATTGGAAACTCAAGCCTTGTTGGTCTTGGGTTCTTTTAATGAGAGTGACATAATTGAACCAAAATTTATGCATGGGGGTTCAATTGATGTCTTTGAAGAAGAGGTTTGGGCTACAGCATCTTCCTTGATCTTCCATTCCATCCCTTGGTTGATCATAGAAGATGAGCTTGTTGAAGCTTTTGTAGCTTGGCATTCTTCCAAAGCTTCTTTCTTTTCGGAAGAGACCTTCACCACCTTTTCTTCCGAAGCAGTCTTCTTCTGGGATGGTTTCAAGGGGACTCTTTTAATTTTCCGAGTCTTTGCAGCTTTAACTTCCGAAGCCTTTTTCCTTTCGGAAGAAGAGTTTTCTTCCGAGAGAAGCCTTGCTTCGGAAACAAGCATCACTTGAACCATTTGATATGGTCCAAATGTGAAACCTTCCCTGACTCCTTCTCTTTTAACATTATTTGCATAATGTGTGCTAGCAGGATTGTAGTAACAATCTTTAGCCATGTGGTTTTGCAGACCACACATTATGCATGCAATGTTAACTTTCTGGGAATGAGAGGATTGCTGTTTCTTGTTCTTTTTCTCCTCATCAGCAACCTTTCCCTTTAACTTCTGATCCTTTGGTAGGATAGGAGTACTGGTACTGTACTCTTTTCCTGAATCAGAAGGTCCAACCACCTGGAATCCAGCTGATATGAATACACCCTTTTGCTTTGGGTCTATCTTTAGCTTGGATTCAGCCACCTTCTTGGCAGTTTTCTGGCTGCCTTAGCCCTGCTTCTTCTGGCTTTGGTGGTCAGGGTTTGATCATCATTGGCTGGGGAGGGCACAATTACCTGTTCCTTCCCTGTGATGGTCATGGTCTCCATAGTTGCATCACTCTTTGACTCTTGAGAAGGTGGGTCAACAGATGGAACCTCTTGCTCTTCAGTACCACACCTTGGTTGTCTTACAGACTCATAAGAGTGTGGTGGAGCAATTTCATTGGTTCCCAACCCACCTTTGTTTTGATAACAAAGTTTTGAGTGAGAGGATGATGCAAGAATGGCTTGGAAGTTTTGCTTGGAAATAGCATACTTCCTGGCTTGAGCCTCAGCAGTGACAAGCTGGGCTTGAGCCTCAGTCAATTTGGATATTAAATCTTTGATTTGAGTCTTGTAGTTTGTGTGTTCATGTTTTAAGAGGGACACAGTTTTCTCTAACTCCTCAATTTTTCTTTGATAGTCAGATTCAGCCCTTTTAAAGTCAGATTTTAAAACATTTAAAGACTCAATATCAGATTTAATTTCCATATTGTAGTCCTGATAAAGTTTAACCTTAGCAATACAAGCAGGGGTACAGAGATGTTCATATACCTTGTTTTCATCTGTTCCTGCCATGAGTCCTTGAGCAGGAGTCACATCTTGAACCATGAAGCTCCAGTCAACTTCTTGAGCCATTGCTGCAGTTTCAGTTGACTTTCCGGTGGGCTTTGGTGCAGAAGGATGTGTGGAGGCCTGTGAGGTTCCCGGGTTGGACTTGGGAGCCTTGCATTCCCTTGCAAAATGACAAAGTTGGTTACAGTTGTAACATTTGGCCTTGCTTTTGTCAAACCCAAACTTGCTGGTGATTGGGTTTTGAGGGAATTGCCTTCCAGTTCTTTTTAATAACTTCTTCGCTCTGTAGGTTAGAAGAGCCATTTGTTGGACTATGTCCACATACTCTATGTCATCAGGGCTAAAACACTCTAGATCATCAAAGCAGTATTGATAATCATTTGAGTGCCCACTCCCTGAGACAAATGCACAACCCTCCTGAAAGGAACTTTGCTGAGCTTGTTGAGACCTTGGAGTCTCAGGGAATGTGATGTAAGGCCTAGAGGAACAAGATGGCTGCTGGGTGTAGGTCAGGTACTGCTAAGACTAGGAGATGCCTAAGCCTTCAGCAACCATTAAAGCGTTGCTAGCAGGAAGATTCAAGGGTCTGCTTGCCTGGTGACCCCTCTTGCTTTCCATTTCCAAACGGTATCCATCAAGGATCCCATAGAGTTCGGTCATGGTGAGTGTATTCAGATTCTCTGTTCTCTTGATGGAGACACAGTAGAATGTCCACTCATTGGGTAGAGCACTCATAAACTTTCTAGTAAGATCTCTGAGTTCATGAGTGATTCCCACAGATTGAAGGGAAGAGATGAGATCCATATACCTGAAATATTGCTGGCTAAGAGTCTCTCCAGCAACATAGGTGAAGTTCTCAAACTGCTGCTTCAGTGAGTCCTTCTTTGAATCATTCGAGCTTGATTACATTTGAGCAAGAGCATCAAAGAGTTCTTTGGCAGACTTACAATGCTCAAAACCCACCATGATGGAGTTTGGGATTGCAGTCATAAGAAAAGTCATAGCATTGCTGTCTATGTCAAGCTTCTTCCTGTCTTCATCAGAATAATCTTCAACAACCTTCTCGATCATGGCACGGTTTCCACCAGCTACTTTTGGCTTATACGGGCCATTAACGATGGATTGCCACATCTTGCTATCCTGGTACCTGATGAAGCCTTCCATTCTTCTGCTCCAAGACCTGAAGTTTTCAGGGGCGATGATGGGAGCTTTGGTCATCGTTCCCATCTCAACTTCAGATTTGTTGAGGGCCATTTTGAGTGAGGTATAAGGAGTGAAAAACTGGTTGATTAGGATGGTAAGATCTCACAATCAAGAGCCTAAAAAGCTCTGATACCAATTGCAGGAACGGGTTTGTCACTTAAACACTTGTGATTCTCTCAAACTCGCTTATAATAACACTCAAATGAGATGAAGCAATGCCTTTAACAAGAGTTGATAATAATATAATAAGTAATCAAAGGAACAAGCAGATATATATTTTCAAGGTACTTGTATATATTACTTCTCAACTCAAGATTACAAGACACTTACAAGCATGAAACAAGAGTTACAATGAGAAACTATATATACTAGATCCTACAGCCGGTTATACTTGATACCAGCTGGAAACCTACGACTAAAGCATATACTACAATGCTATAGTTAAGGTATCTTAGATAAAGTATTATCTAAGATATGGTAGTCATGACATGTCCATGACTTACCTTTTGTCACCAACTAAAGATGGCAACTGTACTTAACATAAAAAGGTAAACAATAGATTAAAGTATGGCCAACTACATGGCTTTTGAGAAAACGTCATGCAGTATCTCAGATATTTGCAGCGGAGTGTCAGACAGGCCATACTTATGTCCACTGGATAATAGAAGTGTCTTCCGAAGGTTAACTGGCTTCGGAAGAACAAGTTCTTCCGAAGCCACTTATACTTCGGAAGATGCTTCTATGCTTCCGAGGCTTTGAGGACTTCTTGTACTTCGGAAGTTGACTTCAGATCTTTGTCTTTAAGTCTTGATCTTCGGAAGTAGCTTCTTTGTCTTCGGAAGTTGGAGTTTTCCTTCGGAAGTGCATTTTACACTTAGACTTCGGAAGAGCTCCTTCTTCCTTCGGAAGTTCCATACTTAGCTTCAGAAGTCCTTTGTATGTTGTACTCAAAATCTTCTAAGTGACTTAGTTTTGGTTGCAACAGCCTCTCTAGATCCAACATGTACATTGAGGTCTTGAGTCTGTAACCTTCTACTTTATGTACTTTATCCTTTTTGTAATAGATAAGGATGTGAGCTATGGCATGTAATAGTCACAAGGTCAAAAGGCAGATATGCCTTTTGGTTCTACAATTGATTTTGTTTGTGTCTAGTCAATTGTATCCAGCTGTCTTTCAAAGTATAGCCGGCTGTAGGTTGTAGTATAAGTATTCCTTGTTCTAGTATCTTTCTTTATGCTTTGTAACACTTGTAATAGAACTTGAGAAAGCAATATACTGCATCCTTGAAACCCAAATCTCTTGTTCTGTCTCTTTATTATTACTTGTGTTCTTTGTATCATTATCTTGGTTAATCCAAATTACCGTTTGATCAAGTTTTGTTAATCTCCTCTTTGTGTTGTTGTGTTGTAATTGTTAAGCCCTTAACCGGTCCTGAATTCTATCATGTGTAAAGAGTTACCTTTGGAAGTACTATTAAGGCCTGAGAATTACCAAACTGGGTACACCTTATATAAAGCTCTGAAAGTTATCTGTGAAGGAGGAAAAAAGATTCAAGATCTCAAAAGACAAAAGTTACAAAGGCAACTTGAATTGTTTGAGCAAATCTCTAGAGAAACTGTAAACCAGATGATGAACAGATATGTGCAACTTATCACAGAAATGTCAACTTTAGGGATTAAGAATGATCTTAAAGACCTAAATGATAGACTTCTAAATGCACTTTCATCATCTTGGAAACAAACAGTAACTTTGTTAAAACATACTAAAAAGTTTCCCATGAATCTTGATCTATTAATTGCAAAGATTGAGTCAGTGGAAATTGATGAAAGCTCAAGGAATAATGATAGAGCTGCATCTACTTCTTAATATAAGTATGTTGCTTCTCCAGCAAATACTGTAGAGAATGCTTTTCTTGCTAAGGATGAAGCTAATCCAGAAGATGAGGGTGATCTGTTTGTTGGAGCAGGATTCTTTACTAGCACACCTGTCTACTCAACCCAGCCACAAGCACAGTCTCCTCAAAAATCTCAAATGCCAAAAACTCAAAATGAGACTCCATCTTCTAACTCTGCTAATCCTAGCAAAGTTAAAGATGTTATAAACATCCTTTTACAGGGTGAAGAGTCGAAATCAGCACCACCTTTTATGGCAAGTTTTCAAGCATGCCAAGGAAGTCATTAACACAAGTTGGTTTAATTTTGCAGGATGTGTTCGAGATGGGTCCATATGACGTTGAAGAAATGGATCTAAACTGGCAAATGGTAATGATATCTTATAGAACACAAAAGCATTCATATGTGAATGGACACTATAAGCCAAGTGCAAATAAAATACTTGGCGTTGATAAGTCGAAGTCAAGGTGCTTTAACTGTAACAGCTATGGCCACTTTTCTAGAGAGTGCAAAGCCCTAAGAACTCAAGGAGGAAATGGTCAAAGTAGCTCTAACAGTCAGAGGTATCATCAACAGACTCAGAAAGCATTTCAGAAACCTTATTAGAGTCTACCAATGCCTGAACTGAAAAAAAGAATCAAAGACCACTGAAGAACCAAAGAAAGCACTAGTAGTGAGCATAAAGGATGGTTATGACTGGAGTGCTTATGCATAACAGTTTACTGAAGATCTTACTTCAGGTCTAGCACTTGTTGCTGAAATCAACACCTGAAGATTGTATGGCACAGTCTGAACAACCCAAGGTTGTAAACTCTTCATCTGAAACTGACACTGAATCATCAAACTCTTATCCAGAAATTCCAGTGGAAGTAAGGGAGAAAATGTGCACTAAAGCATGTTTTGAACAAGTAGAACACTATAGAACTTACTCATTTAAAATATGTGATAAACTGAACAAGAAGAATTAATGCACAGTAAGCTGAAAGCAGATCAACAAATCTCTGATGATAAAATCATATCTCGCCAAACTTCTTGGAACAAAACTTTTGAAAGAACTTGAACTTGTTAAGAAACAACTTGAAGAGATGTCAAAAACTCTTGAACAGGAAAAATTGGCTCATGCAGCAACTCAAATTGATTTAGCCAAAGTGAAAAGCTCAAAAACTATTGTTGAGCAACTGGTGAATGGTAGAAAATATAAAGATAAAACAGGTTTACGGTTCACTCATGAACCAATGCCTGAATCAATCTCAAATACCTTACCTGAAAACTTTAATACCCATGATCATTCACCATAGAATAAAGCTAAGCTTAAAGAATTTCAAGAGAAGAAAAGAAATGTTCAATCTAATGTCGAGAGTGAATTCGAAAAGATAAACATTGAAATATTTGAAGAGAAAGATTCAGAGAAGATAAAGAATGGTCATCAAATTAAAATAAAATCTTATGAACCTCGACAAAAGAATAAAAGCTATTTGTTCCAAAGGGTGAATGTGTTTTTGAGAAAGGTGAACTTGAAAAAGGGAAATCTAAAGAAGAGAACTCAAAGACTTCATGTTTTGATGATTCAAGCTCTTCAGAAACAAACTTAATTAATCAAAAATTAAAAGAATCTAAAAAAGAATCTTCTCCAGATTCTATCAAAACCCAAAGCACTAAAACTTCATCAAGATTAAGAAATCAAAAAGACAAAAAGCATCTTCTAAATCAAAACAGTTTGAACCTATCAAACAAACAAGTAAAATTAAACCAGCAAAGTTTGTGTCAACAGGAACCTTTGACATGAACACAATCTCTAAAACAACATCAAAATCTAAGATCAAATCTAACTTCTGATCTGAAAACAGGTCCAGGTCCGAAGTCTTCCGCTGTTCATAAAAGATTTGAATCTAATGAGTTAAAGAATTATGAACATGTTAAAATGCCAAACCCTAAAAATCAAAAGACCAAACTTACATAGTCAAAACAACAGTTTAACCTTACTACGCCTAAATCTAGACAAGGATCTAATGTGGCTTCCACATCTAGGGTTAAGCAAATGTTGTTCAAACAGCCACAAAAGTACTGTGACATATGTGATATTTACAATCATAACACATCTGAGTGTTATTTTAACAAGTACTATAACATTTGTGATATGACAAATCACTCAACGCCTGATTGTTATGTCAATAAATATTATGCCTTGTGTGATGAAAGAAATCATAATACTGAAGATTGCTTCTTTAGAAAGAACTTGCCTTAGAAAGATTTTGATAATCAAAGAAATCAAAATTTTGGTTTTTAAGGATTATCAAAACAACCTTCTTTAGGCTTGAGATCTCTCAGAAGAATAAATTTTGATTATGATAATCAGTATATTGTCAGATCACAACAGCACAATCAAGGAAAATTCATTCCACGTTCAGTGCAAATGAAAAATGAAACATTAAACAAGAAAATTTTTTCAAAGAATGTTTCAAATGATGGGTAAAATTATCTTAATGAGGATCTTGAGAATCAGTTTAATGCTTTGAGGTCAAAACAAAGAAAAGATAATCATACAGTTTTTCAAAGAGGAAAAAAATACTAAATTTCAAAAGAAACCTGATTTGCACAAACTCCATTTCAAGCAATTTACTATTGTGGATGAATATGGCAAGCCCAAGACCATCTCAGCTTGGGTTGATAACTCATCTTATATGTCTTTGAAATGCAGGTACGCCCAAGAAGACCAATGAATACATGGTATGTTGAGAGTGGGTGTAGCCGGCATATGACAGGCAACCAAGCCTTGTTAAAAGACTTTAAGACAAAAGATGGTACACATGTAGCTTTCGGTGGAGATGCAGGTGAAAAGATAACCGGAGAAGGAACGGTATCTAACGGTGTTATAAGTTTTGATAAAGTCAACTTCTGTGCTCAGTTGAACTTTAACCTTTTAAGCGTTTCTCAAATATGTGATAAATCATACTCTGCTTTATTTGATGACTCTTATTGCTATATTCTAAAGCCAAGTTTCAAGATCAGCGAGAATGGGTGGTTGTAAAAGCTGTTAGAGATCGAGATGTCTACAAGCTATATATGTCTCACGTGGATCCTTCAACTGAAACAACTTGTCTCATTGTTCATGCTTCAAATGATGAAAGCCAGCTTTGGCATAGACGTCTAGGGCATTCAAACTTCAAAAACATGAATGAACTTGCAGTAGGAAATCATGTTGTGGGCATTCCATCAAAGAAGTTTGCTACAACAGATCTCTGTAAAGCTTGTTTAAAAGGGAAGCAGCACAGGGCGTCTTATAACTCCAAACTTATAAACTCAAACTCCAAGCCTTTGCAGATGTTACACATGGATTTATTTGGTCCAGTAAATGTACAAAGTATTGGAAAGATATCATATTGTCTTGTTATCATTGATGACTATACAAGATTTTCTTGGGTTTTCTTTCTACGTACAAAATCTGAAATGGCTGAGCTATTAAAAGAGTTGATCACTAAAGTAGAAAATCAACTAGATCAAAAAGTCAAAATATATAGGAGTGATAATGGAACAGGATTTAAGAATGCTAATGTTGACATATTCTGTGCAGGTAAAGGGATAGCTCATCAGTTCAGTGCTCCAAGAACTCCTCAACAAAATGGAGTTGCAGTTTGGAAGAACTGAACATTGATTGAGGCAGCTCGTGCAATGTTAGCAGATGCTATGATTCCTATCACTTTCTGGGTCGAAGCCATATCAACTGCATGTTTCATTCAGAATCATACTCTATTGGTGAAAGACAAACAGAAAACTCCTTATGAGTTGATGTTCGGCAGGAAACCAAACATAGATTTCCTTAAATCATTTGGTTGTCCAGTTTTGATTCTGAACTCAAATGATCAGCTAGACAAATTTGATGCAAAGTCTGATGACAGATTCTTTCTTGGATATTTGTCAGCTTCTAAAGCATATAGAGTTTATAACTCTAAGACGAATGTTATCATGTAAACTTTAAGTGTAAATTCCTTGAAAACTCATTTCCATCAGTTGCAAATGGTCCAACATGATTATTTGATTTAGATTCATTGTCAAATTCACTTAATTCTAATATGTTTGAATCTCCTTGTGTTCACAGGAAACAAGAATCTTGGATCTTTTAGTGACGATTCAGACTCTGACGATATGGATAATTCAAAACCTGACTATCCATTTTTCTCGTTTGTGAGAGATTATTTATTCAATTAAGATGTTAATGAGCAACACCTCGAATATGCAAATTCTAATGTTTCTCAACCAATTCCTAATGATGGACCAGAATTTCAACAACCTGAGTCTGGAACTTCATCTATATAAGGAGATATAGATGTAAATGACAAGCTTGATTATCTCACCAACTCCCCAACTCAAGTTCCGAATTTCATTCCACATTCTTGAAACTTGTTGCATCGGCTCTCTGACTTAAACTAAACCAATCTAGAGGTAAATGTTCAAGAAGATGAGATTCCAACTACTCCTATTCACAAGAGACATCCCATCTCATAGATTATTGGTCCTTTGAATGAAAGAACTAGGAGAAGTCATACAAAGCAAGCAAACATTTGCTTATACTCGTGTTTTCTTTCTCAAATTGTCCCTGAAAACATCACTGAAGCTTTACAAGACAATAGTTGGATTGAAGCTATGCAAGAAGAGTTACTTCAATTCCGTAAACTAAAGTGTGGAAGCTTGTGGATTTGCCTGAAGGACAGAATGCCATTGGCACAAAATGGTTGTTCAGAAACAAATCAGATGATCGAGGAATAATTGTTCGAAACAAAGCAAGACTAGTAGCACAAGGTTACACCAAGGAGGAAGGAATTGATTATGAGGAAGTGTTTGCTCCAGTTGCAAGACTCGAAGCAATTCGTGTCTTTCTGGAATATGCTTCTTATATGAAATATAAGGTGTACCAAATGGATGTTAATGGTGCATTTTTGTATGGACCAATCATCGATAATGTGTATGTTAAGCAATCTCAAGGTTTTGAAGATGCTGAATTTCCTCATCGTGTGTACAAGCTAAGTAAAGCATTTTATGGTCTACATCAAGCTCCAAGAATCTGGTATGAGACACTGTCCCAGCATTTGATACAACACAGATACATAAGAGGGAAAATTGATCCAACTTTATTCATCAAGAAGGATGCAAATGATCTCTTATGTGTGCAAGTGTATGGGGACGATATCATATCTGGTTCAACTAGTCCAAAACTGTGCTCAGAATTTGAAGAAATTATGAAATCGTATTTCCAGATGAGTTCTATGGGAGAAATCAACTTCTTCCTTGGATTGCAAGTAAAACAATCTGCAGATGGTATTTTTATCAACCAAGCAAAGTTTGTTGATAAGCTATTGAAGGAATTCAAACTGCAAGATTGTCAATCTATCATAACTCCAATTGATGTTAATACCAAGATTGATCCTGATCCGAAAGGAAAATCTACTGACTAAACATTATACAGATCTATGATTGGTTCTTTGATGTATCTTACTGCATCTAGACCTGACATAATGTATGCTGTTTGTGTATGTGCCAAGTATCAATCAGACCCGAAGGAATCTCACCCAATTATCGTCAAACGCATATTCAGATATCTCAAAGGAAAACCAGCTCTAGGGTTATGGTATCCTTATGAAGAAAACTTCGAGTTACATGGATATACTAACATTGATTATGGGGGATGTAGTCAAGATAGAAAATCTACTACGGGTGGTTGTCAGTTTTTGGGTCCCAGATTAGTCTCATGGCAGTGTAAGAAACAAACAAATGTCACTGTCTCAACTGCAGAAGCTGAGTACATAGTTGCATCAGCAGGATGTTCTCAAATCCTTTGGTTACAAAACCAACTACTGGATTACGGGTTCACTTTTCTTAAAACTCCTATCTACATTGATAATACCGCTGCTATGTTTATAACAGCTAATCCTGTTCAGCATTCAAAAACAAAGCATATCAAAATTCGATATCATTTACTCAGAGATAACTCTGAAAAAGGTTTAATCATTATGATTCAAATTTCAACTGACAAACAATTAGCTGACCTATTTACTAAAGCCTTTTTACCAGGAAGGTTTGAGTATCTGGTTGAGTCTATTGGCCTTATTATGTTGAAAAATGATTTTTTTTTCATCAAAATGATAATAACCCTCCTCCTTTTTCATAAACAACTCAAAAGGAAAATCATCAAAGGTTACTGCCTGATTGTAAATAATGTGTGTGTGCTAAATGAAAAAGAAAATACAAAATTAGAATTTTAAAAATCAATATAGAAACTTATAAAAGGAAAATACAAAAATATAGTTTAGATGTTTTCTTTATTTAGGATTGAATCTGCCTTTGCAACATGTGAGCAATGATAGTACATCAGATGTAATCAGTTGCATACTTCACTTAATAATAAAGTCTGACATGATCAGATATGATGTGCTGGTATAATCATGTAATTATACTGAAAAAGTAGATTCTTGTGATTTAACTAAATCATTATGCATTTATGGGTATTCATCTTAGTTCTTATGAGTGGTGTTGACTTTTCTGATTGATTGCTTGTCAAGTCACAAACTCACACCTGATGGTGATATGAATAACCATGAGATTGTTTACTGCATCTA
Organism: Flaveria ramosissima; assembly: GCA_025215565.1. Lineage (NCBI taxonomy): Eukaryota > Viridiplantae > Streptophyta > Magnoliopsida > Asterales > Asteraceae > Flaveria > Flaveria ramosissima. The sequence goes on along the minus strand of CM046046.1, from coordinate 25,406,444 downwards.
TTCACTTCTCTGTTATCAGTCATCATAAACCTGAAGTGACGAGGTATCCTCTGTTGTAAGTCATTACAGACCTGGATATTCTCACCTGATGCAAAAGATGCCAATGTGCACAATCCTTTCAAAAGTACAAAATGGATGTCCTCTGATTCTTATGAATCATCTATATCCAATTCTTTACGAAACGGATTCAGGGATTACCTAATGGCTTGTCCATGGTGGTTCTCTTAGAGATTCTCAAATGGTTTTACCATAATGATTATCTCATCAACCTAAACATGAGATCTGGTTATACATATATGTCAGGTAATTAAGCTGAGAAAAAGTGCTTGCTTGCATACCTTGACGAGGGTTGGACTCTCTAACTCTAAGTGTGGGTTCCATAATGTCATATCTAATAGAACCTTAACAATCCAAGAATTGAAAAAGTAAGTGTGCTGATACTTTTACCAAAGTACTCATTGTTTGTCCTTAGATCTTGTGTCTCCTTTGCTGCAGTACTACTGACCTGGAACACACATGATCAGGATTTAATTAGTGTTCATAACTATTCATCATTTCTTTTATTTTAATGTGCTGATTATTCTCTGATATGAGCTCACAGCAGGCATATGATTCAGTTTACATCTAGTAGTATTTTTTTCTACTTTATTTTTAATTTTTGCATGTTTTTATGTGTGCAAGCATGTTGATAATTGTTGTTTTTCTCAATTTTCAACTCATATAAACTTCTAAGTTTGTGAACATAAAAGTTTAGGGGGAGTAAAATTTGAAAAAGAGAAAATCAAAATAAAATTTGAAAAGGATGATGCTAAATTTTCAAGTAGTGGGTGTTTGATATGCTTAAAAATGAACCTAACAAGATTTCAAGTGTATAAAATGTGGAAAAGCTTCTTGCAAAGAATTTAGAATGATTGTATTTTTATGAAATTCTTAAGACTAAAATGACGAGAATTTAATTAAAAATAAAAAAAGGGGTCAAAAAGTCAAATTTTGGTCAGAAAGTCAAAGTTTTGAGCAAAGGTCAAAGTCTTAGTCATTATTCAAAGTTTGACAAAAGTTTGAAAATGTTTATGAAGAACAGTGAAATTGGTCAAAATTATGGTTTGAATGAAATTTGTGAAGTATGGATGACAAGTGTTAGACGTATGGATGTCTTATGCGCCTAAATAGTGTACATAAGTCTAAGTTTAGATGCATGATAAATTTTCAGTTTTATGATAAGTGTTGGACATTTGAGTCAAACTCATGCGCCTAAACAGTGGTTATGAGTCTGAAAATTTTTGTTAAGTTTGGGCGTTTTGTACAAGCTCATGTGCCTAAACGGTACCAGACGTTTCATATTGAAAATAAAACAAGTGTTTGGCGTTTCATTCTAGGTCATGCGCCTGAACAGTGCTCATGCACCTATGTTCTTAAACAAAATTTGACCAAGTGTAACTCATGCGTCTAGGTCACATACGCCTGAACAGGGGTAATACGCCTGTATAGTGCCAATGCGCCTAAACCTCGTGTTCCAACAGTGGTCATACGCCTACACAGTTGCAATGCGTCTAAGGGTTTTTCACACTTATATAAATTCAACACTTGGACTGATTTCATTTCATTAAAACTTTTCACTCTCTTATTCTCTATGTTCTTACTCTCAAGTATCTAATGAACATATTACTCACTGATTGCTTTGATTTGCTAAGATTGTTGATATTATGAGGTAAAATTAGTGATTATAAACAACATATTGCGTTTATTTCATCAAATCAGTATTCATTGACATCACAATTTTTCAGACGTTTGAATCCTATTTAGGCGTTCGAACCCTAAAACTTGAATAAATCTGTAATTAATGTTCGATGTGATTGTATGTTAACAATGGAACCTGAAATTGTTAATAGTACTAGATTACAACCTGTTTAACATCATCAAATCCAAATTTCATCACAAAAGGTTTGAAGGGTCAATGATCATCAGTGCAAAAATAATAATAAAATATTAAAATTGAAATGAATCAACAAAATGAAATGTTCAAACTAAATGTGCCTGTAAATTATTAAATTCATTTTGTATGTTCAAATCATCTAGAAACAAATCACTTAATTGATTGTATATCTTAAAATTTGATTGAAACATGAAAACAGTAAGTTAAAAACACTTAGAAATCAAATTTTAATATATAAAATGTATTAAGTAATTTCTAAAACCATTGAAGGAATTATAACTTGAAACAAGTTTTTGTTAAAAACTTAATTGAATCTTAAACCTTCATACTAATTCATGTTTCTTTGTGATTGATAGATGGCTGCACTGAAGTTTGAACCTAAGCACAATGTTGTTGCATTTCTAAATGATAAAGTTAGAGAATATGTTGGATATGAAGAGATTATCAAATTTCTTCTAAGAACAAAATATGTATATGCTATGTGTGCCAGACCAGCCATATATGCAAGATTGATTAAGAAGTTCTGGAGAACAGCAGAGATTGAGCTTGATGATAACAGAAGGAAAGTGCTAAGAGGATTCATTACTACTAATAGAATGATTGAAGTGTCTGAAGATTCTATAAGGAGTGCATTAAGATTGGGTGAGAATGATGCATAAGATTTATCTGAGTACACTTTTAATGAGTGTAGAGAGATATTCATACAGAAGGGTCATCCAAATAACTTTCATAAGAAGCAATTCTTTAGGGCAAGAGTCTATAATCACTGGAAGTTGCTTTGTTATATATTCCAACACTGTATGTCCAAGAGGAGTGCAGGATGGAACTCTTTTCCAGTAGACAGTGCATCTCCCATAGTAGCCATAGCCACAAATAGAAGATTTAATATGGCTAAGTGGATAATAAATGGGTTCATTTTTAACTTGGAGAAAGGAAAGTGGAAAAAGTACTTGATGTATCCTAGGTTTCGCCAATTGATCATAAATGAAGAATATCCAGACATTCAAGCTTTTGGAGTACAAGGTGACAGATTTGTTTTAGAGCATATGTCTGAAGGTGTGTATAAGAGACTTGCTGTGATTACAGGAGCTGATAATATACCTATATTTGATTATATAAGGAATGTAGCTGATGATAATGTTGATATTAATCAACAACACTTTCATTTGACTGAGGATGAGCCTGTAAATCCTAATGATCTTATAGAAGATGTAATGGAGAAAAGGTTGTTGAAGAATCTGAAGAAGATGATGATGATGATGAAGAGGATCAGAATGATGAAAGTTTTACCAATAATGATGATGATAATGATGATGAAAATGATGATAATGATAACCAAGGTGCTGATCAAGGTGGTTAGGTAGAAGGGAATAATGAAGAACCTATTCATGAGATGGATAGTGAACAAACTATTTCTGATCATAGAGATGATGATGATAGAAATGAAGATGCTGAAGTTGATACTGAAGTGAATAACCAAAGAGATGATGAGTATGTTGATAATGAGAATGTTGATTTCAATCAATCTTTTGATTTTGATGCTATTTGGTTTGAGCCTATCACAGGGAATGTTATTTCTCCTATGCAATCTCAAAACGTAGAAGTTATTATTTTGAAAGAGAAAGAAAAAGAAATGAAACAAACAAATGATGTTTGTGTTCAAACAGAAATTGATGATAACTCAAGTGAAATTGATAATTTGAAGTCTCAGATTGCAGATCAAAATGAGGAAATTGAGAGATTGAAAGAAGAAAATGCCTTGTTAAAAGCAAATGATGAAAAGAAGAACATCATAATGAATGAACTTGAAGAAAAGGTGAAAAGAATGTTTGAAGAGATAGAAAAGTTAAAAGAAAGTCTGAAGGAACTAGAAAAGGAAAATGAAGTAATAGTTGGTGAGAAAGAAACTATACAAGAACATCAAGAGATTATAACTAGAAAGTTCACTAAATCTGAGAAAGGCAAAATAAAGATAAATGAAGTTGAATCATCTTCAGTTCCTTCCAAAGTTCAAAAGACTGCTGATATAGTTGAAAATGTAGAAGAAACTGAGATGCAACATAGAATAGAAACCCTTGATGATATAGATTATGATTTACCAGATGAACGGTATGACGAGGTGCTAGAAGATGAAGATGTATGTGATGTTGTTGACTCACCAGTTGCTCAAGATGATATTCCTATAGACTTTGAAGACAGATATAATTATCTAGTCAGACAGAAGAACAATAGAGTATTCTTAGATGGATTGACTGTGTCTGAGATCAACGAAGAATATGAAAAGTGTATGATAGCCGAATCATCAACACATGTTGATAAAAATGAGATAAGTCTAGAACATGATGAATGGGCACCTATGAGTGAAAGCATCAACATAGATGGTATTCCTAAGAAGGAATTACACCATCCTGATTCTGATGCCTGCATTGAGAATGTGGTTGCAATCAAGGAATTATCTTTGGAAAAGATTAAAAAGATTACAAGGAGAATCATTGAGGAAGTTGGTGAGAAGTTATCAACAAATTGAGAAGATGTATAACAAAATGATTGTACTAGACATGGATAATCCTCAGTATTTGGAGATTACAAAGAGAACTAAGATTCTAAAGCCTCAAAAGATAAAATCCATGGAGCTAGAAAGAAGAACACATGAAAGAAGGAAAGAATTGATGAGAATGTTTCCAAACACTGAACAGCAAGCTTATAAAGTTGATTTGAATCAAAAGCAATTGTGGAACAAGGCAAGATCTGCTGAAGATTTAGTAAGAAATGTGTTACAAACAGGACAATCTATATCTGAGCTTTTGAATGAGATGATTTTTCCGGATTAAAAAAAAGATGTAAAGATAGTAGCATGGAAGTATGATGAGGTGTTTGATGCTTTCTTGATAAAAAAAGTAAATGCTATATGTGATGTGTATCATTTCTACTCAAGTATAGTTACTCTTCCAGTGCAAGATTTGAAGGAATTGCATAAGTTACCTCTCATTAATCTATCCAAAGCTGCTAGAGGAGAAAATTTAATAAAGTTACTTGATAGAGGAATCTCCAGGATGCCATCTTTTCTTCAAACAAGATGTGATCAAGAGAACAAGGCCTATTTTGATACATTGAGGAGAGATGAGAAGAAAGGTGAATCTAGATCAGAAATGACTGATAAATATCTAGAAGCTTTTAAATATCAATACATTGAAAAAGTAACCAATCCTGGTCTGAAAGTGATTGATGGTACTCAGACATCAAAACCAATCAAAAGATGGTTTTAGGATTCTGATACATTTCATTTGAAGCTGGTGAGAGATGAAGATGATTGGGAGAAAGACATGATAAGCTTATTTGGAGTATTTGAGTTGAAGTTACTTCATCTAAGCTACATCTCATTTTTTTCAAATCAAAGATTTGAGCAAGTGTCATCTTTTGAAGCTAAAAATGATAGAAAGTACTTTGTGACAATCATCAAAGTGATGAATGCAGCCATGGAGCGAATTTCTTTGAGGAAAGCTATAGCGTATGCAAATATTAAAGAAAGATATACAAAACATAGAGTTCATAAGAATATCAAGTAAAGGAGTATTAGAAGTGCATGTGAAAGATCAAACTGATCCAATTGAATTTTATGCAAATGTGGATTTAGCAATATTATCTAAGGAAACACTACAGGTGATGGATGCTATGGAGATCAAAACGAATTATTCAAAACCCGAGCAAGGGAAATTAGCTGAAAAGTTCAAATCTTCAATAAGAAAGCTCTGAGAGAACTGGAGCTATACAAAGAGAAGCTAATGTTTAAGATAAAAGAAGAGCCAGAAGATATCTTTTGACTGAAGATAAATGCAAATCTTAGGGGAGTATTGTTGGAGCTTTAAAGATTAGTATTAGTCTTTAGTTCATTTTTGTCATAGTATAGGGACTTATTGTGTAAATATATATTCCTTTGTTTCTTGTATTATTATAAATTGGATTATTTGTATTTTGCAGGTAAGACTTTTGTAACAGAATTCTCTCATTCTATACTTGTAATCCTTTGCTAATATCAATGAAATCTCTATGAATTTTTTTAATAATTGCTTAGTTGATTACTTTGTGCATATTATTGTCAATTGTAGTTCATCATTAACACAGATCGATCCATTTTAACCTATCACTTATAACAACATGAACTCCAAAACTTATCACCCGGGTCTGAACAATCATCCAAATTTTCAAGGTAATTCTCATCAACAATATCAAAATAGGTCAAAATGGTCAAAGTGGTCAGTATAATGAGGGGAACTACAATAGGGGTGGTCAAAGGAACTATCAAAGCAATCAAACCCAAGGAAAATTAGGAACAAACTCAGTACCAAAAAACAACGAGCTCCTGGATTTTTTAAAAGAGATGAAAAAATCTATTGCGGTTCAAGACAAGAGTCATGAGGCTTTGACCAAGCAAGTTGGTCAACTAGCAGAAGAAGTGTCAGCTCTTAGGAAAGATCTGAGCAAGCTAACAAGTGATACGGTCATGAATCCAACATCAAGGGACCACGATAAAAACATGAGAAATGTCCACATTAATTCGGTTAGTATCCTTCCCAATTTTGAAATTTTCAATGAAGACTTTACTTCTTTTTCAAAACAAGTTGCAAATAAGAAAGATGAAGTCAATACAGTAAAAGAGAATGACCCGGGAGCACCCGTCATTCCAATCAAGGTGGGGAAGTTCAAGATAAAAAGGGCACTCTTGGATAATGGGGCAGGTGTTAGTATCTTGCCTTGTGCGTTATATGATCAATATGAGTTAGGCCCTTTACAAGAGGTTGGCACCACCCTAGTGTTAGGTGACTTAACCTGCAAACGTCCTCGGGGGATGGTAAAAGATGTGATAATCAAGTTGGGAGATTTTTATTACTCAGTTGATTTTATGGTGCTTGACTATGCACCAGTGAGAACAAACAAGCAACCAAAGGTTATTTTAGGTCGACCATTTTTGGCAACCACTAATGCTCAAATCAACTGTCAGGATGGAACAATTGATATGACATGTGAAACTTGTAAGTTATGTTTTTAATTTTTTTCCAAGTTGATCACTTATTTTGTTAATGACAAACTTTTTGAGGCAGATGTAACTAACGTGTGTGTTCCTCCCTACATCTCATATTTAAGCGAGCACATAACTTTGAGAATGGTTTTAAGTATGATAGGGCTAAGCAGGTGGACTTGAAAGTGTTTGTAGATTCAAGAGAAAACAAAGAGCTAGTGATGAAGATGGAAATAAAGCATTAGAAGCCAAAATGGAATAAAGAAGTTAGTAATCCACCTTATCCTAGAAATGCGCGAGTTAAGACAACGATGTACAGTCCATGTTTGGATGATGTTGGAAACCTACTAGATGAACAAAAGCAACCAGTTGTAGAACTCTTAGAAGGCAAGCACCACTTTCGACCACCATGACTGGTGACAGGTACGGTCTGGCTGAAGACCTAAAACTTAGCGCTACTTGGAAGGCAACCTGAGATATATGTAATTTTTAGTTTTTTATGATCTTAGTTGTTTTAAACTTTGTGTGTGTGTTTACTAGAAACCCTCACGAGACTTCACTCGTCCACTCGAGCATACCGAGAGGTTTAAAGGCCTTGTTGCATATGCTAAATGCAACCATGATTCCTACGAAAGTGATTTTCATTTTTATTATTTTTAGTTTTTGTTTTGTCATTTTAGTTTTGATTAGCTAATGCAAACATGCAAGTGTGGGAAAGCACATAGATTTTTAGGAGCATATTTGATGATGTTTTTGGTAGGTCTACCCATAGTCGCTATATAACAATATTGAAGCACTATCAGATCATCTGCAAGCAGGTACATGTGAACTTTCCTTGACTTTATTTGCTATTTTTTTTTTGAATTTGGGTGTGTGAAACAACTATGTGATCGAGGAGGAGTGATTCTATTGTTAAGGATTATGATTTGGGCCTAATGTGTAAAGTGGAATGCAAATGGGGATTGTAAAATGAATCAACTCATACATTGGGGATAATGTATCCTAAGTGTGAGGATGAGGTAACCTAGGCAGACACATTTTGGAAAAATGAAAATTTAGATAAAAATTGTAAATTTTTAAAACTTTTCTATTAAATGCTAACTGTAGTAAGAGGATCTTGGTCATGGTTATTTCCTTTAATGTTTATAACCTAGGATGTTTGTGAAAGTTGGAAAGGGAATGCCTAACTAGGGTAAGCTAACTCGGTAATCTGAATCCACCATTTCCATTTGTGAGAAATCTTTTCTTTGTTACATATCTTGATTGTTTAATTGAGTGTGCAATGATGTTTGTTAATGGTATAACTTGTGCAGCGCGTGCATTTAGAGACTCGAGACCGTGATTCACATTGAAATGATTGGGGCAATAGGATTAACCATATAATAACCCCATAGGACCCATATACCTGATATTCATACATTAGTTTCCAAGTTAGAGCTTGTTTACTCATTTCATTTGTTTAAACCCGATATTATGATCGTTAAGCCTTTTGTTACCCTTTTTGTTTGTTTACCCTTATGATGGAACCTGAGTTAGTAAATTATATACAAATAGTAGTTAAGTTTATTTGTTTCAAGTTTTGAGTTGTAGTTGGAAGGCAAGTAAGTTTAAGTTGAAATCTAGTTATGAGAAAAAAAATGAGAAAAAGCAAAGAATAATTGTCAAAGTAAGTTAGGTTGGATGACCAATTTATGAGACAAGAAAAATATAGTGTTTAGCAAGGAAGTTGTGTTGATAAGCATCATAGTTGTTTTTGGCATTGAACAAGTAGCTAGCTGGAGCTTTCCATAACCTTAGTCACTATCTATCAAATATTTCCTACCCAGACCTAAGCCTAACAATACAAACCTGCGAAAGCCCTCATGATTGGTGCTAATTATAGTGTTAGTGGGTTGAGAATTGATTTTTTTACAAGCCTATGCTTACTAATTTGTATCATTTTGTGAGTGTTAATAAATATCCAGTACATCTTTTGCCAAGTTTAGAAAGTACACTGACTTAAGAGAACAATTGTGAGAGGTGTGACATGTGCAAGGGAGCAACCTAATGTTTGGTAGTCTTATTTAAGTAATCCAATAGGTTAGAGGATTGTGCTTGTTACTTGGTTGTTTTTTTTCCTAATAGGGAATTTGGTAGGATCTTGAACCGTAATTGGGTTAGCATTAGTGTTTCTGCATTTTAAAAACTTTGATTAGAATCATTGTGTTTAAAAGCAAACACGCTTGAGGGCAAGCAAGAGACAAGTGAGGGGATATGATGTTTGGGTGTGTCAATGGTTTTTAACGGTGTTAATTATAAGGTTTTAATGAGTTTACTTGTTCGAACGAGGTTATTGCGGGTGTGTTTATGATTTTCAGATGTTGGGAGCTAACAGACGTAAATAAAGTTAATTAAGAAGTCCTAAGAGGAATTGGTGCATACTTGAGCAAAAGACAAGAAAGAAGCACAAAAAAGAAGAAAAAAACAAAGCTTGGCCACCATAGGTCTCCTGGCCACCGTAACTTACGGTGGCCTTGGTGAAGAAACTCCGCGACGTAACTTACAGTGGTGGGGTGACCTATGGTTGACCATAAGTAAAGAGAAACATTAAGCCCTTACCGTAACCTATGGTGGTGGGATTACCTACAGTACAAGTCGCGCTGAAATTTTATAAAAAGACGGAAATTTAGTTTTCGACTTACCAATTGATTCCCAGCTGTCTCCAAGTCCCAAGAAAAATTCTAAGCGATCCGGAAGACTTCCGAAGACAATTTCAAGGCTCAAGATCTCATTTTTCTCATTTGGTTTGATTCCTTAATGTTTATAACAATGTTTTCATCTGTTTTTGAGTTGATTTTCGTTACCATGTCCGGTTAAACCATCCATGATCTTCTCTGATGGTAGGGTATGTTTACGTTTGACTTGTCTTGTGTTTTCAATTAGGTTATTATTGAACTTGGCATCTTAAGCCAAATTACTTTATTTTTTAATTAGAAGTTCTAAAATATTTATATTGATTGAAATCTACATTTCGGTTTTTGTGAGTGTTTTAGATTTCTTTATATGGGGAAGCCTTACAAGGGTTAGGACTGGGTTGGCTAAAGTAAGTTTTGTATGATCTGAGTTGTTCATTTACAACAGTCTCTTTCAATCTTCTTCGATCTAGTTAAACCAATAATGGTTATGTTTATGTGACCATTCGTGAACATCTAGGACAAGCCGGTAGTTGCAAACCTAAACCCGGGGAGGATTACCTTTCCAATTATTGATTTACAACCAATCCAATTTCAAACAAGTTTTACTTTTAAAATAAGTTTTCTTTTCAATTCATTCTTAATTAGTTTTCAAACCATAAATCAAGCTTTTTACTTTCCACATATTCCATTTGGAGACGACCTTACTTTCCTATCTACTTAGGTGAGCTAAGATTACAAAATTAAAGTGTTTTTTATTAGGCCTCACAAACCACAAAGTTAAGATCATAAGATGTGATCGAGGAACTAAATTCAAGAATCAAATCCTTGACACATTTTGTGGATGAAAAGGGTATTATAAGACAATATAGTGCTCCTAGAACTCCTCAACAAAATTGTGTTGCTGGAAGTGGAAATAGGACACTTATTGAGGCTGCAAGAACCAGATCTCTGACGTCTAAACTGCCCGTCACCTTCCGGGCCGAGGCAGTCAACATTGCCTGCTATGTGAAGAACAGTCTTAGCAGTCAAAACTCATGGTAAGACTCCTTATGAACTATGGCACAAAAGAAGACCTTTCATTAGTTTCCTCAGGTCATTTGGATGTCTATGCTCAATCTTGAATATCAAAGATCATATAACCAAATTTACTAAGAAAGCAGATGATGAACACTTCATTGGATATTCTTCCCAAACTAAGTCTTATAGAGTATACAATATCAGAACCAGAGTAGTTGAGGAGTCTGCCAATGTGACATTCAATGAACACACTCCCTATGTGAAAGGTTCTAGTCCTGACTGGCTATTTGATCTTGATTTAGTTTCCAACTATTTTAATAAATCTTGTGAAGATGTTTCAGGATCTACAAGTAATATATCATCTAGAGATCTTGACCTAATATTTGAGCTGAGAAGACCAGATGATAGAATTATTAAGCTCCAGTGGTAACTATCCCTACAAGTGGAAACCCTATCAGGATAACCATGAAAACCTCTTCAGCTGATACATCTGAAGTGCCTACAAATTCCAACAATGAGGCACCAAACTCAAATTAAGGGATTTTCAATGTATGAGGAGATGAAGATGGTGATAGTGATCAAGAATACCTTGACACTGATAAGTACTCCACTAAAGGCAACATCAATGATGTCACACACTCTCTAGATCAAGTCTCACTTAATAAGTGTGTTGATGATATTCAATCACCGTATCTAAATTTATCCAATTTAGATCTGTTAAATAAACTTACTAAGATTCCTCAACTGAGAATCCACAAGTCACATCCTACCACAAACATCATTTGAGATGTTAAGACTAGGGTGAGAATAAGGGGACAAACCCATGACAAAAATGGTTGTCTGTATTCTTGCTTCTTGTCGGAGATTGAGCCAAAGAAAGTTGATGAGGCTTTGAAAGATGGAAGTTAAGTTGAAGCAATGCAGGAGGAACTTCTTCAATTCAGAAGACAAAGGGTTTGGAACCTATGTCATCTTCCTTATGGGAAGATGCCAATACGTATGAAGTGGGGTTTGGGAAGAAGAAGGATGATAGAGAACTTGTCATCAAGAGTAAGGCCAGACTAGTAGTTCAAGGGTACACTCAAGAAAAAGGGATTGACTACACAGATGTCTTTGTTCATGTGGTAAGGCTTGAAGTTGTTAGGATATTCCTTGCTTTTGCTGCATCGAAGGATTTCAAGTTCTACCAACTTGGTGTAAAGCGTGCATTTTCATATGGGATGATAGATGAAGAAGTGTATGTCAAGGAACCACCTGGCTTTGCAGACCCAGATCATCCTGATTATGTCTGCAAGCTTGAAAAAGATCTTTATAGGCTGCATCAAGCTCTAAGAAATTGCTATGAGACACTGTCACATTACCTAGTCCAACATCGTTACAAGAGAAGTAATATTAACATCACACTCTTCATCAAAGGAACAGGGAATGACTTGATGCTGGTTCAAGTTTATGTAGATGACATCATCTTTAGGTCGACTAATTAAAAGTTCTGCAAAGAGTTTGAGAAGATGACAAAGAATAGATTTAAAATGAGTTCCATGGGGAAACTCAATTTCTTTTTAGGAATTCAAGTGAAGTAGGTTGTAGTGGCATCTACATGAACCAGCCAAAGTATGTGAAATACATACTAACAAGATTTCATCTATGTTAGGATCGTGTATTGCACGAAATACTATTTGATGAATGTGTATACCAACTCAAATAGTGCGGAATCCTATTTGATTGGCAATCCAATCAGTGAGAACGCACGTCGAAACAATTATCAATTGAATCTAAACGTTAAGAATGATCTAGAATCGATCTAATGTGATTTGTGAACTTGGAACAGGTTCTTGGAGGTTTCTGGACGGCTAGGGTACGTTTGGAGTCGAAGTAATATCAAGTGTTGCGTTTTTCCACGAATTAGGTGGTATTTATAGGTTAGGGTTGCTCATTCGTGCGACTGAACCATTAGCATGGTTCATTCGTGCGATTGAGCCATGCGGTTGATCCATTCGCACGACTGAGTGTTCAGTCGTGCGGCTGAGTCAGTCGCATGAAGTTGTTCAGGCGTATGGACTGTTTAGGCGCATGGACACTCAGTCGCATGGCCATTCGGATGCATGACCACTGTTGGGGCGCATGGTCCAGTCGGACGCACGTGCACTTCACTTAACCAAGTTTGAATGAGTTCATTATTTTAACATTATGTGTATCAATTCAAACAATCATAAACCTATATAATCAAGTCAATATCAACTCATTAATGAAATATTAAACATTATAAATCACAACCAAACATTCTCATTTCATTAATAACCCAAGCATTACATAAGTGTAAGACATTCAAGACATATTACATTAAGATCCACATCTAGGTACATATGTATCAAAAAACTCCCCCTTGGACCTAGATCTATCTAATGTCTTTCTTCTTCATTACCTCCTCATACTTTTTGTACTTCTCCTCTCTTGTAACTCCTGCATGTATTTCAAATGCAAAGCAGAGTCTGATCACGTTTTGGAATTGGAGGGCTTGTACAATATCCTACGAGTCATAGAACAGTGGCCACTTGTATAGAGTGTAGACATTATTAGCTGACAAGTTGGTAAGCCACATTGGGTCAAATACCCTGATAGTATCCATTCTGCCCTCTTTGTTCAGAACTATGACCGCCTCCCCTGTTCTCCAATCATAGTACCACCATTTGAAGTGTGAAGTGAAGTCCTGTGGCATTTCCCGTAGTGGGATCTTGGACATGGTGTGCGGAGGACTCCACTTCAACATTATTCTAGGCTTTCCAGTTATGGCATCAACCTTAGACCTTCGGATAAACCTCGTAGGTTGTTGAGGTTTGAAGTTGACCCATCTGGTGTGGTACTCCTTCTTTAATGCAGCCTCAAACCAGCGTGACATCTTTCTCGGGTCAGCATATAACAGATTCAGCTTGGCCAGCTGGTTGAGCTCAAAACCAGGTAGAGTCTTTAGATCATGTGGGATTCTAAAGTACTCAATACCCTTCTCTCTCTTTATGGCGTAAAACGTTAAGATCCTCAAAATGTGCCCACGCAATAATCTTGCCTGACACCTTGTGATGTTTCTTCACTTTGTAGAGCTTGGTGTAGACATTCTGTTTAGGAGCAGCGTGTTGGGCTCGGATTTCCTCAAAACATGCAGCCCATTCTGCCTTTCTGATGTTAACATCAGCGTCTGAGGCTTGGGCCTGTTCCTCACTCTTCTCGGACTCTTGCTCCATCTTATCTAGTATCTCAAATGTTTCACTGACCAGCGAATCACCCAGGTTGGGTACCACATTTCCTTCCTGGTCAGCATACTCTGGATAATGTTCTGCAGTGACATCCTCTATTTCTATCTCATCAATATCGTTCAGCTCTTCGTCACTGGTTGTCTCAAAAGTTGGAGCATCCTTGATAATCTCATCAGGATTCAGCTTGAACATTTTAGCTAGTTGCTCATTTGTAAGATCATGAATTATTTCCCCTTCTTCAGGGGTATAGCTCACTGATCTCCTGACGATCCCTTGCAGATCAAAAATCATAGTAAGTTGAGTCTTGACCTGCTGAAGGGGAGCAACATCGTATTCCTCCCTTTGAAAGTTTGGATCTGCTTGATTTAAACATGTAACACATCAAACATTAGTTAATAATCAAAACATAAATACATTTACATTATATAAACACGAAGTACATAAGTTTAATACATGATTCAAGTACAAAAGCTATCAAATACATAAACGTCTAATCATTACTTTTGTCCTGAATAGCTGGCTCATCAGTAGGTGAGGCAGAAGAAGAAGCTCGTTGGTCTTGATTTCTCTTCGAATGTCTTTCTTGACCCTGAGCTGAGGTAGATGCAGCTGCATCTCCTCCTTCATCATCATCATCATTCTGCCTTTCCTCTGTCTTTTCTTCATCATTCGCTTCATCATCATCACTATCTTCATCTTTATCCTCATCCTCATCCTCATCATCGTCATCACCATCGTCATCACCATCTCTTTCCTTTATCTTCAAAGGCTCATCTTTAGTTCCTTTGAGCTTGAGCATGATATTCCTTTTGGCATCCTCCAACTCCTCTATCTTCTTTGCTGGTATAACTTTATGCTCCTGGAGTTGTGCAATCTCTTGGCTCTGAGCAGCCATCTACTGTGCCTGCTGCTCAATCAGCTGAGCCTGCTGAGATTGTGCAGCTGTAAGATCTACCAACTGATGAATCTGAGCTGTCTTCTCGTCATCGGCTGCCAGCAACCTCAGCACCATACGGTTCAGTGCTGAGAGCTATTCCTCTACCCCACTGGGAGGTAAAGGTGATCCAGATGGATGGGTAGGATGTGATGATGTCCCGGCTTGGTGGCTAGTGGTGGTGGTGGTGGTGAAGATTGGGGTTGGTTTAGATGATAGTGGTGGTGGAGTGGGTGTGGTAGATATGGTGGTAGATGGAATGTATGTAGTGGTGGGTGGTGTGGTGACAGTGGTAGACGGTGTGGTAGTTGTGGTGGTGGCTGTGGTGGTGGCTGTGGTGGTGATCAAGGTAAATCTTCTTCTCTTGCTCTTCATTCCATGAGGCTGAGCCATCCTCTTTTTCCTAGTTCCCTTTGAGGAGGATGCTCCCCCTTGGCTGTTGGGTGGGTCTGGAGTATATGATGGATCTGTATCAGCAACTGCAGCATCCCCGGACTCCCCATGGCGTCCACCAACCGCCCTAATACCTCTCTCAGTGGCAACCACCTTGCTGCCCACTCTTCGCACCAGAGGTTCTTCATCTGACTCCTCCTCCTCTTCCATTTGGAAGTCAGGGTGAATAGAGCTGATTCGGGTCAACCCTGAACATCCCCTCCCTGATCAGTATCATGATCATCGTCGTCGGAGTCATCGGAGGGTAGAGCAATCTGCTCAACGTCCGAGTCACTGTCATCGTGGCGCCACTTTCTCCGAGCTGGCGCCACATAATCCTCACGGGCCAGATCCCCAAACAGTCGCCTGACAGGGGGTTTCACCTGCTTCCCCCTGTACACCTTCATCCTGCCTAAGGTGGTATCATCCATCACCTCAAGCACCACGGCATCTTCCTTCTCCTTCGGCAAGGTAGGGAGCTTCTGGTCAATAATTATCTGCATGAATCGAGGGTACATGCAGAAGCCCTCCTTCCCTTTCCCCTCAATGTTCTCCACCAAGTAGGTGAAGATCATCCTGGAGAAGCTGAACGGATGGTTCAGCACCAACGCTGCATATGCGTTCTGGATCTGATCTGACAGCTCATCGAATCCTCCCTTCCTAGATGCTATGCACTTCAGCAGCATATGAGCAAGATACTTGAACTGGGGGCACAGGTTGCTCTTGTTGAGCACCCCTGCGTTGATGTCCCCGGAGTACTTAGCTCGTAAGAAACATCCTCTGACAGTAAGGGGGTGTAGTCTATTGGGACAGTCAGCATCGTCCCCAAACTGCAGCACAATCCTGAGATCATCCTCCGTGATCTCAATGGCCTCTCCAAAAATAGTACTCTTGATACGATGAGGCTCATAAGATCTGTCAACAAGTGCCCAGAAGCCCTGCTGAATAGAGCGATACGGTGTACATGGAGCAGATATAGCATGAGCAATCCTCGATCTCCTCAGAAAAGTGATAATGCCAGAAAAGTCTGAAGCATTTCTGGATGTCAGATCCAGATGAGCACAAATGTTGTGCTTAGTACTCATATTCCAGCGACTCGTCATCTGTTACACAATAAATATAAACATTAGTATCCGTTGGCTAGACATATCTTGAATCACTTGGACTTGAAAATATTCTTTTCTGTCATGCGAATGAGGCTGTGCGACTGAGATCAAGTCGTGTGAATGAGCAGTACGACTGAGATCCTGTCATGCGAATGACCTCATACGTACGACTGAGTGTGCGACTAGACTCATACGTATGTAAACTCATGCGTTTACTACAGTCGTGCGACTGAACTCATACGCATGGTTCAGTCGTGCGGTTTAGCTATTCGCACACCTCAGTCGTGCGACTGAAGTTCATCAACCTGTCCATTCGCATGACTTTCTGACTGTTCAATTCAAATTCAATTTTGATCAATTTTTTAAGTTTAGACCTCGTGTTCTGGTTCATTAGACTCGGAATCCTTTAATTTATCACCTAACAACTTTGATTTTATTAGTTTATTTAGTTTCGTTAGGTGATTAGTCCAAACATGTTTCGGTTTTTCGAATGGGTCCGATTTTCCAGATTAGGTCTCAAATTGAATGAAGTACTGATGGATTTGCACCACAATATACCTGTATAATCAGTGCAGATAGTCAGTATACAAAAATCAAGGATTTATAGTGATCAAACGAAAATTGGGCAGAGTAACGCTAAGTCGTGCGAATTAGGGCAAATTTGGGAGTGATGAGTCTCTGCGACCGACTCCCCCTCTATTTATACTAAACCTGAATTCAGTCGTACGACTGGACTCATACGCTCATTTCATTCCGGTGAATGGGCCTCAGTCGTGCGATTGGTTCAATCACTCCCCTTCAGTCGTCCGACTAGAGGTCAGTCATGCGACTTGTTCATTCGCGTGCTCTCAATCGTCTGACTGGTTCATTCGTATAAGCCATTCGGTTTAATGGTCCATACTCATGTCCATTCGGCTATAAAAGGCATGAGTATGGTCCATTCGTACGATTGGTCCATACTCATGGTCCAGTCGTGCAACTGGGTCATACTTATGAAATTTTCTGCCTTTATGACCATTTAACATTTAAACCCTTTTCAACTGTTGAAATAACATTATGAACATTTGATTATCTCAAACATAATCATTTTAACTTAACAAACTTTTGATCACCTCAGACGTGATCCTTTTAAACACTTTGTCACCTCAGACGTGACCAATTTACCTTTTGAAAACGCATGTGGTCACCTCAGACATGACCCTTTTAGGTGATTGACTCCCTTACCGAATTCCATGATGTAGTCCGATATTAAACAAATTGACAAAAATAAATAAAACTTAAACTGAAGTACAAAAATAACCTTGTTTTTGACTTATATTGAGGTGTAAATCCTAAGATAGAAATCTACTAGATTTGGTTCCAGAATCAGCAGCTTCAATTTAGTTTGACCATAACTGGACCGATTCAATTTGGAATCATACAGGCAAGTCAAATCATTTGGGACATGTTATCAAAGACCTTTTGATGCTCACTTCTTGGTGTTCATCCAGAGTCGTTAGCAAATTTAGGAAATCATACTAGTACTATTAGATTCCCACATTGATTTGGACTTTCAAGAATTGTAGCCATGATGATTGTCAGTATATTTGTCCTCTTAAATCCATACACAGACTTTTGACACAGATTGGTGATAGTGTAAGGTTTAATTATTTCAACCAACATTTGTGGATCCTACGCTTATGTGGTAATCAACATTCCTCAGGAGATTTTGAGTGGTCTACGGGTATTTTGACAAGAAAAGACTATTCTTAGAGCTTTCAAAGAGAAGCCAATCCTCAGGTCAGTGCCATCGCACAACAGAGAGGCGGCAAACAACAATGAATTCTAGAATATCTAGGTTATGCATATCCTCAGGTCAGTGCCATCGCACAGCAGAGAGGCACACAACCTATCTTCTTGTTAGAGCATCTTTATTTTTCTTTTGCACATAACGCACCAACAACATAAGTTATTAGCTTGATAGCATTTTCTTTTCATTTTTTCGTGCTTTGCTCTATTTATGGTCATCTGCTCACATTTGTGGCGTTTATTTGCTCGTCACCCCTTATTGGAATATTGTTGATTGTGTTAACCAGTGATAAGATGGGAGCCCACAATCAGTTGAACAACTTAGTTTCATCTTGAGATCACCAGTCAGGTCTAATCATCTATTGTGTTGAATCTACCGACATATCATCTGTGGTCTACCAACCTCTAGGTCTGCTTTCGTTGTGTTACCTTAGTAGTTACCAGTTTTTCTATCATTTTTCCTTTTATATTGCTCAGACTACACAGACTTATACTTAGAATTTTGCATCTTATCTAATTTAAACTTTTAAAGTCCCACTTGATTTGTTCCTGTGTACTATCATTTTCCAAAGTATTTGAATCGGTATCACAAATACGATCTACTTTCTATCAACTAGCCTCTCCTTCTCCCTCGTTTTTTTGGTGTTTTATTTTTTTTATTTTTTTTAATGTTACTGGCTGACCTATTCTCCCCCTAAAATTCTAAAACCGTAACCGATTTATGTGTTTTTTAGGATTTTAATAGACAGCTAAATAACATATATTTAATTTAAACAGAAAATATAATAAATAAAGGAAATAAAAAGAAAAAATAAAATTAGACTAAATGCATCGGACTACACATGGTCATCATCTGGAATGACATCACTTTTCTTTTTAACGTCGTTGACTTCTAACAGATATAGAAAACGTGGTTTGTCAAAAGCCTTTGTATAGAGGTCAGCGCGTTGAAAATCAGTGTTTATTTTTACCACATCGATTAAATTCTTTTCAAAACAGTCACGTATAAAATGATATTTTATGCCGATGTGTTTGGTCTTAGGATGTTGTACTGGATTTTTAGTTACTGCAATTGCAGCAGAGTTATCAACAAAAATAAGAGTAGAAGAGAAATTTAAACCGTAGTCCCGCATTTGCTGTTGAATCCAAATGATTTGTGAACAACAACCTGCAGCAGCAACATATTCGGCTTCACAGGTTGACAATGTAACCAAGGTCTGCTTCTTACACTGCCATGTCACTAATCTCCTCCCAAAGAATTGACACCCTGCTGATGTAGACTTGTAATTCATCTTGCAGTCACCGTAATCTGAATCACTATACGCCGTGAGCTCAAAATCATCATCATGAGGATACAACAACCCAAGTGTTGGAGTACCCTTCAAATACCGAAATATCCTTTTGACCCCAATCAGATGGTTAACCTTTGGCTTAGCCTGATATGTAGAACATAGACATGTAGCATACATGATGTCAGGTCTTGAGGCAGTGAGGTAAATGAGAGATCCAATCATTCCTCGGTACATGGTTGCATCGGCCAGATCTCCATTTTCATCGGGTGCTATATCATGGTTTGTAGCAAGTGGAGTCCCAGCTGCAGAAGCATTCTCCATGTCAAACCGACTGAGAATGTCTCCTACATACTTGGTCTGATGTAGGAAAATTCCTTTTGGTGTCTGATCCACCTGTAACCCAAGAAAGAATTTCATCTCTCCCATGGCACTCATCTCAAATTCAGCCTTCATTACTGCTTCAAACTCTTTACATAACTCTTTATTCTTTGATCCGAAGATGATATCATCAACATAGATTTGAACCAGCAGCAAATCACTATCTTTCTCTTTGATAAATAGTGTGCAATCAATAACACCTCTGCGAAATCCATGTTTCACAAGGTGAGTTGAGAGTTTCTCATACCAGGCCCTTGGAGCTTGATGAAGCCCGTATAAAGCCTTGTCGAGTTTGTAAACTCTGTCCCGATGATAAGGATCTTCAAATCCCTCGGGTTGACTGACATACACTGTCTCTCAGATTTCACCATGAAGGAATGCACTTTTCACATCTAATTGATAAACTTTAATCTTCATATACGATGCATAGGCAAGGAAGATGCGGATGGCTTCCATCCTTGCCACGGGTGCAAACACTTCATTGTAATCAATGCCCTCGACTTGTCGAAACCCTTGAACTACAAGTCGAGCCTTGTTCTTGATAATGACGCCTTGGTCATCCTTCTTGCATTTCAAGACCCATTTGGTGCCAATGACTTTAGCACCTTTAGGTCTATCTACCAGAGTCCATACACCTAACTTCTTGAACTGAAGAAGTTCTTCTTGCATGGCACTCACCCATGCCTCATCATTCAGTGCTTCACTAACGTATTTTGGCTCAACCTGCGAGACAAAACAACGATAAGCACCGTCGTGAATGTATCCTTTTTCCATTACCGAGGCATAATCATATGAGTACAGCTGATTCCTGGTCTGCACTCCTGATCTGACATCCCCAATGACATTGTCTAGGGGATGATAGACATTTAGACGTGATCCTGGAGTGGTGGGAACAACTACCTCAGAATCAAGATTATGAACATTTGGTTCTGCATCTGAGGTAGTAGGAGTTTGAGGTTCCGAAGTCGAAGAGGCATCACTGTTAGATGCTTGTGGACTTGCAGGAATTGGAACTTGTTCCTTATGATTGTTCTGGTCATTTTCCTCAGCTTCATCTTCTGAGGAGGAGTCACTTGCTTCAAGTTCTCCCCTAAGTGGTGAGATGAGTCACCTTGTGAACCCGATGATGCTGAATCTAGTGACGGTGAGTTCAAGATATCATACATCAACCTTGTAGCTAACTCTTCATCAGAAGTGGAGATAGGTATGTTGAAGGACTTAAAGAATCCATCATAGTCGAAAAAGTAAGCGGTCCTTTTCCAGTAGGTGGTGTGGTGTATCTCTGAACATCAACATTACACCACACTTCTACTAAACCCGTTGAGTTGTTGTAAACTCTCTTGTTCGGTATGTTGTATCCTAGGAAGATACCTTCATCAGCCTTCTCGCTGAATTTTCCTTCTTGAGTCTTCTTCAGTAGTGTGCACGGCGCGCCAAATGGTTCGAGATACTCTAGATTAGGTTTACGTCATTGTAGTAACTCGTAACATGTCTTGCCATGGCGTTTGACTACCAAAACTCGATTTAATGTGTAACATGCATTTGCCACTGCCTCATTCCAGAATTGGATAGGCAGTTTCGAGTCTGCTAGCATTGTCCGTGCTGTCTCTATCAAACTGCGATTCTTTCTCTCAGCAACGCCATTCATCTGAGGCGTGTAGGCAGAAGTGAACTGGTGCACAATTCCCTTTTCCTTGCAGTAAGCCTCCATCCACTGATTCTTGAACTCGGTCCCGTTGTCTAAGCGTACCTGTCTTACCTTCAGCTTGTAGAGAGATTCCAGTGTAGTTACTAATTCCTTGAAAGACTCAAATGTTTCTGATTTGGACTTCAGAAACATTACCCAAGAGAATCTTAAGTAGTCATCAGTAACCACATAGCAGTACAAGTCACCTGCAATGCTTTTTGTACTGACTAGACCAAACAGATCCATGTGAAGAAGTTCAAGAGGAAGCTCGATAGAATGAACTTTCTTCTCCTTATGAGACTTCTTCGTCTGTTTGCCTTTCTTGCATGCTACACAGAAATCCGGAAGTTGGAAATTTTTGACGTTAACTCCTCTCACTAGATCATTTTGGATCAACTGATTCATCTTCCGTTGATTTATGTGTCCCATTCTCCTATGCCAGAAAATGGAGTCCTTCTCAGTAGCCTTTGATAAGAAGCACTGAACTTCATTATCCATTGTAGAAGCCGTTGAGAGATCCAAAACATAAAGATCTTTATATCTTGAAGCTGTCATCAAAACTTGGTCCTCCGGAATTTAATAGTCCTTTTTCAGGACATAACACTTCTTGTTGTCAAATATAACCTTAAATCCTTTGTCACATATTTGGGAAACAGAAAGTAAATTGTTTTGAAGTTGTTGAACGTAGTTCACTTTATCAAACTTAACTTTCTGATTTCCAACTTCCCCTTGAGCTGTGATATAACCTCCTTTGTTACCAGCAAAAGAACATGCCCTCCCTTTGTTTGTTTGACGTTTGATAAGAGTGCCCTGTTTCCTGTCATGTGCCTGGATGCTCCGCTATCTACAATCCACGTGTTGGTTTCAGCACTGTAGCGAACACCCTGCAATTTCAATTTAAAGCATTAGTTTAGGTTAGGAACCCAAGCCTTTACTGGCTTGGGTTTTCCAGAGGCATCACACATCATGAATTCAACCCATTGACCCTTAGAAGGTGAGGGTAGCTCAGGTGACTTCTTGTCCTCATTATCAGACACAAAGGCTGACTTTTCTTTCCATAAGCCAGATTTGTGTAAGGCCTGTTTGTGATAAATAGACGACTGGCTAACAGGTTGAACTTTGGGTTCACTAGTTCTTCTAGGTGGAGTCAATTAGCTCTTCTTAGAAGACCTAGGTTTTGATTCCTGAAGTTCAACTTTCTTCCTAGGTGTCTGACAGTAAGGACAGTAAGAAGCAATGTGTCCACACTCTCCATAGTTGTAGCATGACCTGCTATCAATTTTATGATTGAACTGTCTATGTGGAGACGTGTGTGACACGCTAGTGACATCATTATGTTTGGGCTTTGACTCTACTTCTTTTGATGTTTTATCTTGTTTAACAAACTTAATTGTTTTAACATTCTTAACATCTTTTCCATTTTGGTTAACTGGACTTTGACATGAAACTCGTGATAGGTTAACATTAACAGTCTTTTTAGGTTCAGATTTGACTTTGTTTGACCCTGACTTTATATTAACCTTTTCAAACTCTTTTTCCATATTAACACAAGGCATTTTACCCTTTGCCTTTGAAGTGGCCTCCTTTTGTTTTGTTCCAGATTCATTGGAAGTACATGAAGAATCTGGATCACTTACAAGAGGAGTAGACACCACATGATCCTTGATTGGATTGTTATTTATTGGTTTACTATTAGTGTTCATCAAGGTCTCAGGTGGTGGTGGAACCACTTTATATCCCAAACCCTCCCCATTGTTATGCTCTCTCACTAAGTGTTGGACAATATGAGATGAACTTGTCCAACTGTGCAGTTTCTGCTTTAATGAATTGACTTCTACTTCTAAAACTGCTTTTTGTTTCTTAGTGTCTTTTAGGGAGTTAAGATAGTACCTAATGTCATTTTCTTGGTTAAAGGCTACTACTTCTGTTTCCCTAAGCTGTTTATTCAAAAGGTCTATCTTTTCTTTGTAACTATGCTCATTTTGTTTTAAAACTCTGTTTGCCTCAGTGCACAGTTGCAAATCTTTTACTAAGCTATCGTTATGATCTAATAACCTAGCAAATTTCAGATCTATGCTTTCCCTAAATTTATTACAATCAGAACAAGCATGATTTTTGAAAAGTTGGTCAGTAGTACTTACCTGAGGAGGTTCTGATGAATCAGCCATCAATGCAGCATTTGATGTTTCTGGTTCTGGTGATTCTGTCTTTGTTTTAGTTGTCCCTTCTTCAGGCTTGTAGTTGACCTCAGTTGCAGTCTCTTCAATGTTTGACATCGCGAGTTCCATTGCAATATCTTCTTCACTCGCAGAATCATCATCTAAGTCTTCCACACTAGCAATATTTGATTCTCCCAGAGAGACAAACCGAAAACTCCAGTCCTGTCCTTCATCATCATGAGCAGTCAAGGCTTTTGGATCCTTGCTTGATGAAGTAGGACTGTTAGTTGGCTTATCTTGACGAGTGAAGGACGAGAATGGATTCCCGTTTCCAGTCTTTTTGGGTTTCACACACTCTCGTTTGAAGTGCCCCTTTTCTCCACAGTTGAAACAGGTCACCTTGCTCTTGTCAAAACCAAAAGTAGTGTCCTTAGTAGCAACCAAGTTCTTTCCGGTCTTCTTCACAAACTTCTTAGCTCTCCGGACAGCAATTGCTAAGGCCCACATGATATCCATCCTCTCCAGCTCTGTCTCATCTACCTGCTCGTAGTCCTCGTCTGCCAGATGGCAGTTTCCAATTTTCCCAGCAACAAGTCCATCATAGGAGTGGACTACTGCTGCTAAGAGATCCATGTGCTCTCTTGCTACTTCTACCGTCACATTTCCGAGATTCTCGGTCTTCAGTCTTGTAGCATTTGCTTCAGATCCAATGTATTGGGTACTAGAAGACCCTGATGTTTCTGATCCTGAATGAGAAGCTTGTGAAGGACCAGATGAGCTTGACATAAAGGCGGTCTGAAGTGGTGCTCCAGACGTCTTAACTTGTGGAGTTGCATTGTACAGAGCTGGATTCTGAGTATATGAAGACTTTTGAGCTCGGTACTTCATCCTTAATGCTTCTTCTCGCAGCATTAGAATGAAATCATTGATGTCCAACTTTGATAGCATTCCATTCTGTCTGAGATTTGAAACAAAAGAAACCCATTTTTTTGGCAAACCGTCTGCAAAATTCCACACTTTGTCTTCCATGGTAGTTGTGACACCATGCGTGTGCAGCTCGCTCATCAAATGGTAGAATCTATCAATGACATCGTCTAAACTCTCATTACCCATCCATGAGAAGTTGTCAAACTCTTTCTTCAACTCTTTAGCTTTAATAGCCTTCAATGATGCATTCCCGTCATACCTTTTCTCCAGCTCATCCCATAACTTCTTGGCTTGCTTATTCTCAGAGAATTGATGGAAAATATCCTTAGGGATAGACTGAGTAAGCAACGTATACACTCTCTTTTCAACATTATATTTGACTTTCTGTGCATCAGTCATGCCTCCTAATATAAGTTTCACCCCATCAGCACCTACCGGCATACTGTACCCCGTCTCAATAGCTTCCCACATATTAGGATCTACTCCATTTAAGTAGATCTCAAAATGTTGTTCAGTGTGGGAATTCATCTAATGTTATAAGCTTAGGGGGTTTTTGTGATTCCCCACTTCACTCTCCAGTAGCAGTAAGTTCTGAATACGTGAGCCCTTCCCTGCGGTAAACGCTGAATACTGGTCCTCCATTTCTATTATCTTTAGTCTCTTAAACAAACTGTTTTACTAGTGCGAATGGAGCTGTGCGATTGGGCTACCCGTGCGATTGAACGATGCGACTGGTTCAATTGTGCGGCTGAACTAATGCGATTGGTCCAGTCGTGTGAATGAACTGATGCGGTTGAACAATGTGAACTGTCTGCTTAGTCGTACGAATGAAGGTACGACTGAGTCCAATCGTACGTCTGAGGGATGCGAATGAAGTCCAGTCGTGCGATAGAGTCAATCGTGCGACTGAAGCTGCTGGATTTCGAAAATTTCTAGGTTTAAGGTGTTTTGGCCGTTAAAACCTGAATTTTCACCAACCCTAATCGCCGTATGCCGAAAAAACCAAAACTTAATGAGCAGGGGACGTCCAAGACACCGTTTGACACGAAAAGATTGCGTTTTTAATGAAAAAACATAACTTTTGTATCAAAAACGATTAAATCACACGTAATCAAGAGCCAAAGCTCTGATACCACTTGCTAGGATCGTGTATTGCACGAAATACTAACTGATTAACGTGTAAGCCAACTCAAATAGTGCGGAATCCTATTTGATTGGCGATCCAATCAGTGAGAACGCACGTCGAATCAATTATCAATTGAATCTAAACGTTAAGAACGATCTAGAATCGATCTAATGCGATATGTGAACTTGGAACAGGTTCTTGGAGGTTTCTGGACGGCTAGGGTACGTCTGGAGTCGAAGTAATATCAAGTGTTGCGTTTTTCCACGAATTAGGTGGTATTTATAGGTTAGGGTTGCTCATTCGTGCGACTGAACCATTAGCATGGTTCATTCGTGTGATTGAGCCATGCGGTTGATCCATTCGCACGACTGAGTGTTCAGTCGTGCGGCTGAGTCCGTCGCATGAAGTTGTTCATGTGTATGGACTGTTTAGGTGCATGGACACTCAGTCGCATGGCCATTCGGACGCATGACCACTGTTGGGGCGCATGGTCCAATCGGACGCACGTGCACTTCACTTAACCAAGTTTGAATGAGTTCATTATTATAACATTATGTGTAACATTTCAAACAATCATAAACCTATATAATCAAGTCAATATCAACTCATTAATGAAATATTAAACATTATAAATCACAACCAAACATTCTCATTTCATTAATAACCCAAGCATTACATAAGTGTAAGACATTCAAGACATATTACATTAAGATCCACATCTAGGTACATATGTATCAACAATCTAACTGAGTGTAAGGTTGCTGAGACTCCCGTAGCCAGCAACCACTCCTTGGGACCTGATCTTGAGGGGGACTTTATTGATGAACATCTTTACAGGCC
Organism: Flaveria ramosissima; assembly: GCA_025215565.1. Taxonomy (NCBI): domain Eukaryota; kingdom Viridiplantae; phylum Streptophyta; class Magnoliopsida; order Asterales; family Asteraceae; genus Flaveria; species Flaveria ramosissima. Next base: position 25,379,885 of record CM046046.1, on the reverse strand, counting down.
TATGATTGGTCTCTTATGTACCTTATAGCCAGTAGGTCTAATATCATCTTTGCCACATGAATATGTGCAAGATATCATGTCAACCCCAATATATCACACCTAGTTGCTACTAAGAGGATTCAAAAATACCTCAAAGGAGCTCCCAAGCAATGACTTTTATACCTAAAGAATTCTGACTTCAATCTGTATGCATATACAGATAGTGACTATATTGGCTGCAAAATGACTGTAAATTCTACATCTGGGGGATGTCAATTCCTTGGTGGAGGGATAGTCTCATAGCAATGCAAGAAAGAATTCTGTGTGTGTCACACCCCGACCGGCGGCGGAATCATCGGGGCGGACGAATGTGAAATGATTGTTCATAGCTCATGGAATTAAATAAGTTGAAATAATATTAAATGCCATTTTTCATTGATTAATACTAAACAAATAAATCATTACAATACAATCAAGATTCAAACAACATAAAATCTTTAGTTAAACTAGGTCCAAGTCGTATATGAGCAAGAAGAATTCCTCAAAGTAGCATCCTGAAACATGTTAAAAATAAGGTCCACATATAATGTTAGTGAGTTCCCATGAATTTGTACATACGTATGAAAACAACGTTTAAGAGGCAATTCATGTCATAGGTTAAGAAATAATGCAAGAATATAGATAGCATAATGATACAATCAAACCTTGACAAAAGATATCCATTACAAGTTATAACGATTAGCTAAGTGTACTTGGTTCCCATGATGAACAAGAATACGTCAATAGGAGCCGGCAATAACCTCGGCTTTAGCACCAAATAGGCTTGTCAAGCCCATAGATCTATGATGTCGCTAGGCTAGCAATAGTTAATGATTGTTTTTACAAGATGACTATCATATAAGACTCACAAGTATCTCAAATAACCATGACAAAGTTTATAAACGAATTGCTCGTGCATTACAAGTATCAAGATGTTTTACAAGTGTATGTTTATAAGTTTAACATGTTTCACCCCAAAAGGTGTGAAATAAAGTAAAAAAGGGCATGGAGGAACTCACATTGTATAATGATGGTTGTAGAGTAAATAAGAAAGCTTGGATGTTCAAGAGTCAAAGGTGATGTCCTAAATGATAAAAAGAAACAATAACTTGAGGTCGGAATTCATTACAAGAAGTTAGGATGTTTAGAGAATGCCAAAAAGCGAAAGGATTAGTGTACCAATTTTAGATTCTGGACAGAATGTTTGGTACGTGTTTGAACAGGTTTTAAAAATAGCAAACGGTTTTATAAAATTATAAACATTTACAATTGACTAGTTCAGAGTCTCCCGGACAACTTTTGTTCAGAAACATTTTTATGAAAAGATCCGTAAATAGGTCAAATCATCAGCACAAGACAGAAGGTGCTGAAATGCGCACTTATCTTGTGAAGGCTATTATTGAGTCATCCGATTGAGTTTGAAGACGTATAAAAGTAAATTTAATAAAATTAATATTGGAGTCTGATTTTACTAAATTTTAGTTTGTTATGACCAAGTTATGGTTAGTTGAAGTCAGACTATATTTTACCAAATATATAGTAAGGCACTTATGTGCACTTTTAAAATTGCTAAAGCATGAAACGGGTTAGAACAAATTTATTTTGCCGATATATGGTATATTACACTTCATTTGAGTTATAAAAAATATCCCAAGTCTTTGGTATAGCCATCATTTAGAGAAATAATCTTGTGGAATAACCGAATGCGGCGGCATAGCCGTCCATATGCAAACGGGTTTCTTTGTGTACGTTAGCGTGTTCTTAGCTTGATTTAGGAATGTTAGTGATTGTTATAAGGTTAGTGAAAGTTAGAATGTTATTGATCAAATGATAATGATTAAAATTAAAAGAGATTTAGTAGAAGAAATAATAAAAATAAGAACATAAGAACAATTCAATGTTAGGATGATTAGAACTATATAGATGTACATAATATAAAAGCAATTATAAGGTTACCTTAGTATTTGAAACTTCTTGAAATTACTTGTAAAAGAAAATTCTTGAATTTGATCAAAACCAAAGGATGAAAGATGGATATGTGAGTGAGATTTTTGGAGAATGAGCAAATAAAAAGTGAGGCCTAAGGCTTGCTTTTATATTTGAGGTTAAGAGGAGGTTATGAATGGTGTTAATGGTGAGTTACAAGTTTTTTAAAAGGGGGTTATGATTGTAATTTAAAATAAACAGAGAATCTTGCTGACTCGGCTTTCCTGAATCTTAGCTCTTATCTTTCTTATTTATTAAAATAAACATAAGATTAAATAATTTAAATAAATAAAAGAATAATTACAATTTAAACTTTTAATTTATTAAGACTTTATATTAACAACTTATTTTTTTTATAAAATCGATATAGACTTTATAAATTTTACAAGAACTTGTAATTTGATTATTTATTTTAGTTGAATATTTTAAAATCATATAGATATTAATAACCTTTTAACATTTATAAAACTTATTCAATAAATTATGAAATTATTATAAATTGATTAAATGGTATAATAAATGAAAATTGAACAATAATATTCATAAAATTAGTTAAATAATACATTTAGTGCATTTTGATTCATCAAAATGAATTAATAATTTACAAATAAATTTTTTTCAACGTATTAAAATTCAAAATGAGTTCGGGTTTGGGTTTATAGTTTGAAAATGGGTGGATGTTACAGTGTGTCTGCATCAACTGCTGAAGATGAATGCATTGTTGCTGCAAGCTTCTATGATCAAGTACTTTGGATTCAGAATCATATACTAGACTATGGATTCAACTTCAAGGAGACTTCTATCCATATAAACAACAACAGTGTTATCTCTATCACATAGAAGCCAGTATACCACTCAAAGACAAAGCATTTTAACAAACGCTTTTGATAATAGATAATTTTGAACAATATGTTGATTTGTTCATAAAAGCTTTTGGTGAATAGAGATTTAAATATCTTGTATCAACAACTGGGATGATTAACTTTAAGTAAATTTTCTTAAATTAGTTTCAAAATTGTTTTTTTTAAATAAGTCTTTAATGATGTCTAAACTATCACTCATATAAGCCATGTTTCATCTTGGAAGAAAATTTTTCTAACTAATATTTCTTAGAATTTTAAAAATTAAAATATATTTTCTTTTAGAAGACATTAAATTGATTTTGGAAGAAACTTGTCTTCAAAACTAAAAAATACTTACTAAGGAATTTAACTTCAGAAGATATTCTGATATATCTTCCAAAGCTTAAATATGTTTCTAAGTACTTATATGTTTTAAAGGACAATTTCCTTCCAAAACAAAATAAGCCTCGGAAGTTTTATTCATCATTTGAATACAACTCCTCATGTTTAATATCTTCCAAAGCCAAATATGTCTCGGAAGATAAAATACTACAAGTACTTTTTCTTCCGAAGCAATTCTTGTTAAACTAAGGAACATCTTCTGAAGTCAAATTGGCTTTGGAAGTTTTCTCAAAACTTCTGAAGAGAAATTACCTTTAAAATATTTTCAACTTCCAAGATAACTATCTTTTTGGACACTTTTTCAGAGGTGGGACCGACATTCGGATTTCAAAGTTCATCATTCGCAATAACTTTGTCTCAAATCCAAGCATATAAATACCTTTCCCAACGGGTCTCCCTCTCACTAGCTTCTTTTCATCTGCAAATATTCTAGCCTTAATTCACCTATAACCCTTATTGTTCTTCACTTTCTTCTCGCTTAAGCTTCATAAAATTGCCAACCTTGAACCCAAATCCAACCAGATTTCCCCATGCACCTACATAGGCAACACAAGCAGTTTACTTTATTATCGTCTGAGTAATATCATCGTTTCTCAGATGTTTTCCATTTTCTATCTTAATTATCATATCTCACTACACTCACAATAAACCCTCCACTATATGAAGAACAACTACTGGAGTTTTGGAGGACGTACCAGGAGGTCATCTTGGATGGTGAGAAAGAACAATATGCAACGGTGCAGGGGAAGATTATTTTCATCACCCAGCCACCATCAACAATCATCTGAGACTGGATAATGAAGAAGGTGAACTCTCCTTTTCGAAAGAAGTTGTTAATGGATCATTCAGGCAGATGGGCAATGAAGAGGACTACACTGTGAGGACCTTCAAGAAGGGCAACGTCTCTTTCCAATGGAAGTACCTCCTCTATGTTATAATCCACTCTTTATCAAACAAGTATGGATGATGGGATCAAATTCCTGAAAACCTATCTTACATAGTCCATGGGATGGTCCAAGGGGTCAAGTTCAAGTATTATTAGTTTGTATACACAAACTTACTTGCAAACTTAGACTTCTTAGAGTATTACACGTTTCCTAGATATGTTTAGCTCATTCTTAAATGTGAACTGGGGTCACAGTTAAAGGGAACAGGTAACACTCTTAAATTGGGACAGATTAAGCCCTCATTTTCAAAATCATAAGAAAAACCACTGTTTGATTCTCAGGGGTAGAAACAACCCTGGTCCAAAAAATGTTGTTGATACATATGTACCTAGATGTGGATCTTAATGTAATATGTCTTGAATGTCTTACACTTATGTAATGCTTGGGTTATTAATGAAATGAGAATGTTTGGTTGTGATCTATAATGTTTAATATTTCATTAATGAGTTGATATTGATTTGATTATATAGGTTTGTGATTGTTTGAATTGATACACATAATGTTATATTAATGAATTCAATCAAACTTGGTTAAGTGAAGTTCACATGCGTCTGACTAGACCATGTGCCCCAACAGTGGTCATGCGTCCGAATGGCCATGCGACTGAGTGTCCATGCGCCTAAACAGTTCATACGCCTAAACAACTTCATGCGACTAACTCAGCCGCTCGACTGAACACTCAGTCGTGCGAATGGATCAACCGCATGGCTCAATCGCACGAATGAACCATGCTAATGGTTCGGTCGCACGAATGAGCAACCCTAACCTATAAATACCACCTAATTCGTGGAAAAACGGAACTATTGATATTACTTCGAGTCTAGACGTACCCTAGCCGTCCAGAAACCACCAAGAACATGTTCCAAGTTCACAGATCGCATTAGATCGATTCTAGATCGTTCTTAACGTTTAGATTCAATTGATAATTGATTCGACGTGCGTTCTCACTGATTGGATCGCCAATCAAATAGGATTCCGCACTATTTGAGTTGGTATACACGTTAATCAGTTAGTATTTCGTGCAATACACGATCCTAACAAGTGGTATCAGAGCTTTGGATCTTGATTACGTGTGATTCAATCGTGTTTTATACAAAAGTTGTGTTTTTTCACTAAAAACGCAATCTTTTCGTGTCAAACGGTGTTTTGGACGTCCCCTGCTCATAAAGTTTTGGTTTTTTCAGCATACGGCGATTAGGGTTGGTGAAAATTCAGGTTTTTACGGCCAAAACACCTTAAACCTAGAAATTTTCGAAATCCAGCAGCTTCAGTCGCACGATTGACTCAATCGCACGACTGGACTCATTCGCATCCCTCAGACGTACGATTAGACTCATTCGTACCTTCATTCGTACGACTAAGCAGACAGTTCGCATTGTTCAACCGCATCAGTTCATTCGCACGACTGGGCCAATCGCATTAGTTCAGCCGCACGATTGAACCATTCGCATTGTTCAATCGCACGGGTAGCCCAATCGCACAGCTCCATTCGCACTAGTAAAACAGGTTGTTTAAGAGACTAAAGTTAATCGAAATGGAGGACTAGTATTCAGCGTTTACCGCCGGGAAGGACTCACGTATTCAGAACTTACTGCTATTGGAGAGTGAAGTGGTGAATCACAATAAACCCCCTAAGCTTATAACATTAGATGAATTCCCACACTGGAAACAACGTTTTGAGATCTACTTAAATGGAGTAGATCCTAATATGTGGGAAGCCATTGAGACGGGATACAGTATGCCAGTAGGTGCAGATGGGGTGAAACTTACATTAGGTGGCATGACCGATGCACAGAAAGTCAAATATAATGCTGAAAAGAGAGTGTATGCGTTGCTTACTCAGTCTATCCCTAAGGATATTTTTCATCAATTCTCTGAGAATAAGCAAGCCAAGAAGTTATGGGATGAGCTGGAGAAAAGGTATGACGGGAATGCGTCATTGAAGGCTATTATAGCTAAAGAGTTGAAGAAAGAGTTTGACAACTTCTCATCGATAGGTAATGAAAGTTTAGACGATGTCATTGATAGATTCTACCATTTGATGAGCGAGCTACACACGCATGGTGTCACAACGACCATGGAAGAAAGTTGGGCTTCTTTTGTTTCAAATCTGAGACAGAATGGATTGCTAGCGAGGTTGGACATCAATGATTTCATTCTAAAGCTGCGAGAAGAAGCACTCAGGATGAAGTACCGAGCTCAAAAGTCTTCGTATACTCAGAATCCAGCTCTGTACAATGCAACTCCACAAGTAAAGACGTCTGGAGCACCACTTCAGATCGCCTTTGTGTCAAGCTCATCTGGTCCTTCACAAGCCTCTACTTCAGGATCAGAAACGTCAGGGTCTTTAGTACCCAATACTTTGCATCTGAAGCAAATGCTACAAGACTAAAGACCGAGAATCTCGGAAATGTGACAGTAGAAGTAGCAAGAGAGCACATGGATCTCTTAACAGCAGTAGTCCACTCCTATGATGGACTTGCTGCTGGGAAAATTGGAAACTGCCATCTGGCAGACGAGGACTACGAGCAGGTAGATGAGACAGAGCTGGAGAGGATGGATATAATGTGGGCCTTAGCAAGTGCTGTCCGGAGAGCTAAGAAGTTTGTGAAGAAGATCGGACAAAACTTGGTTGCTACTAAGGACACTACTTTTGGTTTTGATAAGAGCAAGGTGACCTGTTTCAAGTGTGGAGAAAAGGGGCACTTCAAACGAGAGTGTGTGAAGCCCAAGAAGACTGGTAACGGGAATCCATTCTCATCCTTTACTCGTCAAGATAAGCCAGCTAGCAGTCCTACTTCATCAAGCAAGGATCCAAAAGCCTTGACTGCTCATGATGATGAAGGACAGGACTGGAGTTTTCGGTTTGTCTCTCCGGGAGAATCCAATATTGCTACTGTGGAAGACTTAGATGATGATTCCGCGAGTGAAGGAGATATTGCAGTAGAGCTAGCGATGTCAAACAGTGAAGAGACTGCAACTGAGGTCAACTACAAGCCTGAAGAAGGGACAACTACAACAAAGACTGAATCACCAGAACCAGAAACATCAGATGCTGCGTTGATGGCTGATTCATCAGAACCTCCTCAGGTAAGTACTACTGACCAACTTTTCAAAAATCATGCTTGTTCTGATTTTAATAAATTTAGGGAAAGCATAGATCTGAAATTTGCTAGGTTATTAGATCATAATGATGGCTTAGTAAAGGATTTGCAACTGTGCACTGAGGCAAATAGAGTTTTAAAACAAAATGAGCATAGTTACAAAAAAAGATAGACATTTTGAATAAACAGCTTAGGGAAACAGAAGTAGTAGCCTTTAACATGACATTAGGTACTATCTTAACTCCCTAGAAGACACTAAGAAACAAAAAGCAGTTTTAGAAGTAGAAGTCATTCATTAAAGCAAAAACTGCACAGTTGGACAAGTTCATCTCATATTGTCCAACACTTAGTGAGAGAGCGTAACAATGGGAGGGTTTGGGATATAAAGTGGTTCCACCACCACCTGAGACCTTGATGAACACTAAGAGTAAACCAATAAATAACAATCCAATCAAGGATCATGTGGTGTCTACTCCTCTTGTAAGTGATCCAGATTCCACTTGTACTTCAAATGAATCTGGAACAAAAACAAAAGGAGGCCACTTCAAAGGCAAAGGGTAAAATGCCTTGTGTTAATCTGGAAAAAGAGTTTGAAAAGGTTAATATAAAGTCAGGGTCAAACAAAGTCAAATTAGAACGTAAAAAGAATGATAATGTTAACCTATCACGAGTTTCATGTCAAAGTCAGTTAACCAAAATGGAAAAGATGTTAAGAATGTTAAAACAATTAATTTGTTAAACAAGATAAAACATCAAAAGAAGTAGAGTCAAAGCCCAAACATAATGATGTCACTAGGGTGTCACACACGTCTCCACATAGACAGTTCAATCATAAAGCGAATAGCAGGTCATGCTACAACTGTGGAGAGTGTGGACACATTGCTTCTTACTGTCCTTACTATCAGACACCTAGGAAGAAAGTTGAACTTCAGGAATCAAAACCTAGGTCTTCTAAGAGGAGCTCATTGACTCCACCTAGAAGAACTAGTGAACCCAAAGTTCAACCCATTAGCCAGTCGTCTGTTTATCACAAACAGGCTTATGGAAAGAAAAGTCAGCCTCTGTGTCTGATAATGAGGACAAGAAGTCACCTGAGCTACCCTCACCTTCTAAGGGTCAATGGGTTGAATTCATGATGTGTGATGCCTCTGGGAAACCCAAGCCAGTAAAGGCTTGGGTTCCTAACCTGAACTAATGCTTTAAATTGAATGTGTAGGGTGTTCGCTACAGTGCTGAAACCAACACGTGGATTATAGATAGCGGAGCATCCAGGCACATGACAGGAAACAGGGCACTCTTATCAAACGTCAAACAAATAAAAAGAGGGCATGTTTCTTTTGCTGGTAACAAAGGAGGTTATATCACAGCTCAAGGGGAAGTTGGAAATCAGAAAGTTAAGTTTGATAAAGTGAACTACGTTCAACAACTTCAAAACAACTTACTTTCAGTTTCCCAAATATGTGACAAAGGATTTAAGGTTATATTTGACAACAAGAAGTGTTATGTCCTGAAGAAGGACTATGTGATTCCGGAGGACCAAGTTTTGATGACAGCTTCAAGATATAAAGATCTTTATGTTTTGGATCTATCAACGGCTTCAACAACGGATCATGAAGTTCAGTGTTTCTTATCAAAAGCTACTGAGAAGGACTCCATTTCTAGGCATAGGAGAATGGGACACATAAATCAACAGAAGATGAATCACTTGATCCAGAATGATCTCGTGAGAGGAGTTAACGTCAAAAATTTCCAACTTCCGGATTTCTGTGTAGAATGCAAGAAAGGCAAACAGACGAAGAAGTCTCATAAGGAAAAGAAAGTTCATTCCATCGAGCTTCCTCTTGAACTTCTTCACATGGATCTGTTTGGTCCAGTCATTACAAAAAGCATTGCATGCGACTTGTACTGCTATGTGATTACTGATGACTACTCAAGATTCTCTTGGGTAATGTTTCTGAAGTCCAAATCAGAAACATGTAAGTCTTTCAAGGAATTAGTAACTACACTGGAATCTCTCTACAAGATGAAGGTAAGACAGGTACGCTTAGAAAACAGGACCGAGTTCAAGAATCAGTGGATGGAGGCTTACTGCAAGGAAAAGGGAATTGTACACCAGTTCACTTCTGCCTACACGCCTCAGATGAATGGCGTTGCTGAGAGAAAGAATCGTAGTTTGATAGAGACAACACAGACAATGCTAGCAAACTCGAAACTGCCTATCCAATTCTGGAATGAGGCAGTGGCAAATGCATGTTACACATTAAATCGAGTTCTGGTAGTCAAACGCCATGGCAAGACATGTTACGAGTTACTACAATGACGTAAACCTAATCTAGAGTATCTCGAACCATTTGGCGCACCGTGAACGCTACTGAAGAAGACTCAAGAAGGAAAATTCAGCGAGAAGGCTGATGAAGGTATCTTCCTAGGATACAACATACCGAACAAGAGAGTTTACAACAACTCAACGGGTTTAGTAGAAGTGTGGTGTAATGTTGATGTTCAGAGATACACCACACCACCTACTAGAAAAGGACCCGCTTACTTTTTCGACTATGATGGATTCTTCAAGTCCTTCAACATACCTATCTCCACTTCTGACGAAGAGTTAGCTACAAGGATGATGTATGATATCTTGAACTCACCGTCAGCATCATCAGGTTCACAAGGTGACTCATCTTACCACTCAGGGGGAGCACTCGAAGCAAGTGACTTCTCCTCAGAAGATGAAGCTGAAGAAAATGACCAGAACAATCAGGAGGGATAGGTTCCAATTCCTGCAAGTCCACAAGCATCTAACAGTGATGCCTCTTCGACTTCGGAACCTCAAACTCCTACTACCTCAGAAACAGAACCAAATGTTCATAATCTTGACTCTAAGGTAGTTGTTCCCACCACTTCAGGATCACGTCTAAATGTCTATCATCCCCTAGACAATGTCATTGGGGATGTCAGATCAGGAGTGCAGACCAGAAATCAGCTGTACTCAGCTGATTATGCCTCGGTAAGGGAAAAATGGATACTATCAGGGTATTTGACCCAATGTGGCTCACTAACTTGTCTGCAAATGATGTCTACACATTATACAAGTGGCCACTATTCTATGACTCTCAAGATATTGTACAAGCTCTACAGTTCCAGAACGTTATAAGACTCTGCTTTGCATTTGAGATACACGCAGGAGTCACAATAGAAGAGAAGTACAAAAAGTATGAGGAGGTAATGAAGAAGAAAGACATTAGATAGATCTAGGTCCAAGGGGGAGTTTGTTGATACATATGTACCTAGATGTGGATCTTAATGTAATAGGTCTTGAATGTCTTACACTTATGTAATGCTTGGGTTATTAATGAAATGAGAATGTTTGGTTGTGATCTATAATATTTAATATTTCATTAATGAGTTGATATTGACTTGATTATATAGGTTTGTGATTGTTTGAATTGATACACATAATGTTATATTAATGAATTCAATCAAACTTGGTTAAGTGAAGTTCACATGCGTCTGACTGGACCATGCGCCCCAATAGTGGTCATGCATCCGAATGGCCATGCGACTGTGTGTCCATGCGCCTAAACAGTTCATACGCCTGAACAACTTCATGCGACTGACTCAGCCGCACGGCTGAACACTCAGACGTGCGAATGGATCAACCGCATGGCTCAATCGCACGAATGAACCATGCTAATGGTTCAGTCGCATGAATGAGCAACCCTAACCTATAAATACCACCTAATTCGTGGAAAAACGGAACACCTGATATTACTTCGACTCTAGACGTACCCTAGCCGTCCAGAAACCTCCAAGAACCTGTTCCAAGTTCACAGATCGCATTAGATCGATTCTAGATCGTTCTTAACGTTTAGATTCAACTGATAATTGATTCGACGTGCGTTCTCACTGATTGGATCGCCAATCAAATAGGATTCCGCACTATTTGAGTTGGTATACACGTTAATCAGTTAGTATTTCGTGCAATACACGATCCTAACAAATGTTAGAGCTCCTTGCTCAAGGTGATAACTCGGCAACACCAGCCAATGTTGAACCCGCACCTTCTTCATCTTCACCACCCACACTGCCACAAATAACCATCACCTACCATAGAAAATACAAGCGAACCCTTTCTCAGCCTATACAAATTAAGCAAGCCCCTATACACTCACCCATACAGAAGGAGGTGGAACCATGAGCTCCCACTTTCCTGAGGGGCAGACCACTCGCATCATTTCATTAATCAGTGTTGAGGTTCCTCATCCTAATGAGCTTACTACCCGAGCTGCAAGCCTTCACTTTGAGTCCCAAAACTCAAGTGAACAACCTTTAGGGGATAGTTACCATCCCCACCCTTTAGACTTAAACCAAACAATCCCTAACATTCAATTCTATGATAATGAGGATATGAGAATCAATGAGTACGATGAGTCTTTATTATCCTCACCTACAAAGGAGAGATGAGTGCTCCTGATATACCCATATCTAGCCCACATCATCCACCCAAACTAAGGTGGACTTTCTTGATCATGTTCAGGATGTCCATATGAAAGAGGCTATTTCTTTAGAAAGTGGTTACATCTCTAAGACCTCAACCATGACAACCCAGCTCCTTGACACTTCTCTTGAAGCTATCATGATGCAGGGGAAATCCAGAGCTCAAGAACCAATATCTGGTGGTGAGGGAGCTGACTTCGGTTATGTTTTCTCATCCCCCGTGATTCTTCTTATGAAGATGAGCAGAGTCTGCAACAAAGGGTGCAAACATTGTCACAGACCTGTACCTACTTGATCTCTAAGGTTAGTCACCTGGAATCTTAGGTGGCTACCTTACAAAAGCAAGTTCTTACTTAGCAACTTGAGATCATCGATCTCAAGAGAAAGTTAGCTGAGAAGCTTGCCAGGCATACTCAACCAGGTCCACAAGAACCTATGGATGTGGTGGACCTAAACGTTAGCTCACCTTTGCAAGTAGGTAATGCTACCAAAAAGGGGAGAAAGTGTTAACTACAATCATGGAACCTGTGAGTTCTACCCAGAGTATGAACATTGAGAATTCACCACTCTCACTTGCAGTTGTTCATGCTCAACAACATCCTCAGGCCCATGTCAATGTGGACGCCTTAATTCAAAGCCTATTTGAGGAGGGTATATCAAGGGCTATATCTACCCCATCCTACCGTACTGACAACCTAATAGTAGGATGGAGGTATGACAATAATAGAAGAGCCCTGGTACTCTCTAGATTTTAGGGTCAACAAGAATTATTAATTTTCGGACCTTGATATACTATGAGAGTTTTCCTCTGTTTAACCTATCACTTGCCAACCCAAGTCATAACAGACAAGCTAATAGGTTTCCTCGGAGGATCTAGATGAGGGTACTTGAAGAGTTCAAGATAATATCCTATCTATATAGAGAAATGTTAGAAGGGAAAACTGTTGGTCAATTGGATATTGTGGCAGATCGTATGTATAGCTTCAAAGCAGAAACCTCAGTTGAAGGCACAATGGTAGAACTTGTGGACCTTGAGACTGCAAATGCTTCAGCACCCAGTACCCTCAGTGAGATACTAGCTAGTGAAGGTGTCTCACAGCCTCTCCCTGGCAAGAGCTCAAGTACAAAACCAAGTCAAGAAGGCCAAAGCTCTCTTCACCTTGAGTCGCACAGGCTAGTGACTGACAAAAGGAAGAGGGAGAGTAAGAGGAAGGCAGCGGGATAGAGAACAAGAGAGACCCCCAGCTTCATGCAAGCTGCAATCAGGGTTGTCCCTAGGCCAAATACTCAGGTGGATGAGTTAAGGGCAGCTAGAATGAATTATTTAGGGTCTAGGAACTATAACATGGATGAAAGAATCTCTCTTTCCATGGATGACTTGAATGAGTTGGCTGACACTAAAGTGTCAAAAGAGAGAATGGAGGCTGACGCTGCAAAATTGCTCCTCAAGATCAAAAAGAAAGGAAAAGAAAAAGACTGTACAGGGAAGAGTTTGCTAAGTCAAGAGCCATCGTCAGAGCCAAGCAAAAGAAGTCTACTGATAGAATGAATATGTTAAGCTTCTTGAAGTTGTATGGGTTCTTTGGAAGGAGACTTGGTCTAATGTCTCTATCCACCATGGATGAGCATATTAGAGTGATCAAGCAGAAGATTAAGAAGGGTCAGCTTGTAGACTTGCATTATCCACCAAGTCTGGCTACACCTGAAGATAAGGTCAAGGTTGAACCTCAAGAGACAACACAACCTGGACCTATTGCTGCATCTCAGCCAGCTTCATCTTTTGATCCATAGTAGAGTTCTAAACTTCTCCTTCTAAACATACAAAGGGAAAGGAGTCAACTAAGAAGGATAAAGAAGGAATATATGGTACTCAAGACCAACCTTCTTAGTTAAAGTATAGAAAGAGGAAAAGAATGGCCATGAGAAGGGACAAAAAGAAAAAGGAAGAAGTTCAAGGTATCCACCTCTGCACTTAGGATGAGTCAGAACATCCTAAGGGTGAACAAAAAGAGGCTGCTCAACCAACTCCACTTCAAGTAGAGCCTCTTATTGCTGAGACATCCATATTGTCTTGGGCTTTCTTTACAAACCCAAACAGATGGTATGTCACAAGAAATCAAGGGGCTTAAGACATATACTTATGGCAAAATATGCTTGACCTTCTTCTACGTGATCTCTTTGACATGAGGAAGTACTTTGAGAGTATGATAAACCCGAACCAACTAATGAAGAAAGGAATGGTGCTAATTTTAATGAGGACTGTAAACAAATGAAGATCAAATCAAAGTCATCCTCAAGTTTTGGTAGCATTAGCCTAGTGGGAGTTTGTAAGAATTAACTTAGAGGCTGATGCAAACCAAAGTTCTCTCATCAAGCATTTTGAAATACAAGGAATTTACTTTGAAAGATTTGACAAGTGCACTAAAAAAATCTATCTGTCTCAAATCTTCCGAAGCGAAAGACCATTTCTTCTGAAGCCAAAGATGAAGTTTGTCGAAGCTTCAAGATAAAGTCTTTCGAAGCCATGAGACTGATTTCTTATGGATTAGAGAAGACATGCTTTCTCTAACATGCTTTTAACAAAAGTAGAACCACTTTTCGTTGCCATCTCTGAAGACTCATCAACTTATACAAGTTGGTGATATTTCCACACTTTTGTCAACTATAGATTAGGGTATTTGAGTCTGTAACTTTCTAATTTTGTAGCTTTATCCTTTTTGTAATAGATTAGGTGTGAGATATGGCCTCTTATAGTCACTAGTCAAAAGGCAATCTGTCTTTTTACTTTGTATTGATCTTGTTGTCTAGATTAGTATTCCTGCTGGTATTCAAAGTATGGCTGGATTTAGGATGTAGTATAAAGTATGTCATGTATCCAGTCCTTAGGACTAAGTCTTGTAACAATTATAAAACAGTTGAGAACAATATACATCATCGTTGAAAACCATTCTCCTTGTTCTGTTTGTGTTCTTTACTCTTGTTATTTATTTCATTTGTTGGTTCCCAATTTGATATTGTTGGACCAAAAGAACCAATGAGTCTGATTAGAAAAACCTCTAAGTCCCACAGACATTATAACTACTGAAGAAGATCACAACAGCTGAAGACATCAGCTGATTACAAAGGTCTGAAGACAAAGTCTGAAAGTAAAGAACTGAAGACAAAGTCTGAAAGTGAAGTACTGAAGACAAAGACTGAAGACTAGAGTGATCAGTAGTTGTCACAACAGCTGAAGTTGTTAACTTCAGTAGTTGTGATGGTTTTTACTTTTCAGTACTTGTAATTTTTCCTTTCAGTAGTTTATTGTTTCAGTAGTTATAGGTCAGTAGTTTTATGTTTTTGTACTTAGCATTCTCTGAGATGTGATCAGTTGTTGAGAACATTTCAGTAGTTTGCATTATTTCAGTTGTTTGTATAATTCTGTTAGATGTCACTATCAAGTGACATCAGCAGACGTCACATTCCTCTATATAAGGGATGTTGACCTAGTTGTATTCTAACCGAAGCATTACGCGTGAATGAAAACATTCCTTTAACAGAAATATTCTCTCTCTGTAATTGTTATCGTGTGTTTGCATATTCATCATTTTCTTGCTTGAATTCGATCTTATTTTGTTATATTCCGCTGCAAAATTCAAATCTAATTGATCCGATCCTATCAAATGGTATCAGAGCTGGTTAATCATTGATCGATCTAACAATTGATCATTGAAACTGCTCTTTTGATAGCTAAGTTTGATCGAATTAGCATTTTTGCAAGAATTGATTATAGAGATTGATTTTCTGTTGCTTCCGGTTAATTAATTGAGATTCTAATTGTGTTGTTGAGTTTTTAAACTAGACTGATTTTAATCTCATTGAATTCGATTGAATTAGTGAAAATGACTACTTCAATCAATGATCCTCACAATACTGGCTCCTCAACTAAGCCTCCTATGCTTGTTAGGAGTGAGTATAACATATGGCAACGCCAAATGCTCCATCACCTGTCTGTTAACAGTTCAGGTTGTTGGAAGTCTGTGGTTCATGGACCATACAAGCCTATGGTGAGTAATCCTGAAACCAATGAGATGGTTCCTAAAAAGAAGGAACAATATTCTGATGAGGATTCAAAGTTGTTTGAGATTGATGCTAAAGCCCATGGAATTCTGGCCATGGCACTGCCTAATGAAATCTATTCTGGGCTTATGCATCATGAAACTGCTTATGATCTCTGGGTTGCTCTGAAGGAACAATTTGGAGGAACTGATGAGGTCTTAGCAAACAACAGAGAAATCCTTGCCCAGCAATATGAGACATTCTCTCATAGGAAGGGTGAGACATTGACTCAATAGTTTGAGCGGTTTTCATGTTTGATCTCTGAGCTAAAAATGGTTCAACATGAATACACAAACAGCCAGATGAATAACAGATTCCTCAGATCCCTGTCTGAGAGATGGGACACTTACACCATTGTCCTACGCTCTAATGCAAATCTGGATACTCTATCTCTCACCCAACTTCATGGGAAACTCTTAACATTTGAGAGAGAGATAGAACAGAAAAGGAAACTATCTTCATCTGGAAAGCTCACTGATGACTTTGTACCAGGTAACACTACTCTGGTTGGTCATGAGTCTGAATATGCTTCATCTGAAAGTTCATATGATGAGCATATTGATTTCTCTTCAAACAGTGGAAATCATGCTTTTGTTGGAGTTGAGGGAAACTCAGGTTTTAATGTTGATAATTTGTGTTTTATGATGGATGATTTGAAAGGAATTGCTGATGATGATCTGGAAGAGATGGATATTCTGAGCCAAATGGCATTGATCAATATCAGATCTCAAAAGTTTTACAAAAGAACAGGTAGAAAATTCCCTGGTCTCTCTGGCAAAACCAAGGTTGGTTTTGACAAGAGCAAGTTGAGATGTCATAAGTGCCATAGACTTGGACATTTTGCTAGAGAGTGTAGATCATCTGGATCTAACTCATCTGCACCCTTTGTGACTTTTCCAAGCAATAGCTCACAATCCAAAGGGCAACATTCTACCAGTTCTGATCATCATTCACAACATCAATCATCTCCTGCATACTTTGTCCCTCAAAGCCCAATGCCATATCCTTATCCATGTTTTTACATGACTCAGTCTGGTCAAGTTTCTGTACCCATGGCTCAACAACCACATGCTCTACCTGATCCTCAACCATCTCAAACAAATCAGCAATCTCAATCTCAATCTCATCAGAGCTTTTTCACCCCTGAGGTTGTTAACTGGAGTAGCCTACTAGATGATGTCTCTGGTTATTCTAAACAATTTGCTGGTGCTGGTCAACATGGTGGTGAAAACCCTTTTGGAAATCTTGCTCTAATGGCCCTGGAGTCTACAGATGAAAATCCTTCATCATCACAGGTACCATAGGTATCTTCTGAGGCTAAGGCCAAGTTATGTTCTAAGTCATGCATAGCTGCTTTTGTTTCTATTAGGGAAGCAAATGTAGCTTTAATTAATCAAAACCTTGACTTAGAAAAAGCAATTTCCAAAAGAAAAGTTGAGTTTGAGTCTGTTTTAAAGAGAAGGATAAGGAGATTTATAAACTTAAGTGTCAAATCACTGATGAAAAAGCAAAGGTAGAGGTCATTCTGGAAAATCACAAGAATCTCAAAAAACACTTGCAGCTACCCAAGTTGATTGTGAACGCTGGGTAACATCATGCAAGGAATTTGAAATGCTTCTCAGTAAGCAAACTGCTTCTAATGTGAAGTTTGGGATTGGGTATAATCATACCATACCTCCTACAGATTTTACTCCCAAATTAGAAGTAAAATCTGAGGATGATTGTCATTCCCAAACCACATCATCAGATGTTTCATCCTCAAATGATAATTCAAAATATGAGGATGAAGGTAGTGTGAGTACCTCAGCTAATCAAATTACTGATGGTCCCACTGCTTCGAAACACTTGATCAAGAAGAGGCTGAGAAATTCAGGTGTTGTTCCACAAGGTACTCAAAGTACTGAAGGACAAAACACAACACCTGAAGAGCATTTCAAATCAAAGGAAAACAAGCATTCCTTGACAACTGCTGAAAAATCTATCAGGAATCCCAAAAGTACTGATAGAAAACTTCTGAAGAACAAATCTTCAGTTGTTGAAAATCCTTCAGTACTTCCCAAAAGTACTGAAAGGAAGAAAGTACTGAAGAACAAATCTTCAGTAGTTTCATCTTCTTCAGCAGTTGATCAAGAAAAGATGAAAAGAAAGCCATGTGAAATATGTGGTTTGTTTAATCATCTCACTGATGAATGCTGGTATAACAAGGGTTTAAAATTCAACAAAGAGAAAGTTATTAAGAAGCAAATGCATAAAATGAAAGATGAATTTAAAACCAAGTTTGTACCTCAATCATTAAAATCTGATAAACCAAAGCTTTTTCAAAAAGTCACAAAGAAGTAAGGGGTTTGTCAAACAACAGCTGCAAATATTCCTCAGGGAATATTAAAAACTCAGACTAAGTCTGTGTCTTTTCAAAAGAAGAATGTAGTGAATCACAAGAACGAATCATCTACAAGTACTGATGTGTCAACTGAGTTGAAAACTCTGACAACCAATCAGACACACTTGTGATGATGGTTCAACATCTATTGGGGAGAGTTAAACAATTAGATGTTTCTGTGATTAAACCACTGAAAAGGACACCTAAGCCAAAATCCAAGGAATCCTTTTCAGCACCATCTACATCTTCAAAGGCTGTTAATCATGCACAATCTGTTAGTTTAACATCTGTTGATGAAAACAGACCCAAAACCAAAAAGGTTTGGGTCTCAAAGGCTAACTAATGTTTGTGAAAAATGCAGGGTTCTTCAGCATGCCAAAGAAGCATCTGGTATGTAGACAGTGGAGGATCCATGCATATGACAGGGAGCAGCTCTCTTCTTCATGACTATTCTCAAGGGAAGAAGGGTTTGTTTCTTTTGGAAATGATGCCAAGGGTTATATCATTGGGAAGGGTTTTGTCTCAAATGGGGAGATAAGATTTGAGATCAGACATCATTTCATCAGGGATTGCTATGAAAAAGGTCTGATTGATCCAAAGTTTGTGCCTAGTGCTGATGAGCTTGCAGATATATTTACTAAGCCTTTGGATAGTGCAACTTTTCATAATCTTGTACTCAGGCTTGGTATGCTGCAACTAGAATAATTTGACAACTACTGATGCTCTTAGTCAATAAATACTGATGAGCATTAGTATACCTTTGTCAAAAATAAGTGCTGATAAGTCATTTTATCTTTTAGTAGTTTTATAACTACTGAAGACTAAATTACTTAAAAAGTACTGAAGTACTTCATTTGTTGCAAAGTACTGATGTAGTTCAAACTACTGAAGTCTTTTATAATAAATAAGTACTGATGACCAATGAAACATTTGAAAATCAGATGATCTGATGAGTAAGTGTTAAGGTCATTGAAACAGCTGAACTTTGTGAATTGACGACAACTACTGTTTCATTTCCAAACAACTGAAGCCAAAACCAAGTCTTTAGTAGTTTTATAACTACTGGTGACCAACACCAAGTCTTCAGTTGTTTACAACATCTGAAAGTTAAAACCATGTCTTCAGTTGTTTTCTAACACCTGATGACTCACACCAAAACTTTTAGTTGTTTTCTTTCAGCCGTTTCATAACCTATATATACCTAACCCTAACTTCAAACTTTTCATAACCCACTTTCCAAACGTTCATCTTCCATTAATGGCGACCATGCAAATCAAACCTCGACACAACTGTGTCGCTCACCTTACCAAATCACCATTTTGGAACAAGTTTGATGCTGCTATTGATTTGATGGTTGATTCCTAATACCGCACAGCCTTTCTCTTGAATCCTACCATCTACCCCGATACCCTTTGCCAATTTTGGACAAACATCACTGTTCATACTGCTGAGAATGATGACACCATCACTCTCCAGTCGTTTGTCAACCAGAAACGGGTGGTCATCACTCCTGAGATCATTCGTCAAACCCTAGACCTGAATGATGCCACTTATACCACCAAATACCCCAAAGGCACCATTGATCTATCTTTTGCGAATCATGGTTATGAGGGTGACCTAAGTGCTACTACCATTCTGAAGAAGCACTTCCATGATGCTGAGTGACTCATTTTCCACATGATCAATGTCTGTCTTGCTCCCAAAACATCCTCATGGGATCAAATGTCATCCAGATGGCAACAGGTATTGTATTCTATCCTTGAACATCAAAGCCTAAATTTTTCTGAAATTATCTTTTTGGAATTAAAAGATTTGACAATGAAACCTGTGGCAAATAGATGGATATTATATCCAAGGTTTCTTATGGCTATAATTCTAAATCAATTAAAATCTGATGGCCTTGTTGGCCTTGGAGTCCCTGCTCTGGTAGTTTTGCCAGAGGTATACTCCAGGCACAACTCAAACCCACAACTCAAAGAGGCTGCCAAACTGTTAAAACCCAAGCAGAGGGAACCCACAGCCTCCACCTCCAAATCTAAAGTCCGCTCCAAACCAAAACCAAAGAAAACCAAAAAGGCTATTTAGGGAGTTGAGTCCCCTGATGATGCCCCTGCAGCACAAACGCAGGATGAAACTACAAGTCTTAATCCCCTTGAAGTTTCAATGACTCCACCAGCTGAAACCGCTCAGGAATCCTCTCAACAGGATCCTGATGCAACCAACATTGGGGAAACCACATTACTAGAATCTCTCTCACTTGAGAAGATTGCCATTGAAGAGCACCATTCTCCCCGGGTGCAATCCTTTTCACCTCCATCTCCCACTGATACCACCCCTACAAGCCCAACTGCAGTCATTGCACAAGTGCTGAATCAACTACATTCCTCTACCCCTCCCCAGAAACCTGTTAACACTGGGAAAACCTCAACAGCTGAGGGAGAGGATCCTAATGTAGTTGACAACCAACAGCATAGGGATTATAAAGTTCAATCTCCTAGTGTAGATGTGGAGACTAGAACATCTGGTGAGGCTACCTCTTCCCCTGTTTCAACACATGAACAGGATGAAGCAGGTATCATCTCTAAGACCTCACCAGAGGCAACTGCCAATGAAGGACTTGCTCCTGAGGCAGGAAGTCCCCAGTTCCAAGACAAAGGGGCACATGTGATTACTTATCTACACTCAGCACATGTTCATCCTGATTCACTCAGGAGGTCAGTTGATTCAGCTTATACTGATGATGACCTGGGCTTTTTCTTTGAAGTCTTAGTCCAAAACACCATTCTTGAGACTGAGGTTTGCAGATTAAAAGAACTGCTTGCCAAAATGTCTCAGGAATCAAGTCCATCTGCCCCAATTCACCCACAGATGGCAGCTTCTGTTGAAGCTTTCCCAAACACTGAGCCACTCAAATCAACCAAGCCACCAACCTCTGTTTCAGGCACCATTTCTCAGGGAGAGAACCCCTCTGAGCAAATGGCTGCTGCTTTCAAATCTTCTTTACCTCTCATCACTCCCATCATCACTACAATTGTCCATCAAACCATTGATGAGAGGATTTCCTCAGATCTTAAAACCCTTGTGGATGATGTTGTGTCAAACAAACTTTCTGACATTCAAACCCCTGAACCTAATGCAACCAAAAAAGGGGAGTCTACGTCAGTGAAAGATGATAAAAGGAAAAGAGTAGAAGAGGAAGAAGCCAAGGAGGAAAATAAAGGCAAAGAGATCATAACTTACAAGAGAAAGAAGAGTGTTGGTGAACAAACTGAGGATGAGAAGAGGTTGGATGAGATGATCAAAGAAGCTGATGAGCAACATAGCAGATCCATGGACAGGATTATTGATCAGCTCTTCAGGCAAGGCTTTGATACTGCCAAACTTGACTCAGAGATTAGAAGGCTTGAGATTCAGGAGATTGAGAATCGATGGGCAGGCTGCAATGAAGAAGAAAGGGAAAGATTGGAGGCTATGATCAGATTTCTATCCAAACACTTGGGAAGACCTATCATTGAGATCAAGTCATGGTCTAGAGATAGCATTTTGGAGATAACCACCAAAATATGCTCCTCTGAAAGCTTCAACAAAGGTTTAATCATGGAAGCTCTGGATGAAGCTGGTGCTGGGAAGAGATCTGACATGGCTAAGTTATCCAAAGCCACCCTCACAAACAAAATGATAGAGCAGCCATTAAAATATCCCTCACCAAAACAACCTTCAAAACCAACCTCACAACCAAAACAACCAATCTCAAAACCCTCAAAACAACCAACCTCACAACCTCCAAAACAATTACCCTCACAATCCTCAAAACAACCAACCTCACAACCCTCTAAACCAACCCCTTTACCTAAGAAACCCACTCAATCTACCACCAGTGATGCACCTAAAAGAAAAAGAAGGGTGTTGAGGATGGAAGATGAAGAAGAAGAGGATAATCTGCTAATATCTGCTATTATCGAAATGAAGAAACTTAATCCTAGGAGTCAATCACAAACAATAACTCCTGAAACTCAAAGGCAAATGGTTAAAGTTAAGATTGAAGAAGAAGAACAGCAGAAGCAGCATGATGAGCAATTTCTTAAAATGGTTGACAAGGACTTCCCTCAGTCCTCATCTATTCAAGCAATGAAGAAACAAGCTCAGAGGCTGTACACTCTTAGACATACATTCCAAGATCAAAGAGAAAGAGTGAGGATTTGGCCAGACCCCAGGGTAAGTTCCAGAATACACAAGAAGAACATACCAAGTAGATATCATGGCCAAGTGAGAAAGACTTTGAATGCTGCAATTATGTTGGCCATGGTAGTCTCACCCTGGGAAATTATTGAAGAATTCAAGAGAGCACACACCTCAAAATCAACCCCTCTATCTATACTTGAGAACAAAATGATCAAGAAGGGGTTGTTATACAAAACACTTGAAGATCTTCAAAAGAGTGAACTCCAGTTGCTGCTTGAAGGCTCTCACCCAGATGAATTTGCATACAGAGAGATCACAATTGTTGAGTTGAAGAATGGGAAGACAGTAAGGTATCTGTCTGAATACTATGGGCCTGAATTCTTCTTTGAGGGAGAAGCAGAA
Organism: Flaveria ramosissima; assembly: GCA_025215565.1. NCBI lineage: Eukaryota > Viridiplantae > Streptophyta > Magnoliopsida > Asterales > Asteraceae > Flaveria > Flaveria ramosissima. The sequence continues at coordinate 25,357,030 of CM046046.1, read as the reverse complement.
GAACTCACCAAGGAGGAACAAGTTGTTCTCCTTGAGGCCTATGCAAGGGAGTCTTACAGACTAATCAATGGGAAATAGGTTTCATGGTTGGGACAAGACTCTGTGTCCAGTTTCCCCAAAACAGAGTTCCCTTCCATACTAAGCCAATCAAAAGATTAGAAACCTTTTTCCGGCCTATGCTTATTTGATTACCTCTGAAGCTGATCAAGAGAGTATTTCTGCCAAAGAATAAGTGGGATCATCAATAAAGTTAGAGGTTTTGGCTGCATTGGTTCAGGGAAGTTTGTTGGACCAAAAGAACCAATGAGCCTGATCAGAAAAACCTCTAAGTCCCACAGACATTATAACTACTAAAGAAGATCACAACAGCTGAAGACATAAGCTGATTACAAAGGTCTGAAGACAAAGTCTGAAACTAAAGAACTAAAGACAAAGTCTGAAAGTGAAGTACTAAAGACAAAGACTGAAGACCAGAGTGATCAGTAGTTGTCACAACAGCTGAAGTTGTTAACTTCAGTAGTTGTGATGGTTTTTCCTTTTCAGTACTTGTAATTTTTCCTTTCAGTAGTTTATTGTTTCAGTAGTTATAGGTCAGTAGTTTTATGTTTTTGTACTTAGCATTCTCTGAGATGTGATTAGTTGTTGAGAACATTTCAGTAGTTTGCATTATTTGAGTTGTTTGTATAATTTTGTTAGATGTCACTATCAAGTGACATCAGCAGATGTCACATTCTTCTATATAAGGGATGTTGACCTAGTTGTATTCTAACCGAAGCGTTACGCGTGAATGAAAACATTCCTTTAACAGAAATATTCTCTCTCTATAATTGTTATCGTGTGTTTGCATATTCATCATTTTCTTGCTTGAATTCGATCTTATTTTGTTATATTCCGCTGCAAAATTCAAATCTAATTGATCCGATCCTATCAGATATGTTATGTGTTGTTCTCTCCAACCTTGTGAAACTGTTGTATTAACCTTAACCGGTCCTAAATTACCTAATTCTTTATTTAAAATCAGTTGACTGAATCTAGGATACATTAAAAACTTAAATTTTTTTGTAGCAATTACATTCTTGCAAAGATTTTGAAAAATGAAGTTGGAGAAGTTATAATTTTGTTGTTTAACAAGCCCATGGATAGCCCTTGCTAGATCTAAAGAACTTGATCCCATCCACCCAACTTGTTAGACAACCAATAAAAGAAGATATGAAGGATAATTCTCTAATTATGATATAGCATTGATTTAGAGAAGGTGAAAGTTAGGAAGGATCCTTCATATCCCATCTCCTTGAACGTGGCATTCACCACTTCTTTGGAGAATGAAGATTCATCATTTGGTTCGTTCAACTTCAGATGTTGTCATATCTTTGCACAAGAGATGGTGATCTTTGGTCCTTACACTATCTCGGTGAGGATTTTTGTTCCATGTTCTCTTTGAATCAAACATATAGTCTAGAATTTCTGAATATGTAGCTCACAAATCACCTGTCTTTTGTTTGTGTAGTTTACTATTAAAAAAAACCTTTTAAAACTGAAACCGTGTGAAGATATATTATCAAAATGTAATATACTATTCGTACACACTAGAACACAATGGAGTTTACATGGTTCTGATCAGAAAAATGCTATATTAAAGATGATAGAGCCAAACACATCTCATTAAAGTTTTGCTAAAACTATGTTTTACAAATAGAAGGGAAATAATCATATCAAGTCAAGCAAATATTACCGATCTCCACAAATCAAAGGATGTGAATTAATTTGAGGGAATACTTTATACATGTTCTTTTTTCCTTTAACTAAGTTTTGTTAATTGAGCTTCTTAGTGATGTTTTCAATAAAATGACATAATCGATTGAATAGTATTAATCTTCAAACATCCTTTTAATAGTATTTCATGAAAGTCTTCAAGTTTGATGTAGGTGTTAAAAACCTTATACTTAATGTAGACATTATACCTTATTAATATCACATTCAATTATGTTAATCTCACATTCAAATCCTTATATATTAAGTCGGTTTCGATCTTTGTATTACTATATATATGCACCTAAAGTAAACAATTTTCATGAAATAACCAATTTTTGTCCTTGTAAAACCAACTTTTAAAATAAATTTGACCATGACATCATTATTAATATGTTATTCAATGGTTACGTTTGAGGAAATCAACGGTCGTTGAAGAGATGACCTAAAGATTGTGAATGTTTGGTAATAAAGATTAAGATAATGTTATAGTAAAAAATGTATTCAGGGCCGCTCAACGGTTTTGAAGGCCTAAAGCGAAACGAATTTTTGAGGCCTTATTCCAAATATCATTCTTAAAAACATTACTCGGTTTTCCGTACATGGAACCGAAAATATCTAAACCAAGTATACAACATAAGCAATCAACTAATCAAGTAAAATAAAGTCCTACGGTGTAATCAAATTCTAAACCAAGTTTAAATCACAAATCAAGTTAACAAGTATCATAAAGCCTTATGGTGTAATCAATATCTAAACCAAGTATAGAACACAAGTAATCAAATATTTCTAAATTCTAAACCAAATAGCTTCAAATTAGTAAAAAAACCTAAAATTCAGGTATAGTATAATATTAAGTAATCTACAATCAACTGATCAAGCTTTTAAAATATCAAACACAAACAGAATCGTAAGGGCAATAATCATAGTGGAAATCAATCAGCAAGGGCACAATGAGGCAACCACCTGATCAAGCATTCTAAAAACAAGAACTTGTACCTGATAGATTGATAGAATCATCTCCCAAAACTAGAATCGCAAGGGCAATCAATTGTAGTGGCAATCAATCAGCAAGGGCACATTGAGGCGTCACCGTAAACCAAATCGACTTCGAGATTGATAGAATCACAAATAGATTGAGAGAACCGCAAAATGCCAGATGCCAGAATTGTAGATTCTCAAATGATGATTGATGGTTTTTGATGATGAATCGACTTTGATTTCATGATACTGCAATTAAAGGAATCGGCCATCAGGATTCCATGTTGATGGATGTTTCATTGTTCATTTGTTCTTTTGTTCACAGGACCAGAACTTCACGGGAACAGGCCACACAGGCTTTTGGGCCTTTTTTTGGACATTTTTAGAATCTTAGCCAGTTAGCCCACAGCCCCACACAACTAAAAAACGAAAGCCTAAAAGTATTATATATACATATATAGACCCTTTAAAATTTGGGGCCCTAAAAATGGGGGCCTAAAGCCTTTGCTTTAGGTAACGACCCATTGGGCCGCCCCTGAATGTATTTAATCTAAAGTGTAAGAGGGACTGTGGGTTTAACACGTGTCAATTCTATTATTTTAAAGGGAATGACATTTTAGTTATTGTGTTAAATACGTAAGTTTATTCTCAAGTATCATTTCATTGTGTCATATGTTTTTCATCATTTGTTATATGTATGTATCATTGTGTTTTCCGTTTTAGATCATTTTGTATTTATTTTTTATTATTGTTTATTATAAATTATATAAACTTGTCATATCTCATTGTGTTTTACCATTAGAAGTACACAACAATGTTATTTCACAATGTATTTTTTAAAACTTTTAGTGTTCAAGATAACACAATGTGTAATTGTTGTCACTGCTTTTTTATAGATTATATAAACTTATTATAATCGATGATTGTATTTTACAATTATAAGTATATAATGATTTTATTTTAATAATTTTTTTTGAAAACTTATAATGTTTAAGAAACAAAATGACAATCAAAAAAAGCAATAAGACATTTTATCATTGTGCTTTATATTTTATTTTATGTTGTGTTATTTTCTTTATTGTTTTTAGAGTAAATTACACTTTTCGTCCTTTAAGTTTATACCAAATTTCAAGTATTGTCCTTAAACTAAGGAAATTAAAAGAATTGTCCTTTACATTCAAGTCATGTTACACATTCAGTCCTTTCGCCTAACGCCGGTTTGTTTTAGTCGTTAAATCATGTCACGTATCTTGCACACGAGGGTAAATCTGTCTTTTTACCATTATAAGTAAATATAAAAATTATTAAAACTCACCCACCCACCCACCGTACCCCATTCATCCCTACATAAAAACACATACCACCGTCTTCCCCACATCCACCGCCGGCTCTCCTCCACCGTCGGCGCTCCTACACCGCTAGCCCTCCTCCATTGCCGTCATCTCCTTCCTCCGCCACTGGAACATATACTCCTCTCTCTCTCTCTCTCTACACAAAGTCCCCATTCCTCCACCGCCGCCGCCACCGCGCGCCCTCCTCCTTCACCACTACCCCCACATCAACATCTTGCATCATCATCATCGCCAGATCCATCATTGTTGCTACCCCTTGAAACAACATATCCATTTCCGTCGCACACCCTGTTCACCCACCAGATCCACACCATCGATTCCCAAATCCATACACTAAACCATCATCTTTAGTCACAAATAGGTGGAAATGCCATTGATTCCATACCCCCATCCTCGCAGTCATCAGCGTGAGCATCCACTCTTCCCATCTACCTTCACGATTTCAAATAGGGACCAGCTTCAAAATTTTAGATATTTGATTGGAGACCATCTCATATGACCAACACCACACCATCATCTTCAAATAGTAGGAGATGATTGTATATTAGAGAGAAAGAGAGAAATTGTGTGTGTACATGTGAGAGAGAAAGAGAGAGAGAGAGAGAGAGAGAGAGAGAGAGAGAGAGAGAGAGAGAGAGAGAGAAAGAGGTAAAAGCTCAAAAAGTGGGACATAAGATGAAAATGATTGCACAAATAGATAGGAAAAGACCATTCTACCATCTCATGAGAGGCACATGCAAAGATTTAACGTTAAAAATAAACGGACGTTAAAGGAAAGGATGAAAATTGTTACAAAACTTGAATATAAAGGACAATTCTTGTAATTTCCTTAGTTTAAGGATAATACTTGAAATTTAATATAAACTTAAAGGATGAAAAGTGTAATTTACTCTTGTTTTTAATGTAATAGATTAAGTAGCTGTTAATTTATCATTGTGTTTTACATACAAGAAATACACAATAATATTATTTTATCATTACATTTTTTAATATACTATTTAAAAAAACACAATATTATTTTAGAAAACACAATGATTAATAAAAAGACTATCACTATGGTTGTTGGCCCATTGGCAAAGTCTTTGCCTCTAGATACTACATTATAGGAGAGGTTCGAGGTTTAATATTTAACAAGTTTAATATATATTGGGAGTGTAGTATACGAGTAGTAATAGGATATATTTGTAATTAAAAAAACTAATAAAAATACATAATGAACTAGATTAAAGACACAATGACGAACAAGAAATCATATAAGCTTAAAAACGTAAAAAAAATTATTATTTTATATATAACGATACTGTACTTGTTTAAAGATAAAACAATGGTGGAACTTGAAAATTATCAGCAAAAGTAGTTATGCCTCAAATACTCATCTCACAAAAATTTTTCTGTAATTTGATATCAACCATTTATTAAAAAGATTGATTAGTGAAATTATTTCTTACACTTTTTAGACTTAAAGCTATTTTTATTTGAACTCTTCCCGGATAATTATATTGAAAAAAATACTTAATTTTATAGAAATAAAAGAATACTCGAACAACAAATCCAACTGATTTTTACGATAAAAATATCAGAACCTTGATATACATACATACATACATACATACATACATACGTACGTATGTACATATATGCATACATACATACATACATAAATTCTTTTACCTTAAATGAGTGACAACTTGTAACGCAATGTGTTTATTATACATTGTAAATAGTACTAAGTAGAATTAAGCCACCCCCCACAACCTCCCACGTTGTAGTGAGGAACGTAAACTCATACTAGGTATTACAATGACAAATCAGCGGTGATAAAGTCCAACACCAAAAAAACTCGTATTAAGGAAAAAAAACAAAACAAAACCTTACAAAAAGTAGATTTAAAAACATTTAACCACGTATGCGAAACGTAAGTCATCTAAAACAATAAGTAAATCTATCTAGGACCAACGCCTTCTGATGAGGCCATTAGACGGGGAAAAATAAGTGTAGAAACGTTGAACCACAAACGCACCCTATTACAACTTGTCAACTTGTAAAATTTAGACCTCAACGTAAAACAAAAAAAAATAAAATATGAAAAGTATAGGGTATCAAAGTTAAAAGTAAAAAAAATTAAAGTTAGATTGTAAAAAATGTAAAAGTATTGGGTTAAAATAAAAAAGTTAAACATTAAGATAAAGACAAAAGATACATAACCAAGTTGATAATTAGTATGTATAACTACTATTAAGCCCCCCGCTTTGTGGCGTGGGCGTAAAACCATGCCAAACAGCACCAATGGCACACCACTAACAATGACCATCAACATAGTAAAAACTCATATTAAAAAAACAAAAATGAAAAAAATATTTAAAACGAACGGAAAGTAAACGAAAAAATGTTAAACCACGATTATGAAACGTAAAATGTTAAATACAATAGCTAATTCGATCTAGAATCTGGACGTTTCAACGAGGCTGTTAAATAGGAAAAAATAGATGTAACAACGTTGTACCACACACGCACATTAAATCGTATTAGCTCTTAAAATTTAGAGCGAAATGCAAAAGAAAATTTTGTAAAAGAAGAAAAGAATAGGCGACCAAAGTTGAAATTGAAAAATTGTAAGAATCAAATTGTCAGATATGTTATGGTATTTGGTTTAAAATAAAAAAATTAAGAGAAATAGAAAAAAAACAAAAGATATATAAAACCTCTAATTCTTAAAGAGTTCAAGTACAATCACCAATGCAACCTTAAGTTGTTAATTAGTATATATTAAATTATATGTAGAGTAAATTACTATTTGCATCCCTGACGTTTGTTCATTTTAACCACTTGCATCCCTACGGTTTCAAAATTGTCATCCGTCCCCTGACGTTTCATTTTTATTTCCTTTTGAGTCCAATACACTAACGACGTTAGATTTTTCCGTTAGTTTTAGTGAAATGACAAAAATACCCTTATTTAATACCTCTCATCTACTCACACCCCACCCCTTTCATCTTCTCTCTATGTCTCTCTCTCTTCTCCCTCTTTGTGTCCACCACTGCCACCACAACCATCATGGTCGCCGCACCACCGCGGTTGTCGCACCGCCACCGTCGGCGCACCACCACCGCACCTCAACAACTAGAAGAACCACAACCACCATCTCATCTCCATCACGTAAAACCCTAAAACCCTCACAAAACCCTCTACCATTGTTCACGATCCATCGGACCAGCACAATGAACGACCAATCACCACCAACAACAACAACCACCACCACCACCACCACCACCAACACCACAACCACCTGCGGCCACTGCCGCCGTGGGGATCGGAAAATCCTCCACCACATACACCTCTTTGGCACCTTCCACCGCCTCTGCACCACCTGCGTCCTCCGCCTCCACCCCAAATCCTTCTGCCCCTCCTGCCTCACCGTCTTTCCCCCTTCACACCCTTTCCTCTGCCCCAATTGCCCCTCATCCTCCCACCGCCCCTGCCTAAACCCTAACTACCTTGTTTCGACCCCAAACCATCCAATCGGAATAATAATAATAATGATGATAATGATTGGGGGATTGGTGTGTCTGATGCGAGATTGTTGCTTGCTGCGGTGGAGATATCGTCGATGCCAATGAGTAGAGCTGAAGCAGCGGCGCTTACGGAAACTGGTTGGAGGGCCAAGGAGGCTGCGGAGTGGAGGAAGAAGGCGAAGAAGGCTGTTGATCATGTTCTGAAGCTTATGGAGATCGAAAAGAAGAACAGAGGTGATCATCCTAAGGATGTGTTTGATCGTGTTAATTGTAAAGGTCTGGTGGATGCTGGTGAAATTAAGGGTTTTGAAGCCTTGAATGCGGTGAAGTTGGCTGGTGAATCGGTGTGCAGAGGGCTGCGGTGGTGGTGATGGGGCTGCGATGGTGGTGATGGGGCTGCGGTGGTGGTGATGGGGCTGCGATGCTGGTGATGGGACTGTGGTGGTGGTGATGGGGCTGCGGTGGTGGTGATGGGGCTGCGGTGGTGGAGATGGGGTTGTGGTGGTGGTGATGGGGCTGCGGTGGTGGTGATGGGGCTGCGATGGTGGTCATGGGGTTGTGGTGATGGTGATGGAGTTGCGGTGGTGGTGATGGAGTTGTGGAGGTGGTGATGATGGTTGTGAAAATGGTGATAGTTAGTTGTCATGGTGGTGATGAAGGGTAGTTTAGTCTTTTTAACAATAATTTTAACAGGGAAACTAACAGTGTTAGTATTCTGTACTCAAGGAAATAAAAATTGTAAGGCCCCGTTCCCGGGACGCTTACAGTTGGATCATCATCGCACATAAAACATATATTTTCATCATCTTACATAAAAGCGTTGCAGCGGAAACATTAAAAACACATTTTCATTTCATCAAAATGCTTTTGCAAAATAATACAACCGTTCATTACACAATATCATTACCAAATATTATAACATTAGATGTCATCCTAAAGGAACTGAGTAGTCGCCCCGTGCCATCCTCAGCAACATACCTGCCAACTGGAAACACATCAAAGTTAGCAATGCTGAGTGAGTTCTAGTTTTATATTAAACATACTTTTCTTTCGTTAAAACCATTCGTTACTTTCTTTCAAATCATACTATGCTTTCATACATGACCACACATCATACGTACATACAGATAGTATAATTATTATCTTTCATTACATTCGTTACATTCTTCATTCATTAATCATCGCACGGTACATTACAATTCAATTCATTCGTTTATAACATATTTTCTTACGTTCGTTCATTTCATACATATCGCACTTTTCGCACAAATCGCACCTTCGCATCTTCGTACCCAAAGTACATATCGCACGATTCGCACACATAAGGTAGCCAAAATCGCACGCTACATAGCACACAGTAAATACCACATCGCACGTATCGGAGCAGTTACCAAAACTGAACTCCCTACTGTGTCTATGTCCCCTTATGAGTTAGCCAAGATCGCAAGCTATAATACACACACAGTTGAGCTAACAACTCTCAATGAGTCGTGAACCTCCTTTCTTCTTTTGCATGCCATTCTTACTCTCATTTGTTCGTTCATACTTGCATTCATTCATTTCGTTCATCTTTTCATTATCTTCCACTTTACGTTACATAATACTTTCATTACATTCATTAACGTTCAGCGCAAATCACAGGAAGACAATCACACATAACAATAAGGAACATAACAACATACAACATCATCACACACGAAAACATCATACATACATAACATATATAATGCACAATCACACGACATCAAACATCACACGAATCACGCGCATCACAGCATATAAAACCATACGGCATCACACATCATCATGCATCGCATCATCATCATCATCAGCTCATCATCATAAATCATCTTACATCATCCATGCCCATCACATCATCTACAACCCCAAAGGTCCGAGCCTACCTCCGCACTTCCCGAAAGTCAGACAATACCATGGTCATTCGGGCGTATGGACCCTATTCAGTTGCATGGTCTCTCATGCGATGAGAACACTCAGGCGAATGGACCTCCATTCGCATAGCCTTCAATCGCATGCTTCCTATGCGAATGAACCTCAGTCGCATGACATCCGGGCTTAAGGGCCTCAGTCGCATGACCTTCACGAGAATGGCCCTCAGTCGCACACCTTTTGTGCGTATGAACCTCAATCGCACGACTCACAGGCGTATGGACTCCAGTCGTATGACCTTCAGTCGCATGACCTTCATCCGCATTTCATTCAGTCGCATGACCTTCATCCGCATTCATTCAGTCGTATTTCTTTCGTGAGAATGAACCCCAGTCGTACTCTTTTCGTGCGTATGGACCCAGTCGCATGCCCTTCGGACGCATGGACCTCCAGTCACAGAGCCCTAGCTGGGCGCAGAATGCAGTTCATCCCGAACTGCAGCTGCCAAGTTCAACCTGCAAACTTTTCCAAACCTCTTTTAAGCCTAAATCACCCATTCCAAACCTTAGGGAAGCATACCACGACACCATTCAAGCACAACCAAGCCTGAAATCGAGCCCGAAACGAATCATACACATACACATACATACATAAACGGGTTTACACCCATATACTCGAAAAAGGGTTTTCAGATGTGTTCCAGCCCCAAAATCATTCAAAAACGTATAAAAGAGGGGTCCTAGAACTCACATAAATGATCATGTCGAGTAGAGCTTTGATTTGACCAGCTACGCTTCGATTTTCACGCTCGAATCCACCCGAACCAAGCTTTTCTCCTCTTTTTCTCCTACTCTTCTCCCTTGGTTGAGTTTTTGCAAGAATGGGGACTGTGTGGGCTGCCCTCCCCCTTTTTATACCCCACTCATCCAAGTTTCTTCCCGTTTTGGCAAGTTCGGTCCCTCGACTTTGAACTTTATTTCTTTTTCTTCTTTTGTCGGCTTCAAAGAAAATTTCCGGGTTTTACAAGTCCACCCCCTTATATAGGTTTCGTCCCCGAAACCTATTATTCTTTAAATCATCGCGGGCAATGTTGTCTCATCTCTTTTCCAGTCTCCCACCTGGAGTTCAATCGGTCTACGTCGTTTATCCACACACGACTTCTTGTCTATCTCTGGCTACCTTCATCAAGACTTTGATCCTTTCAAGCTTCTCAGTTGTGACTTCGATCACCTCAATACTTCCCATATCACGCTTCATACCCGGCCACCAATAATCTTTACTCGGGTCTCGGTACATCTGACAGTTGGGATATTAGTGTATCCACATACCTTACATCGGCCAAGTAGGCAATACATTCACGCCTCATGCACTTTCCCGCCACTGCCATCGAAATCACCTTTGGAATCGTCGTGACTCAATCACCTTAAATTGTCATCGTGATCCTGTGAGGCGCTATCAACCGTATCATCTTTTTGCAACACACAGTGTTCGCTCCGTAGTCTGCCAAACAATCCACTCCTAGGATCACATCGAAGGGCGTATCTATATTCTTACCACTAACAGGCAATTTAGCACGGAAGCAGCAGGAATAAAACTTTTACTAGCGTCAGCATCGAATAACACAAAGGCTAAGGATTGATTTACCAGAAACGTACCTGACACAACATCAGGGTCCGCCCTAGCCTCCTCCTGCATCATCGTGTAGGCGCTGCGTTCACCCTCTGTCCTTCTCCTCCGGTCCTCTTTACTCCCGAACCTTCCGCCCTTGGCTTCTTACAGTCCCTGCTTATGTGGCCAATTTCTCCACAATTATAACATCTCACAGTCTCACATTCTCTAGCCACATGACCAGGCTTCCCATACTTGAAGCAAGTGTTTGGTCCCCTTTTGCATTCTCTCGAATGCTCCATCTCGCATTTACCACATATGTTCGACTCCGCACCGGGTGTGACCACACGACGGTCATTCCCCCATGCATGTTTATTATTCGTCGGGACGCCACCCCGTCCAGTTCTCTTCCCCCTCCAGTTCTTGTCTTCATCACCTTTCTCGCTGTCTTCAGCCACCACCACTACAGTTCTTTCATCGTACAACCTTCTTGCCAAATCAACTACCGACCTAAACGTGCTCGGTCGGGCAGTGATCATGTGCCTACGGATATCCGCCGGCAAGCCCTGAATATACCTCTTGATCTTTCGCGAAAGAGGTGTCACCTGATCCGGCACCAGCCGTGCTATTTCGTTGAATTTCGTAGTGTACTGCTGATGCATCATTGTTCCCGCCTCCAGCCGCAGGAACTCTCTTTCAACTTTATCCATCTCATGATTAGGACAGAACTCCTCAATCACCAGCCTTTTCAACTCTGACCATCTCATCCTTCCAATAGCCCGACTACCCTCAACTTGGACTATGTTGTCCCACCAGCACAAAGCTAAGTCCACGAAAGAGTGGGTAGCAAATTTTACTTTCTGATCTTCTCGGCACTCGCTGATATTTAAAACAACTTCTATTTCCCTCACCCATCGGTGAGCAGCAGCAGTAGTGCCATTGCCATCAAAAGTAGGGGGCTTGCATCGTTGAAACGCCCTATAGTTACAGCCTCGTGCCGCCTCTGGCGCAGGCTCTTCTTCTTCCTCTTCTTCATCATCAGAGAGAATCGTTTCAGGCTCCGATTGCTCCCGTCCTCCCGAGGACTTGTTCCTCTCTTTCCTTTCTCCTTCCTTTATAGCCTTAATCATTTCGGTCACCACAGAGGGTAGGATCGTCTATATGACCTGATGAACCTCCTCTGCAACTGCCTCTTTCATTGAGGCCCTCAAATTCACACTCTCATCACCAGCCTCCGGATGAGGGGTCTCAGGTTCTTCATGAGCCACCTCTTCGGCCCTAGGCCTTCCTCTTGTGACCCGTGGTTTAGCACCACGTCCACCACCACCTCCACCACGAGAAGCTTTAGACGATCTACCACCGGCCATCCTCTAAACACACTGAAAGATTCAAACACCAACACGGTCATTCAAGGGAACAGCTCAGTTCATGTCAAGTATAGTAAGTCCCTAATTATAGTGGCCAGTTGTGATTAGCCACTTACTTTACTCTTTATACCACGAGCATTACCTATCCTGACTACATCAGTATCTAAATCTACAAGCAACACATAAACCACATAACATGCGCACATAATACCGGTTATCATTAATAAAATACCTGATGGCACGCAGCTACTCGGATTGGCATCCCATTCCCTTTCCGTCCCATTTTCAGTTTAAGTTAAGGTTTATTTTAAAATTTTACCCATTTCACTTAAACTTTGGCTCTGATACTAACTTGTAAGGCCCCGTTCCCGGGACGCTTACAGTTGGATCCTCATCGCACATAAAACATATATTTTCATCATCTTACATAAAAGCATTGCAGCGGAAACATTAAAAACACATTTTCATTTCATCAAAATGCTTTTGCAAAATAATACAACCGTTCATTACACAATATCATTACAAAAGTATTATAACATTAGATGCCATCCCAAAGGAACTGAGTAGTCGCCCCATGCCATCCTCAGCAACATACCTGCCAACTGGAAAAACATCAAAGTCAGCATTGCTGAGTGAGTTCTAGTTTTATAATAAAACATACTTTTCTTTCGTTAAAACCATTCTTTACTTTCTTTCAAATCATACTATGCTTTCATACATGACCACACATCATATGTACATACAGGTAATATAATTATTATCATTCATTACATTCGTTACATTCTTTATTCATTAATCATCGCACGGTACATTACCATTCGCTTCATTCGTTTATAACATCTTTTCTTACGTTCGTTCATTTCATACATATCGCACTTTTCGCACAAATCGCACTTTTCGCACAAATCGCACCTTCGCATCTTTATACCCAAAGTACATATCGCACGAATCGCACACATAAGGTAGCCAAAATCGCACGCTACATAGCACACAGTAAATACCACATCGCACGTATCGGAGCAGTTACCAAAACTGAACCCCCACTGTGTCTATAGTCCCTTTTGATATCCATCATACATATCGCACAAATCACACCAACGGAGTGGTTACCAAGACCGACTCCCTCCTGTGTGTGTGAGAACTCTTGGGGTTTAGTCAGCATCGCACACCATCTCATGGGTTAGCCAAGATCGCACGCTACATAATCCACATGAGGTAGCCAAAATCGCACGCTACATAGCACACAGTACATACCACATCGCACGTATCGGAGCAGTTACCAAAATTGAACTCCCTAATGTGTCTATATCCCCGTATGAATTAGCCAAGATCGCACGCTATAATACACACACAGTTGAGCTAACAACTCTCAATGAGTCGTGAACCTCCTTTCTTCTTTTGCAAGCCATCCTTACTCTCATTTGTTCGTTCATGCTTGCATTCATTCATTTCGTTCATCTTTTCATTATCTTCCACTTTACGTTACATAATACTTTCATTACATTCTTTATCGTTTAGCGCAAATCACAGGAAGACAATCACACATAACAATAAGGAACATAACAACATACAACATCATCACACACGACAACATCATACATACATAACATACATCATGCACAATCACACGACATCAAACATCACACGAATCACGCGCATCACATCATATAAAACCATACGGCATCACACATCATCATGCATCGCATCATCATCATCATCAGCTCATCATCATAAATCATCGTACATCATCCATGCCCATCACATCATCTACAACCCCAAAGGTCCGAGCCTACGTCCGCACTTCCCGAAAGTCAGACAATACCATGGTGATTCGGGCGTATGGACCCTATTCGGTCGCATGGTCTCTCATGCGTATGAGAACACTCGGGCGAATGGACCTCCAGTCGCATAGCCTCCAATTGCATGCTTCCCATGCGAATGAACCTCAGTCGCATGACATCCGAGCGTAAGGGCCTCAATCGCATGACCTTCACGCGAATGGCCCTCAGTCACACACCTTTCATGCGTATGAACATCAATTGCACGACCCACAAGCGTATGGACACCAGTCGCATGACCTTCAGTCACATGACCTTCATCCGCATTTCATTCAGTCACATGACCTTCATCCACATTCATTCAGTTGTATTTCTTTCGTGCGAATGAACCTCAGTTGTACTCCTTTCGTGCGTATGGACCCAGTCGCATGCCCTTCGGACGCATGGACCTCCAGTTGCATAGCCCTAGTTAGGCGCAGAATGCATTTCATCCCGAACTGCAGCTGCCAAGTTCGACCTCCAAACTCTTCCAAACCTCTTTTAAGCCCAAATCACCCATTCTAAACCTTAGGGAAGCATACCACGACACCATTCAAGCACAACCAAGCCCGAAATCGAGTCCCAAACGAATCATACACATACACATACACATACATACATAAACGGGTTTACACCCAAATACTCGAAAAAGGGTTTTCAGATGTGTTCCAGCCCTAAAATCATTCAAAATCGTGTAAAAGAGGGGTCCTAGAACTCACATAAACGATCCCGTCAAGTAGAGCTTCGATTTGGCCCGCTACACTTTGATTTTCACGCTCGAATCCACCTGAACCAAGCTTTTCTCCTCTTTTTCTACTTCTCTTCTCCCTTGACTGAGTTTTTGCAAGAATGGGGAGGGTGTGGGCTGCCCTCCCCCTTTTTATACCCCACTCATCCAAGTTTCTTCCCGTTTTGACAAATTCGGTCCCTCGACTTTAAACTTTATTTCTTTTTCTCCTTTCGTCGGCTTCAAAGAAAAATTCTGGGTGTTACAAAAATAAAACAATATAGACTGAAATGAAGATCACATGAAACGTCAGTGGTCAGATGACAATTTTCAAACCGCAGGGATGCAAATGGTTAAAATGAAAAAACGTCAGGGATGCAAATGGTAATTTACTCTTTTATGTAATATAATAACTATATTAAGTAGATTGTAGTATATTCTTTAATGTTCTATGGAAATTACCTAGGTCAAAGCATATGTACAACACCCTTATGCATGTGTATAACACTTTTATGCATAATTGAGTTGGTAATTAGTAATATATAAATTTATTATTATTTAAGTTTAAAAATAGATACAAGCAGTTGCATATTGTTTTATATTTAAGGGTTTGCGCGCATATGTTTATTATTCAATTAAAATATTTAAAAAGTTTCGAAACAAAATAAAATGACTAATAAAGTGCAAACATTGATATAACCAATTTTGTGTTTCTTACTTGCCATTTATTATAATCAAATGTTCGTCTAGTATGGACAAGATGAAAGGAAACAATATTCCCTACAACATTGATTGACTATAATAATTAATATATCTAATAATGAAAACTCAAACAGGTTTTGTGAACAGTATCATTAGATTACGAAAATAAAAATAACTAGTAGAGATACCGCGTTTTACGACGGTTCAGATTTGAACATACATAACATAGATAAATAAAGCAGATCATGATTATATATTTAGAAATCACTCTAATACATTTGACCATATATATATGAATATATAAAATAGTTAAAGTAACATTAAATCAACATAATATATCGTTATCACACTATATATTATTTTTTAACTAACTAAACAAATGGAATATTGAATTGATTAACTATTAAGAAAATGATATATAATAAAGGGCTTGAATGTGCCATATACATAAAAAGGAGTCAAATATGTAAAACTAAAAATTTTAGTGGTCATATTGGATGAAGATGAAATAACACTATGCAAACAGACATGCTTATTTAATAATATATCTAATAGTCTATACATATAATAATATAACCTTCAAAGTTATTTTTCTTTTTCATCTAGATAATACATTAATATGAGGTCATTTAGTTTTTCCATTCTTTTAAGGCAAACAAGTAATTAAACATGCGCGATGTGACGTGTTTGCATACTACGTGTTTGCGCGATGTGATGTTATCATGACTCAATTTTAAATCTAATTCATATAATGTCGACTTTTGCAAATTCATGAAAGAATCTAAATAAAGTAAGCACTACGACAAGTAAAATCATGAATTTACATCAATAAAAGTCAAAACTTAATATAAAAAACGAAACAATTCAAAATTTTGACATTATCATTTGTTTTTCTCTTTGTATGGTGGTAATAAAAGCCTTCATATGTTAAAACAATGCATAACTAAGCATACTACAATGCACATAATAGAGAGGAAAAAAGGATTGAGTACAAAAGAAGCTCCCAAGTTTCGAACTTGCAAGCACCACTGCAATGAAAGACACTTCAAAGGATCTATTCTGGGCTGCAACTTTATATTTAAAAAACCCAAAAATCGCATCGACTTAGGCCATTGATATATACCATAACACTAAAGAACATGATTAATGGTAAGCCATCATTGCCCTCTTATAACTGTATTTATTAAAATTACATTATCTACATATTAAAAGAAAATTTTCATGAACAATAAACGACTACAACTACTTTAACACATGTTACGGTCTTTCAATGCAGCCTTAGCATTTGTCCCGCCTAGTATTCAAAAAGTTCCTACACATTAATTTTTCGTAGTGTAAAGAACACAAGTTAGGAATTATAAATGTCTGAATTTTAGTTTTAAAAAATAACCTGGTTATATAATATTCAAACATATTTTATTGGAGCATTTACATATTTTCTTCTTATAAACTCATTAATTATATATTTACTTAAGCTAAAAAATTAATTACATATTTTTTTCTAAAACATATATAATACATGTTTACCCTTTTTATTAAAAACAGTTATTGATTGATTCTTGTATTCATATTTTTACTAACTTATTTTTTCATTTTTTCTTTACTAAGAACATCAATCACATATTTTCAAGTTTGATAATTATATATAAATAAAAATAATGAATTTACAACTTCAAATACAAAAAATTTAAACTATATTTCAAAACAATAGTCACTGATAATTCTAGTTATATATCTAAATACAAAACACAATTGTCAAAGTTTCTAATAATTATAATAACAAAACATCAATACATAAAGATCTCTTAGTAAAAAACAAGATAAATTAGTCATATGTAGGTTAATTTTAATGATATTAGAAAATATGTAACATATGCGTATTAGGAAGGGAAAATATGTAATTGATTTTAATCATTGGGAAAACATATACTTTATGGTATTAAAACGGGGAAATACATATAAATTCCTATTTTATTTTATTGTCAAAGTTTCTATCTATTATAATAACAAAACATCAATACGTAAAAATCGAGACCCTTTTGTGAAAGAAGAAAAAAACAATTCATTTGTGTTTATATTGAAAAACCATAAAGTATTTATGTTAAATAAGAACCAATGTGTACCATTACATTATATTCCCCATGCATATTTTTCTTCATTAACAGCATTCGTTTTATATAAAAGAATTACAAGAACCCCATAAATGAACCCTTAGTCATATTATTAACTATTCTTATAACTCTAAAAAAAACACAAAATATGTTGAATTGTTACTAATATTTTCAGCTTAAAATATTAATAAAAGTATTGTTAGTAATAAAGTATTTTGAGGGGTTAATGTGTTTGTTTTAGTTGTTTATAATGTAGAAACATCCATGTTCTCTGATCTCACCTACTCTACTTTTAAACTCACTAGAAATACACTCTATATGATTTGAAAATATGTTAGTTTGGGTGTTCACTATCTTTAGCATCGGGTGGGTTCTGATATTAAGGATAATAAATAAGTACTTTAGTTAGCGAAATGCAAGTTTGTAAGGCCCCGTTCCCGGAAAACTCACAGTTGGTCAATCACAGCAGTTAAAACATTAATCATTATAATTATACAAACTTAAGCAGCGGAAATAATTTATCAAAACCATTCATTTTATTTAAGACACCGTTGTTGAGCAATACATCATCGTTTAACTGATTACAAAAGAATTGTTTTACTGCATTACAAAACAACAACACATAAAATACGAATGGATGTCAATCTTTTCCTGCCGAGTAGCTTCACCCTCGTGCCATCCTCAGCAATAACTACCTGCCAACTGAAAATGTATAAAAGTCAGCGTTGCTGAGTGAGTTCTAATTTTATAAGTAATAAAATACTTTCGGTATGATGTATTTGAAAATACTCCTTTCTGTATATATGAAAATATGAACAAATACTGTTCGTTCTCTTTACTGTATGCCTTGTTTACTCTGTTTTCTTTTATCTTTATCTTTCACTGTCTTTATGGACCAATGAGCAATACCCCAACTATATGCGCGATGGAAAACGGGTGATGGGCCATCTATATCCCTCGAAAGGGTCAACTATATCCCTCGAAAGGGTCAACTGTATACCTCGAAAGGGTGCTGTATACTGTATACAAGGCCGACCCAATCACCCAAGACACACTGCAAAGGTCCTGCCAATCTCAATTGACTGGCCTTGTGTGCATAATAGGGTAGCTAACCCGCAGCACAGTTGAGCTAACGACAACATGGTCGTGTACCTCCTGTAAGCTTGCAAGACTTGTTAACATCTTATTAATGTTCCTCTTCTTTTCTTTATTGCTCTTTCTCTTTATTTTTACAATATACTTTACGTTACGATAATAAATATACCACGTAAAGTCACATAATATAAGAAATAATAATAATAGCAATAATAATAATAAGGAACAATCATAAGGCAATCATGAGCAACTATAATCATGCATGAAACCCATCATTAATAAGCCCTAGTCAACCTCGGTCAAAAACCCTAAAAGCACAGACTCCCAATAATTTTGTAATAAATTCTAAGTGTTAGGCGCTTTGACACTATTTAGGCGCATGAGCCCTGTTTGGGCGTTTTACTATGCAGGCGCATCAGTCAACACAATCTGCTCTAACTCTTAGGCGCATGAACAATTTAGGCGCATGGGCACTATTCGAGCGTATGAACACTTAGGCGTATGGGTTATTCGGACGCATGAACACTTAGGCGCATGAGCCATTCAGGCGCATGGGCTATTCAGACGCATGGATACTATTGGGCATATGACCCATTGGGTCGCATGGACACTTAGGCGCATGGGCCACTTAGGCGCATGGGCTATACTTGGACATTTCTAAGGCAATCTTAGGCGCATGAGCCTTATCTAGGCGCATGAACCTTCTGTTCAACCTGTTTCTAGTATGTTTTCAAACCCAATCATCAATCCCAACTGTTCTAAGCTTAACATGGCTAGTCTAGACATGAACAACCTATAAGCATTCAAGAACCAACATTTAATATACATAATACATAAGGGTAAACATACATAAACTTGTACAACCATTTTAATATATTTTCAGCCCCAAAGATTTTTAAAACAAGTAGAAACTGGGGTCTAGAAACTCACCTGATGCAACTTGGGTGTTTCTTCCTTTCTAACCCTTTTGCAACTGAGTTCAAACACCTAAAAACACCACCAAACACACACACCCGAGCACATACACAAACGCATAAGCACATAAACATATAACCGGGATAAAACCCATCATAAACAATTAAAAACCACGAATTCTTACCTTGAATTCGATTTCTTCTTCTTCAAAACCTGAAGTTCTGCTCTCTTCCTTTCTCTCTCTCTCTCTAAAACCGAATGAAAGAGTGATGTGAAGTGAGGGTGGGCGGCCATGCCCACCTTTACACCAACTTTTCAAAGATTTGTCCTTTTGGACACTTTTAGTCCCTCCAATTGGACTTTATTGCTTTTCTTCCTTTTATTCTTCGTTTCTTGTCTTTTTTAAAATAACCGGGTGTTACAAGTCCACCCCCCTTATATAGGTTTCGTCCCCGGATCCTGTCATTCCTCAAACAGACGAGGATAATGCTGCCTCATCTCCTCCTCAGTCTCCCATGTAGATTCGGATCCCTTCCTGTGCTTCCACTGTTCATGCACAAGAGGAACCACTTTATTCCTCAGCCTCTTCTCTTTTTTATCAATGATGCCACTGGTTGCTCCACATAATTGAGCCTTTCGTCTACCTCGATATCTTCCAGTGGAACGATCATGTCTTCATCAGCTAAGCACTTTCTCAGATGAGATACATAGAATGTCGGGTGAATTCCACTTAACTCATCTGGTAACTCCAATCTATAGGCCACCTCTCCTACTCGAGCAATGATTAGGAAAGGTCCTATGTATCTCGGGCTCAGCTTACCTCGTTTCCTGAATCGGATGATACCCTTCCAAGGTGAGACCTTCAACATAACCCAATGACCCACCTGGAACTCGATCGGTCTGCACCGTTTATCGGCATACGACTTCTGTCTATCTTTGGCTGCCTTCATGAAGGCTTTAATCTTCTCAAGCTTCTCGGTCGTAGCCTCAATGACCTCGACACCTCCCAATTCTTTCTGCCCAATGTCTCCCCAACATGCGGGCGTCCTACATCTTCTACCGTATAGCATCTCGTATGGTGGCATGCCAATACTGGCATGATAACTGTTATTGTACGAGAATTCAGCTAACTGTAAGTGGTCATCCCAACTTCCCCCGAAATCAATCACACATGCTTGAAGCATGTCTTCCAGTGTCTGAATGGTCCTTTCTGACTGACCATCAGTTTGGGGATGATAAGCCGTGCTAATATGTAACCTCGTCCCCATGGCATCGTGGAATTTCTTCCAGAATTTAGAGGTAAACCGGGTGTCACGATCAGACACAATGGACACCGGCACACCATGATGGGTTACAATCTCCTTGATGAATAGATCTGCCAACCTCTCAGATGAATATGTCTCGCGGATCGGTAGAAAGTGAGCACTCTTCGTCAAACGGTCTACAATCACCCATATGGCATCGTACCCTTTCGGCGTACGCGACAGCTTCGTAATGAAATCCATGTCCCACTTCCATTCCGGTATATCCAAAGGTTAAATCTTCCCATACGGCTTTTGGTGCTCGGCTTTCACTTGTAAACAAGTAAGGCACTTACTCACATACTCCACCACATCACGCTTCATACCCGGCCACCAATAATCTTTCTTCATATCCTGATACATCTTCGTGACACCAGGATGAATGGAGTATCGAGTCTTGTGAGCTTCATCCATAATCTTCGCCCGTAGATCCCAAAACGAGGAATCCACACTCGTCCAAATCGGGTTTTAACACCAAGTGTGTTTTCACCCAGTTCCCCAACCAGACCTCTCATTCTTTCCGAGTTAAGATGATCTTCTTTCAGTGCCTCATCTTGAAACTCTTTAACTTGCTTCATCACATCAGAGGCATGATCAGTTGATATGCTTTCACCCGAATCGGCTCGGGCCTCTCTTTTCGGCTAAGGGCATCAGCCACCACGTTGGCTTTGCCCGGATGGTAATGGATTTCGCAATCATAATACTTTATAAGCTCCAACCATCGTCTCTGCCTCATGTTCAGATCCTTCTGCTCGAAGAAGTACTTCAAGCTCTTGTGGTCAGTGAAAATGGTGCACTTTGTCCCGTACAGATAGTGCCTCCAAATCTTTAGTGCGAAGACCACTGCTGCTAACTCCAGGTCATGAGTAGGATAATTAACCTCATGCACCTTCAGTTGTCGGGATGCGTAGGCTATCACCTTACCTCGCTGCATCAACACGCAACCCAACCCCAAGTAGGAAGCATCTGAATAGACCACCAAATCCTCGCTTCCTTTGGGTAATGACAAGACAGGGGCTTGGGTCAGTCTTGCCTTTAACTCCTCAAAAGCCCTTTGTTGTTCTTGACCCCACACGAACTTCACATTGTCA
The DNA here is from genome assembly GCA_025215565.1 of Flaveria ramosissima. NCBI lineage: Eukaryota > Viridiplantae > Streptophyta > Magnoliopsida > Asterales > Asteraceae > Flaveria > Flaveria ramosissima. The sequence continues at coordinate 25,334,812 of CM046046.1, read as the reverse complement.
ATAAACACAATTACTGATCTATCCAACATTGGCCGACACACCCGGTTCATCAAATCCATAAAAGCAGTTGGCGCATTGGTCAAACCAAACAACATAACGAGGAACTCGTAGTGACTGTAGCGCATGCGAAAAGCTGTTTTAGGGATATCCTGCTCCTTCACCTTCAGCTGATGGTAACCAGATCGTAGATCTATTTTCAAGAACCAACTAGCACCTTGGAGCTGGTCAAACAGATCATCAATTATTGGTAAGGGGTATCGGTTCTTCACCATCAACTTGTTCAGCTCTCGGTAGTCAATGCACATCCTCATACTACCGTCTTTCTTCTTCATAAACATGACTGGAGCACCCCAGGGAGAGATACTCGGTCTAATGAACCCCTATCGAGCAGCTCCTGCAACTGCTCCATCAGCTCTTTCATTTCTGTCGGAGCTAACCGACACGGTGCTTTGGCAATGGGTTGAGCACCGGGTATCAGATCAATTTGGAACTCAATCTCGCGGTCCGGTGGCACGCCGGGTAAGTCTTCCGGGAATACGTCCGGAAAGTCGCACACCACTTGTACTTCGGATAATTGCGGTACCGACGCATCCACATATTTTACGTAGGCCAAGTAGGCGCTACATCCACGTCTTATGCACTTCCCCGCCACCGCCATCGAAATCATCTTCGGGATCGTAGTAACGCGATCTCCATAAATCGTAACTAAACTCCCATCGGATGCAACCAATCGAATCATCTTCTTTCGACATACGATGTTTGCTTCATAGGTTGCTAACCAGTCCATCCCTAGTACTACATCAAATCCACCTAGGGGTATCACGTGCAACCTAGCAGCGAACCTATGACCTTCTAGTTCTATGGCACAGTCCTCTATCACATCAGTAATTCTAGTGGACTTACCAATGGCAGTTTCTACATCGAATGGTTCACTAATCTTTCTACTACTAGCAGGCAATTTAGCACATAAAGTAGTGGAAATAAAACTCCTGCTAGCACCAGAATCAAACAATACAGAGGCATAAATTTCGTTTACTAGAAACATACTTGACACAACATCGGGATCAGCTCTGGCTTCCTCCCGGGTCATAGTGTAAGCTCTAGCACTTGCCCTCTGCCCTCCTTCCTCCGGCTTCTTATTCCCTGCTCCCGAGCTCTCCGCCCTCGGCTTCTTGCAGTCTCTAGCGATGTGGCCAGGCTGGCCACACCTAAAGCATACGTTCATCCCCATCCTGCACTCACCAGTATGCTCCCTTCCACATTTGCCACACTTCTTCCACCCTGCACTAGATGTGACCACACGTCGGTCACCCACCTTCGCCACCTTATTGTTTGGAGCGGCTCCACCTTGTCCAAACTGTTTCCCATTCCAGTTACGGTCACCTCCACCCTTCTTGTTCACCTCAGCCACCACCACCTCGCGCTCATCATATAATCTACTAGCCAAATCAACCGTCGATCTAAAAGTGCTCGGCCGGGCGGCGATCATATGCCTACGGATATCCGCCGCAGCCCCTGGATGTATCTCTTAATCTTTCGTGACAGTGGTGTCACTTGATCTGGCACCAACTGTGCCATTTCATTAAGTTTTGTGGTGTACTGCTGGTGTGTCATCGTTCCCGCCTCCAGCTGCAGAAACTCTCTTTCTACCTTATCCATCTCTCTGTGAGGACAGAATTTCTTAATCACTAACTTCTTCAGTTCAGGCCATCTCATTCTCCCAATGGCCCTGCTACCCTCGGCTTGGACAATGTTGTCCCACCAGCACAAAGCCGAGTCCACAAAAGAGTGGGTAGCGAACTTCACCTTTTGGTCTTCACGGCACTCATTGATATCGAGGACAGCCTCCATTTCCCTCACCCATCGGTGAGTTGCCGCAGCAGTGCCGTTTCCATCGAAAGTAGGGGGCTTGCATCTCATGAACGCCCCATAGTTACAGCCTCGGGTCGCCTCCGGCGCAGGCTCTTCTTCTTCCTCCTCCTCGTCATCAGAGAGAACCGTTTCCGGCTCTGGTTGCTCCTGTCCTCCCGAGGACCTGTTTCTTTCCTTTCTTTCCCCTTCCCTTACTGCCTTGATCACTTCAGTCATCACGGACGGTAGAATCATCTGCATGACCTGATGAACCTCTTCCACCACAACCTCCTTTACTGAGGCTCTCAGATTGGCGCTCTCGTCGCCATCCTCCGGATGAGGGGTCTCTGGTCCCTCATGAACCACCTTCTCGACTTTGGGTCTCCCTCTCTTAGGTCGCGGAGCAGCACCGTGACCTCCACCACGAGAGGCCTTTGAAGATCTACCGTCAGCCATCCTCTAAAGCACACTATAAGATTCAAACACTAACGCGGTCATTCAAGGTAATAGCCTAGTTTATGTTAAGTATAGTAGGTCCCTAATTACAGTGGCCAGTTGTGATTAGCCACTTACTTTACTCTTCATACCCCAAGCATTTCCTATCCTGACTTAATCAGTATCTAAATCTACTAAGAGCACATAAATCAAATAGCATGCGCACATAATACCGGTTAACATTAAGAAAAGACATACCTGATGGCACGTAGCTACTCGGGCTGACATCTCTCTGTTTGTCCCATTTTCAGTTTAAGTTTAGGGTTTATAATTTTATTTAACCCAATTCTCTTAAACTTTGGCTCTGATACCAACTTGTAAGGCCCCGTTCCCGGAAACCTCACAGTTGGTCAATCACAGCAGTTAAAACATTAATCATTATAATTATAAAAACTTAAGCAGCGGAAATAATTTATCAAAACCATTCATTTCATTTAAAACACTGTTGTTGAGCAATACATCATCGTTTAACTGATTACAAAAGAATTGTTTTACTGCATTACAAAACAACAGCACATAAAATACGAATGGATGTCAGTCTTTCCCTGCCGAGTAGCTTCACCCTCATGCCATCCTCAGCAATAATTACCTGCCAACTGAAAATGTATAAAACTCAACATTGCTGAGTGAGTTCTAGTTTTATAAGTAATAAAATACTTTTGGTATGATGTATATGAAAAAACTCTTTTTTGTAAAATACAACTCTTTACTGTATATGCGAGCACGCATTAACTATATGAACAAATACTGTTCGTTCTCTTTACTGTATGCCTTGTTTACTATGTTTTCTTTTATCTTTATCATTCACTGTCTGTATGGACCAATGAGCAATACCCTAACTATATGCGTGATGGAAAACGGGTGATAGGCCATCTATATCCCTCGGAAGGATCAACTATATCCCTCGAAAGGGTGCTGTATACTGTATACAAGGCCAACCCAATCACCCAGGGCACGCTGCAAAGGTCCTGCCAATCTCAATTGACTGGCCCAGTGTGCATAATAGGGTAGCTAACCCGCAGCACAATTGAGCTAACGACAACATGGTCGTGTACCTCCTGTAAGCTTGCAAGACTTGTTAACATTTTATTAATGTTCCTCTTCTTTTCTGTATTGCTCTTTCTCTTTATTATTACAATATACTTTACGTTACGATAATAAATATACCACGTAAAGTCACATACTATAAGTAATAATAATAATAGCAATAGTAATAATAAGGAACAATCATAAGGCAATCATGAGCAATTATAATCATGCATGAAACCTATCATTAATATGCCCTAGTCAACCTCGGTCAAAAACCCTAAAAGCATAGACTCCAAAAATTCTGTAATAATTCTAAGTGTTAGGCGCTTTGACACTATTTAGGCGCATGAGCCCTGTTTGGACGTTTTACTATGTAGGTGCATCAGTCAACACAATCTGCTCTAACTCTTAGGCGAATGAACAATTCAGGCGCATGGGCACTATTCGGGCGTATGAACATTTAGGCGTATGGGTTATTCGGACGCATGAACACTTAGGCGCATGAGCCATTCAGGCACATGGGCTATTCAGACGCATGGATACTATTGGGCGTATGACCCATTCGCGACCGCATGGATACTTAGGCGCATGGGCCACTTGGGTGCATGGGCTATACTTGGACATTTCTAAGGCAATCTCAGGCGCATGAGCCTTATCTAGGCGCATGAACCTTCTGTTCAACCTATTTCTAGTATGTTTTCAAACCCAATCATCAATCCCAACTGTTCTAAGCTTAACATGGTTATTCTAAACATGAACAACCTATAAGCATTCAAGAACCAACATTTAATATACATAATACATACGGGTAAAAATACATAAACTTGTACAACCATTTTAATACATTTTCAGCCCCAAAGATGTTTAAAACAAGTAGAAACCGGGGTTTAGAAACTCACCTAATGCAACTTGGGTGTTTCTTCCTTTCTAACCCTTTTGCAACTGAGTTCAAACACCTAAAAACACCACCAAACACACACACCCGAGCACATACACAAACGCATAAGCACATAAACATATAACCGGGATAAAACCCATCATAAACAATTAAAAACCATGAATTCTTACCTTGAATTCGATTTCTTCTTCTTCAAAACCTGAAGTTCTGCTCTCTTCCTTTCTCTCTCTCTCTCTAAAACCGAATGAAAGAGTGATGTGAAGTGAGGGTGGGCGGCCATGCCCACCTTTACACCAACTTTTCAAAGATTTGTCCTTTTGGACACTTTTAGTCCCTCCAATTGGACTTTATTGCTTTTCTTCCTTTTATTCTTCGTTTCTTGTCTTTTTTAAAATAACCAGGTGTTACAAAGTTGTTGATCCATGAAAAGAATAAAGCTACAAAAAACTCAAATATTCAGCAATGACTGTCAACTGACGAAATTTGCCAAGTGTTGAATCGCTGCCAATCAGCACTCAACTTGATGAGCTGCTGATAGACTATTGCTGATAAGCACTCAACTTAATTAGTTGTTGATCGATTGCTAAACTAGAAAGCACTATATGTACTCAAGTACATTGACGGCTGTAATGTTCTGCCTATTAGAGACAACATTGTACTAAAGACGTTGATATCTGATATGCCGATTGTCGATCTAAGATGTACATACGTTATCATAAACCATGAACAGATGTAAAGTGATTTGTTCTTAGTGTTTAGTTTTCTTAGTATAAATACCTCTCACTTGCATAGTTTTGAGGTTAGCTTATTAGCTCACTTTTTATCTGTTGATATTACTCTTTATAATTAGAAAAGATTAATCAAGCTAATACTCTGAAAAAAACATATTGTGTCTTTACTTTAAGTCAAACTATTTGTGTATGTTAATAAGACACTTGACTTAAATTTTGTATTTGTCATCTTCCTATCACTAGAATAGTCTTGTTAGTCCATAATCAGATTCAACACAAATGCTAAAATATAGTATTGACATAAATATTATGAAAAATGAGTGAGGACCATATGAAATACTCTAAGATATACAACCGTGGATTTATTTTGAAATAAGACATATATTTTATATATTTTAGAGTAATTTATATTGGTTATAATATTTTTTTTTCTTTTCCTGTAAATGGGATGATTAATTAATTTTTTGAAATTTATATCTATCGATTACTAGAGATACTTTTTGTGAAGTTTAGTTAGTATGATGTTGAGTCCAATGGGGTTAAACAAGTCAAGAGTAAGAGAATGTGTGTGTATGTTTAATGATTGTAAAAGTGTTTGTAATTTTAATTAGGGATTACAAAGGTATTTATACAATTAAGTATTTATATAATGGAATGTTACATACAAAGTATATTTTTAGTACAAAGTGTACAAAGTTTTGAATAAAATTATCACGCAAGAACTAGTAATAATTACGAAAGAAGGATTACACTTTTGTGATATTATCACGCATGATGTAATTATCATGCACGAATACTTTCTTGTTTGATAATTCTACCTTTGCGTGATAATTCCATCTCTACATGATTAATTCTAACATTTCCTTTATAATTTCAGCCGTAAAGTTTCTTCTTGCGTGAGAACTTTGTATACTTCGCACGACAATAACACTTTGTATAGTTAACTCTTACTATATAAACTATCATGAACCATTATTTATTTACACCATCATCAAATATTCTCCTACAAGTTAAACGAGGCTAGCGACCTCAACTAAAATTGTAAGAATATGAATCTTTGATTTGATAATGATTTTATAAGATGTTTGCAACTTAATCATCTATAAATTGCATAAATATTTCTTTGTGCAACTCTTTCTTTGACAAAGTGAAAATAAACCTAAATGTGTTATGTTCTAGTACGAAATACTAGATTAGCTATAAGAGTAGTGCAACCTTTCGGGTTTTCGTTAACTAAATGTTAACCTCGTTATGTTCTTGTAAGGGCATTTTTGTCATTAATGAAACTATGTGGGTTATTTATGCTTGTTTCTTTGTTTTACATTATTTCGTTAATTTAAAGGTTGATAATTTAATTTATTAAATTGAACATAATAATAATAGTAATAATAATAATAGTGAATTACAATCCTTAATTATTTATTATAAAATTTAACACAAATAATAACTTCTAAAAACTTGATAAGTTAATAAATTTAAAATGAAGAAAAATGTTTAAAACTTGGAGTTAAGAAGTCAAGAGGTCTTTATGTCAATTTAGAAACTTTAAATGAAAAGTTCTTACGTAAAATAATAACAATTAAAACTACAGGGGCTAAAGTGTAACATTTTTTGAAAAAAACCTAAACCCAACCCTTTTCCCCCGTATTTTCGTTGACGGACTCCGGCCGAACTCCGGCAAGTTCGAAACCATTTAATCTCTTCGAATTATGACTCTAAATCATTCCAACCGGTTCGTGAACACGAATCGAACTCGGTTATGCACTTAAATTGGGTTTAAACAATGGTTATGAACTCGAACAACTCGAGTAACCGTCACCAACAATAATTGAACTTTTCGTAAATTAAAACTCAATAATAATCTAATTAATTGGAACCTAAACGATCATTTAACTAATCCTAAACCTCTATCAAACATAATTTGATCTGAAACACACTTGAACATCCCAAACAACCCACACGTTCATCGCATCTGCAACCGTATTTGTTCATCATCACCCGAGATCTGAAACATAATAAGACCATTGGAAGCTTCTTATACAACAAATTTGATTATTAACAACGCTTGCATCACGAACCTTACACAACCTGGTCGTGACTATTCTTCGTCTTGCTCATCATCGATTCGACTTCAATTCGGGTAAACACACATATTATCATATTCGTATGATCATTACAAACAAAAGCCCTATGGTTATTACCATAATCATTATCGAATTCAAGATCAATTTGGATAGAATTTGTCCTAGGGTTTATGTGGAATTGGGGTGTTTCTGGTAGTTGTTGCTTATAAGAATTAAAAAGCAATTCTTAACAGACATAGGCGCCCCAGCATACCGGTTAAGAGCATTTACCCCATCCTTGAGGTCTCGGGTTCTAACTCGGGCACCCTCATATATTTTTTAAACCTTTTCTTTAATTAATTAAATTTAAATAAAATTATAATTATTATAAAACTTATTTTTGTTAACTAAAATTATTTTAAACTTGCCAAATTATTTTTTGAGAATTTCAAACTAAATACTTATATATTTTCTTAATAAAACATTATAACAAAGATTATTTTAAGTTATTTCTTATAATCTCATAAAATAGACTTTAAGTTAAATAATTTATTTAACAATAGTTTAAATTAATAAATTGGTCAAGATGCTATTTTTTTGGTTAATCATGTTGTATTTCTAATGGTTATAACAATTTACTCACACTTTATATTTAGACTTCATTAATCAATTACTATAAATGATCTCATTTTATTCTTTATATTAATTATTTAAACGGGTTATTTACAACAAAATAAAAGTGAATCTCTTATTTTATTTCGTTATCAAACCCCAAATTCCAATTGAAACTCTAGTTCACATTTGATCCTTAATCATATTCTTAATCTTGGAACATATACGTTTAGGTATCCTATAAAAAGGAACCGTTGGAGCACCACTTAAATTCTTATTAGTATTCTTAAGGTCATCTTATACAACATGTGAGTTTTCATGCCCCTTTTACCTTATTTCACACATTTTGCGGTGAAACATGTTAATGTTATAAACTTACACTTGTAAACATCTTGATACTTGTAAATACACTAGCAATTCCTATTTAATCTTGTCATGGTTATTTGTAATATTGTGAGCCTTATATGATAGACATTTTGTGTAGACAATCATTAACTATTGCTAGCCTAGCGACGTCATAGATATATGCGTTCGACAAGCCTATTTGGTGCTAAAGCCGAGATTATTGCCAGCTTTTCATGACGTATGCTTGTTCATCATGGAAACCAAGTACACTTAGCTAATCGTTATAACTTATTATGGCCATCTTTGTCAAGGTTTGATTGTAACATTATGTTATCTATAACCTTCATTATTCGTAACCGATGACATGAATTGCTACTTATAAACTTTTATATGTAAGTATGTATAACCCATGGAAACTCACCAACATTCAATTGTTGACTCTATTTTTAACATGTTTCAGGAATGTCTAAGGTTGATGTTTGATTATTGAAGTATGGACACATCTAGGATTGGACCTAGAAAATAAAAGAAATGCTTTGAATTTGAAGTTAAACTTATATTATGTTTTGGTTAATTGTTTGAGACTATTTGGTTGTAATTTTCTTTTAAAACTTATGCTTAATGATATTTACATTTAATGGTAGTGTTATGTGGCTTTGAACAATCTTAACCCACACATCTGAATGTTTCCACCGATAAGGTTTGGGTGTGACAGATTAGTATCAGAGCCCATAACTATAGGGATTTAGGTTATTAGAAATGGTGACATGGACTATAGTTAATGCTTGAACCCTACATGAAAAATCTTTATGATCTTGTAAATCTACTTATTGCATGCTACATAATGCTATCTGCTTTATGAGGGCCTCTTAATATGCAACATGATGTTTTTAGTTAGGATTGCCTTGTAATTGGGAAACTTGATTGCCTAGTCTCTCCTTACACTTATTCTTAACCCCATATCCTCACAGCGATGAAATCTCTTAAACTTGTTCTCGATGACACGTGGGATCGTATGCATTATATCAATAGATTCAAATCTCTAGACTTTATGTCTAATCTATGAAAATCTCATCAAGGTTTTAATTCCATGAGCCTAAAGAAACATTGTGTGGCTCATAGACACGTGTATTCTGGATTTCCTGGCAAAAAGCCCTCAAGCTAAGGTAAGCACCTCAAATTCAAGATGTTGTGGTGGGGAGTAGACCCACAACTCTGGAGGATGCAATTACCATCACCGCCCAACTCACTGAAAACCACATTAGAGCGGGTGATGTGATTCAAATTATACATATAAAACACATCAATTGCACATCAACTATTCTATAAACTCTTATCGAAAATGATGATTTGATACTTAAATCGTTCATATTGTGTTTTCAGGCTTGGAAAAGACCATGATGAGCAAAAGGAGCTTAAATAAGAAGAAAACAAAGAAAACCAAGTTTTGGAATTCAAGCATGGGGCCGTGCTTCATGAGGCACGCCCCCATGCTAAGCCTGAAACACACCCCCATGCTTAAATCAACACACCCCCGTGTTTGTTGGTTCGATAGGAAAAAAAGTACGGTTCCCTGACCCGAGGCACGGGGGCGTGCCCTAGGAGGCACGAGGCCGTGCCCCAGGAGTCACGGGGGCCGAGCCCCACCACAAACACGGGGTCGTGCCCCATTGAACATAGGGCCGTGCCCGACAACATCTGAGCGTACGAGCCGACCAACTTTTACGTACATTGTACTAGCACGGGGTCGTGCCTTTTAGGCATGAGGTCGTGCTTAAACACTCCAGAAAGCCTATAAATAGGACTTCATTTACAACTTGAAGAGGAGCTTTTGGGAGGTGAAGTGCTGGTGTTCCCTCTCGAGAACCCAGCCTTTGCAGGTCCTTAGAAGGTTTTGGAGGTTCATTCAACACTTAGAAGAAGCTTGGGATTGTTTAAACATCATCCATTATGGATCACCGGTTTGATTGTTCTAATTTACTGATGATTTCATTACTATCTTTTATCTTTGTTGTTATGTTCAAGCTCATTATGAGCTAAACTTCATGTGTTATCCTAATTTAATGAAACTCATGTAATTTGTGATGAACAAATGGTGTGATATATATTATGTTAATGTTATGGTGGTCTTGGGAAACTTTTGATGGGTAATATCTACATTTGAGCAGGAAGTTATAACTTTATGGTTTATGATTGTGATTGTCATACACGGTTGAAAAATGTATGATCAACTTTAATTCGTTAAACCGGTCTTCATAATCAATACATGGCTAATGAACTAGAAACGGTTACTAGAAATCATATCATTTTAACTTTCTGATCATTTGTGGGTTCCCTTTTATTAGTTTGAAAAATCTTCAGTAATTGTTATGATTTTCTAAAATTAATGGTATGTTAGGAAGGAACCTGATCAACTCTCTTTTTAACATTAAGTTATGTTTTTAGAAATCATATGTCAAATAGGTCACAAAAGATTCATCTACATTACTAGAGCTTTGATCTAAGCAGTAAAACTCAACCTGACGTGATCCTAGTCACTACGGAGCAGGATAGACGAGAAATCGCGCCAGCTCATCTTTATAAACATTAACATAATTACATTAATCAATATCTTTAAATCACACCACCAATTCATCACAGTTACATAAGTGTAATCTAAACTAGGAAAACAATCTTACTTCACTGAAAGAATCACCAAAAGTCTCAATCTATCTTTATCTATCTTTATTTATCGTTATTATGTTTAACTTATCATTTTCTAAAACCTAAAACTGATAGTCAATTATGAGGGTTGTTGAGTAGGCTTAGTGTGTCCACGGATTGATACTCGGTTCTTAACAACATTATATTACCACACCATAGGTACACTTGCCTTTTGTGTGTGTGGTTTAGTATTAATAATAACCAATTAAAACTTAATATGTGCAAAGAATCTTTATCAAAATATATATATACTATCCGCATTCATCAGCGGGCACCTTGTCTGTCAAAGGTGCTAAAAAGGCTAAAAAGGTGGTTGATGAAGCAACCAAGGAGGTCAAGAATGAACCGTTCTACAACAACAAAAAGCGGAAGTTTACTCCTGCATGAAACTATGCCGTGGCAACACCTAAAGTACCCAAAAGGCAACCCTTTCCTGTTGCACAAGCTCTTGGTGATAGAGCCTATGTTGGTCCTCATCCAATGTGTGTAACATTTGCAAGTATCACCATGCGGGAAATAATCCATGTCGTATTTGTTCACTGTGCGGAAAATATGGTCACTTGGTTGCTACCTGTCATCGTGCACCCAATATTGTTGCGTTAGTTGCTAACCGTGCTTGCTACAATTGTGGAGAAGTCGGCCATTTTACCCATAATGCCATTATCTTGTGGGTAATGTTCCACAAGCTCGAGGTCGTGCTTTCAACATTAATGCAAATCAAGCACAAGCAAATAACGACATTGTGAACGGTATGTCGAATCAACCTTTGTAATCTAAGTTTTCTATTGCTATACCTGTATTGTTAAATGTCTTTAAAACTGAACAGGTATGTTTCTTGTTAATAAATCCTATGCTTACGTTTTGTTTGATTCGGGAACCGATAAGAGTTTTGTCTCTTTAGAATTTGAACCGATAGTTTCTATGTCGCATACGAAATTAGAAAAGCCACTCACCGTTGAAGTCGCCAATGGAGAACCTATCACCGTTGACGTCATTATTTGTGATTGTATCTTGAGTTTGAACGAGCATGACTTTCTCATTGACCTTATTCCTATGAAACTTGGAAGTTTTGACGTCATCATCGGCATGGATTGGTTAGCCAAACATCATGCGGAACTAATTTGTTTCGAGAAGTGCATTCGAATTCATTTACCTTCGTGGGATACACTGAAAGTTTTCGGTGAAACATCCTCCAAAGGACTCAAGCTTATGTCATGTACTCAAGCTTGAAAATGTCTAAGTAAGAATTACACGGCCTTCTTGGCCTATGTAGTCAACATGAATGTCAAAGGGAAAGACCTTAAGGAAGTTCCGATTGTACGAGACTTTCCGGAACTGTTTCCCGATGACCTTAGTGGTCTACCTACCGTATATGAAGTTGAGTTTAAGATCGACTTGATTTTGGGAGCGAACCCTGCGGCTAAGTCACCTTATCGACTTGTGTGGTTGGAAGTGCAAGAGTTAGCTAGTCAACTTCAAGAACTGTTTGATAAGGGCTTTATCCGTCCTAGCTCTTCGCCATGGGGTGCACCTGTGTTGTTCTTGAAGAAGAAAGGTGGATCGTTCCGTATGTGTATCAATTACCATGAGCTCAACAAACTCACTATCAAGAACCGACACCCTCTTCCCCATATTGATGACCTTTTTGATCAACTTCAAGGAGCTACTATATTCTCAAAAATCGATTTACGTTTCAGCTATCATCAACTGCGAGTTCACGATGATGATATCCCAAAAACTGTGTTTCGTACTCGATATGGACACTATGAGTTTATGGTTATGCCTTTTGGGTTAACAAATGCTCCTGTTGTCTTTATGGATCTCATGAATCGAGTATGCAAGCCGTATCTGGAGAAGTTTGTGATTGTGTTCATAGACGACATACTTATCTATTCAAAGTCTAAAACCGATCATGAACTCCACTTGCGGCAAGTTCTTGAGCTGTTAAAGAACGAACAACTGTACGCAAAGTTATCAAACTGTGAATTCTAGCTTGAGGAGGTCCAATTCTTAGGACATGTGGTGAATAGCCAAGGAATTCACGTTGACCTTGCAAAGCTGGAAGCTGTGAAAAATTGGTGTGTTCCCAAAACCCAAACCAAAGTTCGTTCTTTTCTTGGTCTAGCGGGTTACTACCGGCGATTCATTGCCAATTTCTCTAGAATGGCAAAGCCGCTTACTTCCCAACTCAAAAGAATAAACCATTCGAGTGGGGGTCTGAGCAAGAAGAAGCTTTCGAAACGTTAAAACACAAGCTATGTAATGCTCCTGTCTTAACCCTTCCTGATGGAAATGATGATTTCACCGTATATTGTGATGCATCTAGACAAGGCCTTGGTTTGTTCTTATGCAACGAGGAAAGGTCATAGCATATGCATCGAGACAACTGAAGGTCCATGAGGTGAATTACACGACCCATGATTTGGAACTTGGTGCTGTGGTTTTTGTCTTAAAGATTTGGAGACATTACCTTTATGAAATGCAATGTATAGTCGACACTGATCACAAAAGCCTTGTTTTCAATCAAAAGGATCTCAACATGAGACAGTTTCGTCGGGTCGAGTTGATTAGTGATTATGACTGTGACATCCGTTATCATCCTGGAAAGGCGAATGTCGTAGCCGATGCACTAAGCCGTAAGGTTCATAACAAGATGGTCTCGCTTCAAGAAATTCGCGATCGACGACAATGGTTTGATACTTTGGGAGAATTTGACACAGAGATTCGTCTTTATATTAATGAGACTATAGTGCAGCTACAAAATTTGAGGATTGAGAATGACATTGAGACTTGCATCTTGGAGGCTCAACAAGCGGTTCAAGCGGAAGGGAAAATGGGTGAAGAATTAGAGTATAATCTTCGAGCTCAACTGGAAACGAAAACCAATAGATTGTTGTACTTCTCTAAATCGAATTTGGGTTTAAATAATTTAATTTATTAAATTGAACATAATAATAATAGTAATAATAATAGTGAATTACAATCCTTAATTATATGTTATAAAATTTAACACAAATAATAATAAAACAAAGAATTTCTAAAAACTTGATAAGTTAATAAATTTAAAATGAAGAAAAATGTGTAAAACTTGGAGTTAAGAAGTCAAGAGGTCTTTATGTCAATTTACAAACTATAAATGAAAAGTTCTTACATAAAATAAAAACAATTAAAACTACAGGGGCTAAAGTATAATAGTTTTTTAAAAAAAAACCTAAACCCAACCCTTTTCCCCCGTATTTCCGGCGAGGGACTCCGACCATCTCCGGCGAGTTCGAAACCGTTTAATCTCTTTGAGTAATGACTCTAAATCATTCCAACCGGTTTGTGAACATGAATTGAACTCGGTTATGCACTTAAGTTGAGTTTAAACAACAGTTATGAACTCGAACAACCCGAGTAACCGTCACCAACAATCATTAAACCGTTTGTCAATTAAAACTCAATAATAATCTAATTAATTGGAACCTAAACGGTCATTTAACTAATCCTAAACCTCTATCAAGCATAATTTGATCTGAAACACACTTGAACATCCCAAACAACCCACACGTTCATCGCGTCTGCAACCGTATTTGTTCATCATCACTCGATCATTTTCATCTAAAATTGATAAAGGGCTTTCGACCATCGAGACCATTGGAAGCTTCTTATACAACGATTGATTATTAACAACGCTTGCATCACGAACTTTACACAATCTGGTCGCGACTGTTCTTCATCTTGCTCATCATCGATTCGACTTCAATTTGGGTAAACACATATATTATCATGTTCTTTTGATCATTAAAAACAAAAGCCCTATGATTATTATCATAATCATTATTGAATTCGGGATCAATTTGGATCGAATTTGTCCTAGGGTATATGTAGAATTGGGGGTTTCTGGTAGTTGTTGCTTTTAAGAATTAAAAAGCAATTCTAAACCGGCATAGGAGGTCCCGGGTTCGAACCCGGGCTCCTCATATATTTTTTAAAACCTTTTCTTTAATTAATTAAATTACATAAAAATTATAATTACTATAAAAATCATTTTTGTTAACTATATTATTTTAAAGTCGCCTAATTATTTTCTGGAAATTTTCAAATTAAATACTTATATATTTTCTTAATAAAGCATTATGACAAAGATTATTTTAAGTTATTTCTTATAATCTCATAAAATGGACTTTAAGTTAAATAATTTATTTAACAATAGTTTAAATTAATAAATTGGTCAAGACGCTATTTTCTTGGTTAATCATGTTGCATTTCAAATGGTTATAACAATTTACTCACACTTTATATTTAGACTTTATTAATCAATTATTATAAATGATCTAATTTTATTCTTTATATAATTATTTAAACGGGTTATTTAAAACAAAATAAAAGTCAATCACTTATTTTATTTCGTTATCAAACCCCAAATTTCAATTGAAACCCTAGTTCACATTTGATTGTTAATCATGTTCTTAATCTTGAAACTTATACGTTTAGGTATCCTGTAAAAAGGAATCGTTTGAGCACCACTTAAATTCTTATTATTATTCTTAAGGTCATCTTATACAACATGTGAGTTTTCATGCCCCTTTTACCTTATTTCACACCTTTTGGGATGAAACATGTTAACCTTATAAACTTACACTTGTAAACATCTTGTTACTTGTAAATGCACTAGCATATCGTATTTAATCTTGTCATGGTTATTTGTAATATTGTGAGCCATATATGATGGACATTTTGTGTAGACAATCATTAACTGTTGCTAGCCTAGCGACGTCATAGATATATGGGCTTGACAAGCCTATTTGGTGCTAAAGCTGAGGTTATTGTCGGCTCCTAATGACGTATGCTTGTTCATCATGGGAACCAAGTACAGTTAGCTAATAATTATAACTTATTGTGGCCATCTTTGTCAAGGTTTGATTGTAACATTATGATATCTATAACCTTGCATTATTTGTAACCGATGACATGAATTGCTACTTATATACTTTTATATGTAAGTTTGTATAATCCATGGAAACTCACCAACATTCAATTGTTGACTTTATTTTTAACATGTTTCAGGAAATGCCCAAGGTTGATGTTTGATTATTGATATGGACACATCTAGGATTGGACGTAGAAATAAACAACATTCTTTAAATTTGAAGTTATTTAACTTATGTTATGTTTTGGTTAATTGTTTAAGACTATTTGGTTGTAATTTTCCTTTAAACTTATGCTTAATGATATTTACATTTAATGGTAGTGTTATGTGGCTTTGAACAATCTTAACCCACACATCTCAACATTTCCGCCGTTAAGGTTGGGGTGTGACAAGTAGTGGCATATAGATTGTCACATTAGAGTGTGGGAATTGATGACATGGGTATCCTAAGTTTTCTAAGTATAGTTTCAACCCATTTTAGTTCAACAACAATATCAAGTAATGCTTTGTATTATAAGTTTGAGGATAATCAAGATATTTGTTACTATTTTTGGATGTCCGAGAAATAAGATTACAACTTAAATAGATAGCAAACCTTATGGACCAATTATTATTTGGATAACCAACCCAGCCAACATGAGAGAAGGCATGAAGTGATGAGGATCCTTGTCGATGAATATAGTGAAGAATTGAAGTTGGGACCAAACTTATGGAGAATAAGTAAACCATAATCAATAGTGTTCTTTAGTGAGCAAAGAATAGTTTGAGTATAGACCATGATCCTCTAACATAACATGCATGTACTTACAAACTTTATTGACAACTAATATCCAGTTTGGAAAGGATTACGTACGAAAGAGCACCAACTATCTAGCAATGATTGATGTAGTAAATAAGGAACTACCCCTAAGAGATAATGTTTGATATGTGCTCATTAGAGAGGAGGCCGATTTGTAGTTAGAATAGTCATATCGTTCAGTGACATAAACAATGTATTTCTTTTATGATAGAAGAAGTACATTTCGTCCTTGTGGAGTAATTGAAATACCTAAAATTAATCATGATTATTAAGATCTTTTAGTGTAAAGTCTCTTCTAAGTAGTTTTATGACTCGATTGACTATAATTGTGTTGTTATCGGTGATAATAATATTATCAACGTAAACCAGGATATGCAAAAGGGTTTCGCCATATTGTGATTAAATAAAGAGGAATCAATCATTGAACCAGTAGAGCTTAGTGTTTGAAGGGCCTATGAGGGATGATAAAATCATGATCAAGAAGCTTATTTAAGACCATACAAGGACTTGCATAGTAAGTGGACATGATTTGAATGTTTAGGATAAACAAAGCATTGTGGGTACTTGAGGTAGAATATCATGCAAAAAAACATTTTAAACTTCAAGTTGACAATTATGTGGTAACATTAAGAGAGAGTAAAATAGTAATAGTAGTAGACGTGGAGACTAGACTAAAGGTTTCAATAAAATCAACTCTTGGATGCTATCAAAACCCCTTAGTGCCAAGATGAGTTATGGTGTTTTGCTCTATTTTAGTCTCATTGCTTCTAAGAAAACAATAAGTAATGGTAGCTCCCACGTATATACCTCTTCAAGTTTCTTCCTTCATCAAATATGGGATAGGTTTCTACATATTCTATTTAGTTTTAATAAATTTTAGCAGCCTTAACATTTTTAAACTCCCAAGTTTAAGCATTGATATCTCATTAATCTTAGCTACATTATAGAAGTGGTTTGATTTGTTATGGAGCTCTCATATTATTGAACACAAACATAATAAATAACATGAATATTAACAACAACTAATTACATTTATTTATTTATTAGTTTAGAAAAATTCTCTTTTTTATTTTGTTATAAACTTCATTTTTAAGAATTTTTCCAATAATCCCCAACATGAATGTAGTTCGATTCATATTTACAAATTTCTTAGATACAATTTAGTGCTTAAGTATTACATGATATAGGTAGGTGTAACCTTTAAACTCTTATTTGTGAAGTATACTTAGTCTTCTAGTGATTAGTAGTAGTAATGTCTTTCAATAAACTCTTATTTATGCAGACATCATTACATCCACACAACACTCTTTATGGTTTTCATTCAACCATCATTGTCATGTTTGTTATGGTCATGGAACACTAGTGTGATTTTGCGAGAGCTCTAGGATATATGTGCCATATAATTTCATTCGAAGGGACCCCACTTCTTTCTCTCAAAATTGATATATTGCAAATGAATAAAAAACATATGATTAACCTCCTTGTTATCACTAAGTTATTCTCGGAATGGATTACGAAGTATGCAACTCCTTTTACATATTTGAGGTACTACCTAATAGTGACTTAGCTTATACAATCAGGTTGCCATGTTGTTCTTAAGATTTTGGGATCTCCAATCTCTTATGTTAGGATGTATCAAATTACGTCAAGGGCTTTAGTCCCATTCCATGTTAGGACTACTGAACTTATTCTTTGCTTAAGCATTTGAGTAAGGGATCAACATTTGGGTAAGGGATTAGTAATGTTATATTTTAACTTCACATAGTCAATCGTGATAATCCCTATTGTACTTTCCATGTTGTATTTTGTGTAGATAAAAAATGCCAAGATTTACCATCGTACACGTGCTTTGAGAACCACTAATTGTTGCTTAGAGTCACAACGTGTGCAGATAGTTTTCAGCGGCTTTGGCAATCTTGGAACATTTTCCACAACTTTTTAATAAATATTATAAGCATGTATAGCATATGAACACGCACACTTGTTAACTTGTATGCTTGTAAGCTTATGAACTAATTATCTTATAAAATACAACCTTGTAAACATATAAATCATAAGCTTGTAAAGACACAAAGTTACACATCATTAACTCATAAACATGCACAACTTGTAAAACTTTAAAAACATTGCATGCTTAATGACTAACATAAACATATTTAAAAAAAATCTTTTGAGATATTTTTAACTTTAAAAAAAGTTAAATAGAAACCATCATACTATATATTATAAGCAAAAAATTCATATTCGTATATATCTTCAAGAAGTATTATAGGACTTCATATATTTATGAATATTGTAAGCACATAATGCACTCGTAAACCTACATACTTGTAACCATATAAACTTACAAACTTATAACATTCAATACCATAAACATATAACTCATAAGCTTGTAAACTTGCAAACTCGTGCACTCATAAACTTATAAACATGCATGACTTATAAAACTTTTAAAACATTTCATACTTAAAAACTTTCATAAACATATCTTAGAAACATTATTTAATTATTTTAACTTTCAAAACATTTATACATAAAACATCACAATATATGATATAAAAACATTTTTTATTAATCACAATTAAAATCCATAAATTAAAAGTAGTTCAATAATCAAGAAAAAAAATTCTAAACTTGATCATTGTTGTGACCCTACAATAATGTTTGATTCATCTGAGTAGTTTGTTGGTATAGTTCCACCGATGATGAACTATAAACTACAGTTACAACCTAAGAAGAAACAGAGTCTTACCCATCAAAATAAGAAGAAAAAACTAGAAGAATAAATAAGAGATAAAGCACATACAAAGAGGATTCTTAACCATTTGCGACGAACAGATAGTTTAAACAAGTCAGAAAGTAAAACCACGTGATTTGATTTCACACCCCAACTTATAGTGGAAACACGAAAATGTAACAGATGGGATCGTCATAACAGATTGATAGTTAATAGGGATACATTAAATGATGAAAAACCAACGTGCCATAACGTCACCGACACACGTGGAGACTTGGGTTGCAGTTAGTCAATTACATGACAAACATAGTCAAATAACTATAATGAATTTTAATCCCACCCGAGAACAAGTAACAATATTCATGGGCAACAAAGATAACATAAAGTAAAACATAATTGTTTGAAATGCTATAACAAGTCTAAAATGTATTCCTTAGGGTCATCTCTAAGGTATCGACTTTACCTATCCTCGATGATTGTTGTTACCTGAAAAGATATTTTTAAAAGGCCAACACATGGTTGGTGAGTTTGCAGTTATTTATAATTTATAAAAATTGATGTTGTGTAAAAGTTTGTATGACATAGTGTATACAGTTATAAGCAAGCAATTCATATGTAAACATTATCCTCACAACTAAATATATGCCGTACACACAGATCTTGTCAAAACATATTCACCCTAGGGTTCGTTTGTGACCACTATCAGTCCTAACTAGTATACCAACAATCAAGGGTGGGGGTGTCAACCTAATAGTACTATTGTTGGATCTAGAAAGGCTGTTGCAACCAAAACCAAGTCACTTAGAAGATTTTGGTACAACAAACAAAGGACTTCCGAAGCTAAGTATTGAACTTCCGAAGGAAGAAGGAGCTCTTCCGAAGACTAAGTGTAAAATACACTTCCGAAGGAAAAACTCCAACTTCCGAAGACAAGGAACCTACTTCCGAAGATCAAGACTTAGAGAGAAAGATCTGAAGTCAACTTCCGAAGTACACGAAGTCCTCAAAGCCTCGGAAGCATAGAAGCCTCTTCCGAAGTATAAGTGGCTTTGGAAGAACAAGTTCTTCTGAAGCCAGTTAACCTTCGAAAGACACTCCTATTATCCAGTGGACATAAGTATGGCCTCTCTGACACTCCGCTGCAAATCTATGAGATACTACATGGCGTTTTCTCAAAAGCCATGTAGTTGACCATACTTTAATCCACTGTTTACTTTTTTATGTTAGTACAGTTGCCATCTTTAGTTGGTGACAAAAGGTAAGTCATGGACATGTCATGACTACCATATCTTAGATAATACTTTATCTAAGATACCTTAACTTTAGCATTGTAGTATATGCTTTAGTCTTAGGTTTCCAGCTGGTATCAAAGTATATCCGGTTGTAGGATCTAGTATATATAGTTTCTCATTGTAACTCTTGTTTCATGCTTGTAAGTGTCTTGTAATCTTAAGTTGAGAAGTAATATATACAAGTGCCTTGAAAATATATCTCTGCTTGTTCCTTTGTTACTTATTTTATTATTATCAACTCTTGTAAAAGACATTGCTTCATATGATTTGAGTGTTTCCATAAGTGAGTTTGAGAGAAATACAAGTGTTTAAGTGACAAAACCGATCCTGCAACTATCATTACCTGTCTGTTGGCTCCAACACCAAAGTAAATAGTTGTATATAAAGAACCACATAGGAAACTCGTTTATGTACCTGATATTAACTTACAAAACTATAAGGATTACACTTAAAGGTTGATGCAACCATTTGTAAGGATTACACTTATAGGCTTATGCAACCAAAGAAGCTCTCAACATGCACATGTGAAGTACTAGGAAAGTACTTCAGGAGATTTGATATAAGTTAGTGAATTATGCTAAGTATCAAATCTTTTGAAGCCAAAAGACAAATTCTTCCAAAGCCAAAGATGAAGTATTTTGAAGATTTACAGAAAAAGTCTTCTGAAGCCAAGACTGATTGCTTCTAAAGACAGAGAAGGCATGTCTTCTCTGACATGCTTTTGACAAAAGCTAAAACACCATTCCACTACCATCTATAAAGACTCACCTACTTAAACGAGTTGTTGAAAAATCCATAGTTTTGTCAACCATAGATTAAGGTGTTGAGTCTGTAACTTTCCAACTATGTACTTTTATCCTTTTTGTAATAGATAAGGATGTGAGCTATGGCATGTCGTAGTCAATAGTAAAAAAAATCTGCCTTTTGACTCTATATTGATCTTGTTGTCTAGATTAGTGTTTTAGCTTGCCTTCAAAGTATAGCCGGTGTAGGATGTAGTATAAAGTATCTCAAGTACTTGTATTCTCACACGTAAGATCTGTAACACTTGTAAGAACTTGAGAGAAATATACATCATTCTTGAAAACATACTTGAGTGTTCTTGTTATTGTTCTGTTTGTTACTTGTATTCCTTGTTTCATTGTAAATCGATTACCTATTTGATCTGTGTAGCGCCTAGAATAAAGTTGAAACGAGCCAATTAATAATGATGGGCTTAGCCGAGATTATTTGAAGAAAATAAGCGAGGAATGTGGTATGCACCGAGTAGACCTCGCAGGTTATGTGTTCGGCAAGTTTAAGGTCCCGGGAATGCCCGGTATATATAAGCGGATCAGCTTAAGCCACTCTCATTTGCAACTCAACACCCAACTTTTATAAGAGAGTGTAGAGAGAGAAAGTGGTGATTCAAGGCTCGGTTGATTAAGAGATTGAAGATCGGTGTTCATGAGCATCCAAACAACAAGAAAAGACCAAGAATCCAGGTAAGAAACATCGTTAATCGTTCTTTTTGATGTAAACCCGGATTCTAGGGCTTGGGGTTTTTGAAAGTGGCAAAGAATCGCCCAAAACTCACGTTTTTGTGTAAGAAAAAATGTAAGAAGCTTAGATATAGCTTATTGAGTGATAAACCAAGGATTTGGGTGTAAAAGATTGAAGTTTTGGGTCAAAAATGGGTTGGTTCGTAATTTCAGCCCGTTCTGCGAAACTGGGTGTTCATCTAGCGAAATTATGTAGTCATCCAGCAAAACTATGGATCTTCCAGCGAAACTATAGTTTCGCAGGTAGTTTCGCAGACATGGTTTTCCAACGAAAGTTGGGCGAAACTTGCAGCGAAACTGGCAGCGAAGATGCCAGCGAAACTGCCAGCGAAACTACTGGTGAAACTAGCAGCGAAACTGCTGGCGAAACTAGCAGCGAAACTGCTGATCTTGCAGCGAAATTAGCAGCGAAATTAGGCAGAAATTAACTCCTTTGAGTGTTAATTATCTGCATGTTGCGTAGTGTGACCCTTGCTTAGAAAGCTTGATTGAGAAGCTACTCACTGAGTCCAGGTGAGTTCTAGATCCCCTATTTTAAAGGTTTCAAACTTGTTTGGGGCTGGAAATGCATACTAAATATACGTTTCTAAATGACAAAGATTTTAAGAAGTTTTAACAAGAAGATCGATTTTTCTATAAGGAAATGTGCTATAAAAAAGTGTTAAGATAAAATTTTTCGCGCTGACCTGGCCCTAGCCAGGGGGGGTTGCCCCTTGGACCCCACTAGGGGCTGCTGCCCCTAGGACCCCGCTGTCAGGGGCTGCCGCCCCCGAACCCCCGCTGTCCCGCGGAGGGTCGGTTATGTTCTATGATGACTTGTACTTGTTGTGTATGTGTGTGGGAGTGACTAATGTGTGATGATTATACGATGTGGTATGATGATGTGTGATGATGATATGTATTTTCATGTTATGCCTTCTTTATGTTCCTTATTACGTATTATTCCGTTGCTTTACGTGGAATGGTTATGAAATGAATGTAAAGTATTAAGTAATGAAAGCGGAAGCTAATGATAATGAAAGAGGAACATAAAGGATGAATGAATGCATGCATTAAAAAGAAAGGATGAATGTAAAGTCTTGCAAGCAAATGAAAGGAGGTGCACAACTCTAAAATGTTGTTAGCTCAACTATGTGTGGTTTAGCTAACCCGTAAGGATACAAACAGGGGTCTAGTCTTTGTGACTGACCAAACATATGGGATCCTTGTCGCTTTCCCCGGTACTGGTGCCAGGCTATGTGCGTAATGAATGGGGGTCTATTTATAGACTTCGCTCAGTACCCACTTCGTGCCTACGTTTGGGGTGTAGCTTATGACATTGGTCCGGATGAGAAGTAAAGGTTAATGAATGAACGAATGATAACGAGTAACGCGCGTTGACATATGATAATGAAAGATAATATTAAGATTATCTATGTGTACGTATGATGCATGATCGCGAACGAAAGTAATGAATGGTTGTAAACGATTATAAAGTATTTTATTTATAAATTAGAACTCACTCAGCATCGCTGACTTTTTATGTATTTTCCAGTTGGCAGGTAATGATTGCTGAGGATGGCACGGGTGCAGCTGCTTAGCAAGTTTTTGGGATGGCATCCATTTTATATAACGATGATGTTTTTGTCATGTAATGCAAACAAATGATGTTTTTGTCATGTAATGCAAACAAATGATGTTTTTGTAATGGTCAACAATGTTGTATTATTTTGCAAAAGCAATTATTTATATATGAAAAGGTTTTAAGTATTTCTGCTGTGATGTATTTAGCAAATTCAAAGGTATGTTTTATGTTTATGTGTGATCATTGTCCACTGTGAGCGTCCCGGGAACGGGACCTTACAATCTGCTAAGTGTTATAACTCTCCTAACATTGTGAAGCTATTGCATTGACCCCCTTCACCGGTCCTGCAATTCGTATCAGAGCATTTCAGGCTCTTGATTGTAAGATCTCACCATCTTAGATTCATTTTCATAAAACACTTATGAGCTCAAACGCTAGTTATCTAAAAGGCTGATATGGAAAGTGGAACTATGACAAAGTCTCCGTTGATCACTCTTGATGACTTTGATACTTAGTGCCAACTTATGGATTTCACATCCCAAGAACCTCTTCAGCTATAATTGGAGGTGGGATGATTCCTAAGGAAATAGCTGACTACTCTGAGGAAGATTGGAAGAAAATAGATGTAGATCAGAAAGCCATGACCACTCTCCATATTACTTTTCGAAACTATATCTACAAAGATTTGAAGAAGTGCAAAACTACTAAGCAGCTATAGGATGCAATGAAACTTATGTATAAGGGGTCTGAGGAAGCCAAGGAAAACAAGAAAGAGATCATGAAGCAGCAGTTTGAGAACTTCACCTACAAGATAGTTGAAACCATGACTCAATAATACTTCTGGTATGTTGAGATTGTAGATACTCTCATGGATGTTGGAATAAAACTTGAGAATAGGGATATTATAAGTAAGTTCATGTTCTCTCTTCCCAGACAATGGACTCATTATTGTGTGGCCATTAATAGAACTGAAAACCTCTCTACCCTTACTCTCACAGAGTTGTATGGTATCCTTAGTGGCTACTAGAGGGAGATAAACATGCAAAATCTATCAAGCAACTCTTCCAATAATTAACAGAGTTTAGCCCTTCTTGTGGTTGAAAAGGATAGTAGAGAACCATAACATCATCTCATATGCTATCCTAACAACACAAAAAGGGCCCTTTCATCACCTTCCCTGAGACGCCAAGGGCGAGCTACATCCAAGAAAGCCCATTCCAAGAGACAAGCTCTACTCAAGCCTTTGTGTCTGTTGATGAAAGTTGTGGCAAATTTCTCTTCACTCTTCAAAACTTGGATTGTATCCATCTAGATGACCTGGAATAATGGAGATAGTCCAGCAAATGACTCTTTTCACTCATAGAGCCAAGGAGTTTACAACAAAACTGGAAGGAAGTTTCCTAGCAATGTTTCCAGTGGCAAGTTTGCACTGGATAAAAGCAAGATGAAGTGTTACAACTATAACCAAATGGGACACTTAGCTAGGGAGTGCAAGGCACCAAGAACTAATGGTGGTCAAGCACAATCCAGGCCAAACTACACTGAAGGTGCTCCTATACTTGTGAAGCCAAGCCAACAAAAATAACAAGCTGTTGTTGCTATTGTCTAATAAGGCTTTGACTGGAGCTTCCAGGTAGAAGATGTTTCTCCTAACCAAACATTGATGGCTGACCATGAAGAAGCCAAAGTATTAGTACGTCTTTGTACTCCTGAATGCAATGCTAAAGTAAATATGTATAGGTCCTATAACTTGGAAGTGAGACCTGACCTTGAGTCCTTAAAGATTTTAAAAGAGCTGAAAATGATTATAAACTTAAAATAAAAGATTTAGAAAAAATAGTTTCAACTCTTAAGCATGAGCACACAAATTACAAGACTTAAATCAAAGATCTCAATACCAAGTTAACTGAATGTCAAGTTGAGCTTGTGATCAGCAAAGCCAAGGTAGAAAAGTGTGTTCTTGAAGAGGAAACCTTCAAAAACATCATATCTTCATCCTTGCATGCAAAAGATTTTTTATCAGAATAGGCAGGTATTGGGTTCAAGTAAGATTGCTCCTCCATACACATTATTATCTGTAAGACCTCCAAGGTGTGGAACTTGTCAAGATGAGCTACCACTCATAAATCCCATTCAAGAAGACGACAAAGATGAAGAGTAGATATTAAAGTATGGATCTGAAGTGAGTGAAGAAGATCATCCTAAGAAGAGTCACTATTCTCCTTAAAAGAAGAAAGAACTAAGAATGACCAAGTCTACTAGGAAGACCTTGATCAGGGCAGCCAAAAGAAAATTAAAGAAAGCCCAAGAGATCGACACAACTTTCAACTCCAAGCAAAAGCAAGTTTTTATCTCTGTTGGATTTGAAGTAGTGAAGACTGAAGACTCAACCATAGACTCGAGTACCAGGAGTCCTAGTTCATGTACAAGTCTTCCTGGTCGAGAGAAGAAGGCTGATCAAATATGCACCCCTATTGCACAACCTGACCATCTAGTTCCAAGATCAAGCCTCACCCTAAGAAACATGATGCATCATCTATGAAAATGAAGAAGGAAGTGTAAAGAGATCAAGCTCAGCCACCTACTAAGAAGAAGAATCTCAAAAGTATGCAACATGAATGTATCATGTGTGGTAGTACTTCTCACTTTGCTAAGAATTGCATCTACAATCCCAAAAGCACTATCCATATGACCAAGAAGAAATCTTCTGAGATGAAGAAGAAGAAGATAATAGTTTTGGAAGCAAAATTTCTTCCTTTTGGAAGCTCTAAAGTAAAGAAGAAGAAGAAAATTTGGTCTCGAAAGAAAGGAATGCTTCTAAAGTACTGAAGTTTGTTGTAGTGGATGCAAAAACTTCCGAAGGTCCGGTCACCAAAACTTCTAAAGTCCTTAAAACTTCCAAAGTATTGAAGGACAAGTCTATTCTTCCAAAGATGGTGTGGAAGATGAAGGAGGGTCATGTGACTGAAAGTTCTTTATCAATAACATCATATGATCCTTAGAGCTTGACTATATGATCAATCACCGTTGAATTATCTTCAATTCACTTTGAAAATCCCAAGACCAACAAGGCTTGGGTTTTCAAATGTTACTAAGCATCTCTTTATGTACAGGAACAACTGAAGACCAAAGGAAATGAATGGATCATTAATAGTGGTGGTTCTAGGATTATGACAGGGAATGGCTCTTTGCTTCAGAAATTTGAAAGAATTGATGGAGCGTCAGATGCTTTTGGTGGAGAATCAGGTGGTTACATTACTAGAAAGGGCAGATTCATAAATGGTAAGCTCAGCATTGAGAAGGTAAAGTATGTTAAGGAGCTTGGGTACAATCTTTTGAGTGTACCTTTATTTTATGACCATAGACATAACATGTTCTTTACAAAGCATGAGTGCATTATTCTCAAGCCTAGGGTGGTCATTCCTTAAAAGCATATCTTACTTAGAGCCCCCAAAAAAGAAAACATGTACAAGATGGACTTGTTAGAAACATCCCCATCAAGAGAAGTTCCTTGTTTTCTATCTAAAGCTAATAGTGATGAGTCTTTCCTTTGACATAAAAGAATATGCCAAATAAAATTTAAAAACATGAATAAATTAATTAAATGACTTGGTAACTAGAATGCCAAAGAAAAAGTTTACAAGTGATGACCATTGTGTTGCATGCCCGAGAAGGAAGCAACACAAAGTGTCTCACAAGCCAAAGGAAAGGAACTGCATATATGCACCCACACACAACAACACACATTGTTTCACGCCCACACATACTAACACACAAACAACAAAACACATATGTGTGTGCACGCACACATAGCATACACACACCTGCATAGCATACACACACCCATGAACACCTTATATACACCAAAAACACAAGTATGCGCGCGCACACACACACACACAACAAACTAACACAACAACCATCTTCACCCTACCTCTCGCTCACACCAAAACACACACAGTCCGTAATATATATACCCACAGACACAATATATACACATACAACATCCATATTTGGAAACAATACATATATACATACTGACAACCGTCGCACACCACTGTACCACACCGAGCATCACCGTAAACCTATCGAATCAACCTGACTGAGAAGACGTAAGGCCCCATTTCCGGAACACTCACAGTTTGACATTCATCGCACATGATATTTAAAAAAACTTATAATCATTAACTAAAATAATGTCACGGAATAATTTTAACAAAAACCATTTCATATATTAATAACTACTTTTGCCAAATAATACAACATTATTAACATTAAAAAATATCGTTTCGTTGCATTACCATACAAAAACATCATTATTACACAAAATGGATGTCATCAAAAACTTGTCAAGTAGCTTCACCCCGTGCCATCCTCAGCAACCATTACCTGCCAACTGAAAATGTATAAAAGTCAGCGTTACTGAGTAAGTTCTAGTTTTATAAAAATATTTATATTACCTTCCATTCGTTAAAATATTTTCTTTCTTTCGCACATGATCATACATCGTACATACATCAAGGTAATATTTATTATCTTCCGTCATTGTTCATTTCGTTCATATTGCACATTTCGTACATTTCGCACTTTACATTATCTCTCACTTCTATCCAGATCCTGTCATATGATAAAACCCCCTCTTGGGAATGAAGCCATCTAATCTAGGGTTTAGCGACAAGGATCCCATATCGCACGTATGGAGCAGTCACCAAGACTGACTCCCCTATATGAACCCTCATGGGTTGGCCAAAATCGCACACCGTATGACACATAGTTGAGCTAACTCTTAATGAGTTGTGAACCTCCTTACATTTTGCTTGCAAGACTTTCATTCGTTCATTCATTATGTTCCACTTTCATTATCTTAGATCTTTTGCTTTGTTAAGATAATACTTTACGATCAAAAACATAATCACACCACGTAAAGCCACATAATAATACGTAATAAGGAACATAAGAAAACAGATCATAAACATGCAAAAACATCATCATACAACATCATACATCGTCCCCGGAAACATTCCAAGTCATAGCCTAAAAATCCATTTTTCCCAAAAATTCAGAATATTTTCTAAGGCATTAGGCGCATGGGAACTATGCAAACGCATGGCCACTATGCGGGCGCATTGCCTCTCAGGCACATAAGAACACTTAGGCGCATGGGGAAGAAGTTGGGTGCATGGCAGGTTTTGGGCGCATGGGCACTATACGGGCGCATGGCCAACACTTAGGCGTATGGGCAACTTTCTAGGCGCAGGGGCACTATGCAAGCGCATGGGCCTGACTTAGGCGGATAGGCACTTGGGCATTTGGGCGCATGGGAACACTTAGGCGCCTGGGCAATATTCTAGGCACATGGAACTATTTGGGCGCATGAACTTTAGGCGCATGAGCACTTAGGCGCATGGCTAACTACCTACTAACTAACATCATTTTCAAACCCCAATTCATCATTCTAACATGTTCTAAGCCTAGTTCTATCATACTAAGCATCAAAATAAGCATACAACATGAACATAAATCTAAATCCTTCGCAAACATACACCCTCCCAACAGGGCACATACACATACATACGGGTTGCGACACCCCGTCAAATCAGGTCAACGCTTGAGTCTACTTTTAAAAAATTATATTTATTAATTGTCATATCTGAAAATTGAAAACCCTACGCTAAAGTTTTTAACGAACATTGAAACCGTTTAATTGTTACGTATAATAATAATGATAATAATAATAATAATAATAATAATAATAATAATAATAATAATAATAATAATAATAATAATAATAATAATAATAATAATAACAATAATAATAATAATGATGATGTTGGATCAAGTAAGGCTGGTGCAACCAAAACTAACACTTAAACAATTTTGGTGCAACTGATGAAGAGCTTCTGAAGGTCAAGTCTGAAAGAGCTTCCGAAGAGGAACTCCAACTTCTAAAGACAAAGTCTTCCTTCTTTCGAAGTTCAACACTTAGAAGAAATCAAGACAAAGACTTCTGAAGTATGAAGGCCTGAAGAATGTCTCAAGCAGTAGCCTCTTCCGAAGTATAAGTGGCTTCGGAAGAACAATTATCCTTCGGAAGAACCTACTATGAACTAGTGGACATAAGTATGGTCCTTCTAACACTCTGCTGCAAATCTCTGAGATACTGCATGGTGCTTTTCCTACTCCCATGTAGTTGACCATACTTTATTCCACTGTTTATTCTTTATCGGTTAGTACAATTACTAACTTTAGTTTGTGGCAAAAGGTAAGTCATGGACATGTCATGACTACCAAATCTTAGATAATATTTTATCTAAGATATCTTATTTTTAGCAATGTAGTCTTTGCTTTAGTCATAGGTTTCTAGCTGGTATCAAAGTATATCCGGCTGTTGGTAGTAGTATATATAATTTCTCATTGTAACTCATGTAATTTGCTTGTAAGAGTTTTGTAATACTTTGAGTTGAGAAGTAATATATACAAGTATCTTGAAAATTATCTTCTTTTGCTTTGATTACTTAGTATATTATTATCTACTCTTAGAGAGATTTTGCATCATCTAACCGAGTGTGATTCAGTGAGTTTGAGAGACAACACTAGTGTTGAGTGACCAAAACCGATCCTGCAATTGGTATCAGAGCTTCTTAGGCTCTTGATTGTGAGATCTTACCATCCAAATCAACCTTTTATTCACTCATTCTTTTACCACACTCAAAATGGCCCTCAACCAAAAATCTGAATGTGAGATGGGGACGATGACCAAAGCACCTATCATCACCCCTGAAAACTTCAGATCATGAGCAGACGTATTCAAGGTTTCATCAGATACCAAGATAGCAGAATGTGGAAGTATATAGCCAATGGTCCTTACAAACCAGAGGTTGCAGCACCGAGTGGAAATGGTGCTACGATAGAGAAGGTGGTAGAAGATTACTCTAATGAAGACCACAAAAGGCTAGACATTGATAGCAAAGCTACGATTGTTCTTATGACTACAATACCCAACTCCATCATGGTGGGTTTTAAGCATTGCAAGTCAGCCAAAGAACTGTTTGATGCCTTGACCCAGATGTACTCCAGCTCAACTGACTCAAATAAAGATTCACTGAAGCAACAATTTAAGAATTTCACTTATATTGCTGGAGAGACCCTTAGCCAACAATACTTTAGGTATATGGATCTATCTCTTCCCTTCAGTATGTGGGAATAACTCTTGAATTAAGAGATCACTCAAGAAAATTCATGAGTGCACTCCCAAATGAGTGGACGTTCTACTGTGTCTCTATCAAGAGGACAGAAAACCTGAACTCTCTCACCATGACTAAACTATATGGCATCCTTGACGGATACCGTGTAGAGTTGGAAAACAAGAGAGGCCACCTGGTGAGCAGACCCTCAAGCCTTCCTGCTAGCAACGCTTTAATGGTTGTTGAAGGCTCAAGACCCCCCCAACCTCAGCAGTACCTGACTTAGTCCTAGCAGCCATCTTGTTCTTCTGGGCCATACATCACATTCCCTGAGACTCCAAGGTCTCAACAGGCTTAGTCGAGTCCTTTCCAGGACAGCTATGCCTTTGTCTTAAGAGATGGGCATTCTAGTGATTTTCAGTTCTGCTTTGATGATCTAGAATGTTTCAGCCCAGACGATGTCGAGTATATGGACATTGTCTAATAGATGGCTCTGTTAACTTGCAGGGCAAAGAAGTTCTTCAAGAGAACTGGAAGGCAGTTTCCCTAAAACCCAACTAATAGTAAGTTTGGATTTGACAAGACAAAGGCCAAATGTTACAACTGTAACCAACTTGGTCACTTTGCCGGGGAATGCAAGGCTCCCAAATCAATCGGGGAACCTCTCAAGCCTCCACACATCCCACTACACCTAAAACCATCGGGAAGTCAACTGAACAACATACAGATGCTTAGCTCAAGAAGTTGACTAGAGCTTCATGGTACAGGATGTGACCCCTGCTTAAGCATTGATGGCTGGAACTGATGACAACGAGGTATTTGAACACCTCTGTACTCTAGCTTGCATTGCTAAAGTTAAATTGTATCGGGACTACAATATGAAAATTAAATATGATATTAAGTCTTTAAATATCCTAAAATCTAATTAAAAGGGTTGAATCTGACTATCAAAAGAAAATTGAAGAGTTAGAGAAAACCGTGTCCTTGTTAAAACATGAACATACCAACTATAAGACTCAAATCAAAGATTTAATCTCCAAATTGACTAAGGCTTAAGCCTAGCTTGTCACAGCTGAGGCTCAAGCAAGGAAGCATGCTATCTCTGAGCAAAAATTACAAGCCATTCTTGCATCATCCTCTCACTTAAAACTTTGTTACAAAACAAAGGTGGGTTGGGAACCAATGAAATTGCTCCACCACACTCTTATGAGTCTATTAGACAACCAAGATGTGGGACTGAAGAGTAAGAGGTTCCATCTGCTGACCCTCCTTCCCATGAGTTAAAGAGTGATGCAACTATGGAGACCATCACAGGGAAGAACCAGGTAAATTAACCCTCACTCACCAGTGATGATCAACCCCTGACTACCATAGCCAGAAGAAACAGGGCTAAGGCAGCTAGAATAACTGCTAAGAAAGTGGCTGAGTCCAAGTTGAAGATAGACCCAAAACAAAAGGGTGTGTGTTTCAGCTAGATTCCAGGTGGTTGGAAACTCTGATCCTGGAAAGGTGTGTAGTACCAGCACACCTGTCCTATAGAAGGATCAGAAGTCAAAGGGAAAGACTGTTGATGAAGACAAGAAAAGCAAGAAACAACAGTTCTCAAATCCCCCAAAGATTAACATTGCATGCATAATGTGTGATTTGCAAAATCATATGGCCAAAGATTGTTATTACAATCCTGCAAACACACATTATGCAAATAATGTTAAGAAAGAAGGAGTCAAAGAGGGTTTCACATTTGGACCTTATCACATGGTCAAGTGATGAAGAAAGGAAAGCTTATTTCTGAAGCAAAATTGCTTTCGGAAGAAACTCGTTCTTCCAAAGGGAAAATAGCTTTGGAAACTAAGAAAATTCAAAAGAACAAGAAAGTTCCTTTGAAACCTTCCGAGAAAGAGGCTACTTTTGAAGAAAAGGTGGTGAAGGCTATTTCCGAGAAAAGAGAAGCTTCGGAAGAATGTCATGCTGCTCAAACTTCAATAAGCTCATCTACACTGATCAGCCAAGGGATGGAATGGAAGATCAAAGAAGATGTTGTAGCCCAAACCTCTTCTTCTCTGACATATATTGAACCCCATGCATACATTTTGGTTCAATTAAATCCTCATCATTAGAAAAGCCCAAGACCAATATGGCTTTAGTTTCCAATAAAAACTAACTTTTTCACCTTATTTGCAGGGACATCTATATGATAATAATAACAATGTGTGGATTGTAGACAGTGGATGCTTTAGGCATATGACTGGGAACAGATCTCTTCTTCAACAATTTCAATATTTTGATGGAGGTCTTGTTCAATTTGGAGGTGAGGTTGGAGGATACATTTCTGGCAAAGGAAGTGTATCCAATGGCAAGTTAAGAGTCGACAAAGTACACTTTGTCAAACAGCTTGAACACAATCTGTTAAGTGTTTCTCAGTTTTATGATCAAAAGCACCAAATGCTTTTCACAGAACATGAGTGCATTATCCTCAAACCCAAGATGACAACTCCTTCGGTTTTGCTGCTTCTTAGATCTCCCAGGAAAGCGGATATGTGCAAGCTGGATATGAACAATGCTTCCCCATTAGGTGAAGTATCATTCTTTCTTTCCAAAAGCTGATGGTGATGAGTCAACTCTATGGCATAAACGAATATGTCATGTCAATTTTAAAACCATGAATGAATTGGTTAAAAATAACCTGGTACATGGTTTGCCTAAAAAGGAATTTTTCTACAAAGATAACTATGTTGCGTGTCTCAAAGGAAAGCAACATAGAGCATCTCATAAATCCAAAGTAGTCAACTCTATCACCACTCCATTACACTTATTGCACATGGATCTATTTGGTCCCACAAGTATAATGAACATTGGAAGGAAATCATATTGCCTTGTGATTGTTGATGATTTTACTAGATTAACATGGGTATTTTTTTTAAGAACTAAAGATGAAACAATTGAAACTTTAAAATCTTTTATTCTTAAAATAGAAAATCAAATTGATCACAAGATTAAGATAATTAGAAGTGATCAAGGGACTGAGTTTAAGAATTAAGTTCGTGACTCATTCTGTAACTCAAAAGAGATTGCCAGGCCATATAGTGCTCCTAGAACTCCTCAACAAAATGGTGTTGCTGAGAGGAGAAACATGACACTTATTGAGGCTGCTCGAACTATATTAGATTATTCAAAGCTGCCTCTAACATTCTGGGCAGAGGGAGTCAGCATTTCATGCTATGTGCAGAACAGAAGCCAAATAGAAAACCCCTCATGAGCTATGGAACAAGAGGCCACTATTAATTGGCTTTCTTAGGTCCTTTAGCAGCAGGTGTACCATACTTAACACGAAGGACAATTTGTCAAAATTTGCTGAAAAGTCGGATGATGCTATCTTTGTTGGATATTCCTCCAACTCTATTGCCTATAGAGTTTAACATTAAAAATCATCAATTTTGAGGAATCATCCAATATTGTTGTCAATGAGCACATTCCTTTTGTTAGGGGGAATGGCCCTGATCATATCATTGATTTAGAATTGTTTCTGAACTATTTTAAACCTTCTTGTAAGACTGTTTCAGCTGGAACAGATACTCAAAGTGATTTTGATGATGATCAACTAACTGAGTTCCCCATACCTCTTCCAAGTTCTCCACGGGATGCTAAAAATCAAGCTCCCACAATTATCGGATCTGATAGCATAACTATCTCAAGAGATAGTGGAGCTTCAACAAGTTGTCAACCTAGTGAGCCTCAAAACTCATCCGGTGGAAAATGCGCAACACCAAGCTGATGGAAGTATCATTCTAAAGGAACAGGCAACTGTCAATGCTATCCCACAGCCAATTGATACTGATGTTATTTCTCATTCATTCAACCAGTCCTCATTGAATGAGTATGAAACAACAGCTGGTCCAAGTGCTTAAGTTCCAGAGCAAAATATGTCCAATTTGGATCTATCTTTGCAACTGGATGTGATCCCTAGGCTTAGGATTCACAACACTCATCCAGCTGAGAACATCATTGGAGATGTCTCTGAAGGTGTGAGAACAAGGAGACAAACTCATAATAGGAATATTTGTTTGTACTCATGCTTCTTATCTCAGATGGAACCCAAGAAAGTAGAAGAAGCCTTGAAAGATAGTAGCTGGGTTGAATCAATGCAAGAGGAATTGCTTCAATTCAAAAGACAAAAGGTTTGGAACCTATGTCCGCTAACATCCGGTCAAGTACCAATAGGCACCAAATGAGTGTTTAGGAACAAGAGAGATGATAGAGGATTGATTATCAAGAAAAAGGCAAGATTGGTAGTTCAATGATACACTCAAGAGGAAGGAATTGATTACACTGATGTCTTTGCACCTATTGCAAGACTTAAGGCAGTGAGGATCTTTCTTGCTTATGCTGCATCCAAGAGTATTACTGTCTACCAACTTGATGTCAAGTGTGCCTTTCTATATGGGAACATAGATAGGGAAGTCTACGTGTGCCAGCCACCAGGATTTGAAGACCCATAGCACCCCAACTATGTGTGCAAATTGGACAAAGCTTTCTATGGGCTGCACCAAGCACCTAGGCTGTAGTATGAGACTTTGTCTTAGTTTCTCCTAAAGAATGGTTACACCAGAGGTACCATTGACAAGACTTTATTCATAAGAAAGTCTAGGAAAGACATCTTGCTCGTCCAATTCAATGTTGATGACATCATATTTGGTTCCTCAAAAGACGAAATGCGTAAAGACTTTGAGAGCATCATGAAGAAGAAATTTGAGATGAGTTCCATGGGAAAAATGGAATTTTTCCTTGGAATTCAGATAAAGCAAATGAAGGAAGGGTTCTTTATCAATCATTCTAAATGGGTATCTAGCATTTTAGAAAGATTTGATATGAAAGATTGTAAGCCAGCTAAGACACCTATACCCAAAAATCACAATCTCTGTCCTGACTCTGAGGGGGAGGATACTGATCAACATTAGTATAGGGTAATCATTGGATCTTGATGTATCTCATAGCAAGTAGACTTGATATCATGTTTGCAACTTGCATCTGTGCAAGATATCAGGCTGCTCCAAAGGTGTCTCACCTAGTTGCTGCCAAGAGAATCGTCATATACCTCAAAGGAGCACCTAAACTGGGTCTCTAATGTCCAAGGAACAGCAATTTCAATCTCTATGGCTATCTGATAGTGATTGTGGTGGTTGCAATATCAACAAGAAATCAACATCAGGAGGATGTCAATTTCTTGGTGGAAGGATCATCTCGTGGCAATACAAGAAGCAATACTATGTTTCAACATCTACTGCTAAAGCTGAATACATTGTTGC
The DNA here is from genome assembly GCA_025215565.1 of Flaveria ramosissima. Classification (NCBI taxonomy): domain Eukaryota; kingdom Viridiplantae; phylum Streptophyta; class Magnoliopsida; order Asterales; family Asteraceae; genus Flaveria; species Flaveria ramosissima. The sequence goes on along the minus strand of CM046046.1, from coordinate 25,298,753 downwards.
TGCTAGTTGTTGTGCTCAGCTGCTATGGATTCAAAACCAGATGATAGACTATGGATTCAATTTCATGAGTACTCCTATCCACATTGACAACAACAGTGCTATCTTCATTATAGAAAATTTAGTCAAGCACACAAGACAAAGCACATTGACATCAGGTATCATTTCATTAGAGATATTCATGAAAAAATCTAATCAAACTAATCAAAGTTGACTCAAATGAACAATAAGCTGATTTGTTCACCAAAGCATTTGATGAACAAAGGTTCAAGTATCTTATTACAACAATTGGGATGATAAACATTGATTAGTCCATCTCATTTGAAAATCTTTTCAAAATGTGTCTTGTCTGTGTCAATACAATCTAAGCCCTGTTACAAAAAGTTTTTCTTTAAAATTTCACTATGTATAAATTCTTTCGCAAAGGAATTAACCCTCGGAAGATGTCATATATATCTTCCGATGCAAAATTCCTCTAAGGGAAATCTTCTTTCGGAAGAGCTTTCAGTCTCGGAAGAAGCTTTTGATATCATATCATATCTACTTCTGAAATTTGATAAACTTCTTCACTCGGAAGACCTTTTTTTACTCTCGGAAGTAAATCAGATAAATTTACCTTCGGAAGTAAGATTGGGTACGGAAGAAGATTACCTTCGGAAATGTTTTATACTCGGAAGAAAGCATTACTGTGTAACGTAAATCTTTTGAGCCCCACACCGTAAAAAGGTAAAGATTTTCTTAATGATGTCAGAATTTTTTAAATGAATTTAATCTTACCGCTCTTGTCACATCATACCCCAAACCGTCACTTTACCTTATCCATCCCTCATTTTTACCCATTTAAATACTTCTGACCCACTCACTTAGTCTTTTTACCAATTTTACTGTTCAAAGCTTCCTTCATCTTTAATTTACCCAAATTCAAGCTCATTTCTATGAAATCTTTCTCAAAAATGGCACTAAACCCTCAGTACAACCAAGTCGCACTCCTTCACTCTTCCAAGGATGTCGACTTCTCTGACATCATCTCCTTCCTTACCCAATCCACCTACTTCACTGCCCTAACCGTCAACCCCACTGTTTATTCGAACCACATGGCCAAATTTTAGGGAAATAGACATAATGTAACTTTAAACGGAGTTAGGGTTCTTAGGTCGAGCATCTGTGGTCAGGAATTAATCATATCTGAATAGATTATCAAGGAGCATCTAGAGCTTCATGATGTAGGCTCTCCTACAGAGTTCCCAAAAGCAGACCTGGATGACACATATACCTAAATGGGTTATGGTGGTGATGCGAGCAAGTCAACTGTGTACAAGTTTAAATTTTCCTACAACTGGAAGTTCCTACTTCACATAGGCCTTCACTGCTTGTCAAACAAGCCTGGGGGATGGGATCAAATCCCATATGAATTAGGATGCCTAGTTCATGGGTTGGTAAAAGGCCTCCGCTTCAACTATTCAAGATTTGTGCTGACCAATCTGATGGGAACCTTCAAAGGGAAACATTTACATGTATCCCCAGTTCATTCAGCACATCATCAACTATGAGCTGGACCAGAGCAAGCTTGTCTGTGCATCTGCTCTACTTGTCCCTCACATGAGGTTGGCCATCTTCAAAGTGCTGAAGAGGATGTCCACAACTTCACTGGAAGACACACTACACTTCTTCTAGATATGATTGAGCGCATAGCTCCTGGTGACATCCCTGTTGACCCCACACGTGATGAACCCACACCAGCAATGACCCCCATAATGCCATATCTACCTTCTCACCCCATCAAAATTAACTATCAGAGGCGATCCAAACGAACCCTTGTTAAATCTCCTCTGATTGAACAAGTCCCCCCTTTTCAATCCAAAAAGGCTAGAGTAGAATCATAGGCTCCCACTCAATCTGAGGTCCAACCTTCCTTCACAATCGACCTCAATATGGGTATTGAGTCTCCTCATCTTAATCCCATGAGCCTGGAACCCAAGCTGAAACCCCTCAGGATGAGTCACTATACTCTCCTGAGCAGCCAAAAAAGGGCAGCCTTATCATAGGCTCAATGCCATTGGACATTTATCAAGGTCCCGGGTCATTAGGCATAACCTCTATATCCTTTACAAATCTGTTTATAGGAACGGATGAGCAGATTATGTCTATTCAAGGCCATGAAGTTGATCCACAACACCCATCTAAGGATCAACTGAGCCTAGAGAAACCTCTGATCTCTAACCCCCATCAACAAGCCCCAACTGAGGTGAGTCCCACTGATATGGAGGGGACTCATGCAAATTCAGCTACCACTACTTAAGGAACCTCAATGGATCCTCAGGACAATGGTAACATCTCTAAGATTGAATCTACAGCAACCGTGCCCTTTGATGAATCTGAAAGAGACATCATTAGGTAAGGGAAACTAGGGTGCCAAGAAACCACATCTGGTGGTGAGGACGAACATACCAGGTATGTTACCTCATCTCCTCATGATTCTTTAAAAGAAGATGAGGGAAGTCTGCAACTCACCATAAGAGACCAACTTTCTAAAGTCTCAAACCTTGAATCCAGGGTTAAGACTTTAAAGGATAGGTCTGCTACTCAGCAACTTGAGATTGAAAGTCTCAAGGCCAAACTAGCTGAGACGGAAAGATTTGTTAGCTGACAAACAAACGGAAAGATTTGTTAGGCATGTACCAATTCAAGTCTCTCTGACCACTTCCTCCATCTTATCAAGCTCTCAAGATGATGCTACCAAAAAGGGGAGATTGTTCAGAGACAAGCACATGAAGAACCAAAAAGTCTAGCTCTTTCTACATTATCTTCAAAATATCCTGCTCAACAAGCAACAGTTTTCCCTGAGCCTCCTCCAATCATTCTCCAAGTGGACCCAAGGATGCTCAAAGATCTAAACAGGTTTTTTTCAAAGTTCCTGATAAGATCTTCCATTAAACAGTCAAGTCCAGATGTTGTTGTGGCATACATTGGAGCTAAAAAGTTTCAATGGTTGAATGCACCTTCTACCATTGTCCAAGAAGTTGGTCAACCTAAGGTCTACATTGAACCCACGATTGATATCAAAGGGGATATGGAGACTGATGGCCTAGCAACCGAAACAGTTGGGACAGATAGTGCAATCCCACAAACTTCTAAAGCTAAAGTCAAGGCCTCGAAAGAATCTCTTCAAACTTCCAAGCTGAGATAGAAGCTGCGGAAGGGTTTCTCTATCCAATGATCTAATGATTACAAATGCAATTCTTGAACTAGCATCTGAGGTAAATAGTGATGACTTTCTCAACTTACCCCTCACTCAAACACTATCACTACCACATGCTCCAATCACCACCCCCCAACGTGAAACCTCTACACAAGAACCTCCCAAGTCTCAATCTTTCGAAGACATCAAAGGGAAGAGGAAGATTACTGCATAAGAACTTCAAGAGGAAGAAAGGTTAGAGAAGCTAAAAAGAAAATGTAGACTCCGCACTAGGAAGCTACTAGCTGCAAGTAACAAAGTAGTTGTAGCCAACCAGGAGGCTATCAACAATAGAAGGAGGGTGGAGATCATTGACAGGCTTGTCAATCTAGGAGCTGCTAATGAAGATGTGCACCTACTACCACTGGATGAGTTGATTGAGTTAGAAAAGGCAACTCTTCTGCAGATTAAGCAAGAAGAAGCAGCAAGGTTAGCGTTAGAGGAAGAAAAGTTGAGAAAGAAAGAAGAAGCTGACTAGCAGCTCAGGAGTGAAAGGATAGCTTTTCGAAGCTCCAGGGGATTCTCTCTTGAGGAATTAACTCCTCACAACAACGATACGATCTCGTGGTTTTTCAAGAAAGAACAAGATCAAATGGAGAAAGAGAGAGAAAAGGCTGCTAAGGAAAAGCTGAGAGAGAGAAAGAAGAATAAGGAAGAACCTAAACTTGATGTTGTTAAGAATATGGGTGATGAAGCCTAAATGAAACACTATCTCAGGGCCCATGGCTTCTCTGGTAGGCAAGTAGGTTCCATGTCTGAAAAGACCCTAGAGCGACATGTCAGTGACATCAAGGCTGACATTCGCTCAGGAAGAAGGAAAGAAAAGTATAGAAGAGTACAGGGGATGACTTCTAAACCAACACCTCAACCTCAACCTGAACCAATCCATTTCCCTTTCCCCATCAAAATCGAGCCAACCACTGAGCCATACACTCTTGAACCCACACCATAAACCATACCCTCTTCCTCACCCACTCAATCAAAATAGCCACCTCAACTGTAACGCCCGGAAATTTTCTTTGAAGCCGATGAAAGAACAAAAAAAAATAAAGTCCAAAGTCGAGGGACCAAACTCGCCAACGTGAGAACTTTGATGAATGGGGGTATAAAAGGGGGAAGACACCCCATTCTTGCTAATTTTCAGCCAAGAAGAGAGGAGAGGAGAAGAGAAGGAGAAAAAGAGGAGAAAAATCTTGGTTCAGGTGGATTCGAGCGTGGAAATCATCGTGTAGCGGGTCAAATCGAAGCTCTACTCGACGGAATCGTTTGTGTGAGTTCTAGGACCCCTCTTTTAAACCTTTTCAACTGATTTTGGGGCTGGAACACATCTGAAAACCTTTTTTTCGAGTTTTGGGTGTAAACCCGTTTTTATGCATGTGTGTATGTGTATGATTCGTTTGGAGCTTGATTTCTTGCTTGGTTATGCTTGAATGAGGTCGTGGTATGTTTCCCTAAGGTTTAGAACGGTTGATTTGAGCTTAAAAGAGGTTTGGAAGAGGTTGGAGGTCGAAAACCACCGCTATAGTTCGGGATGAACTGCATTCTGCATCAGCTAGGGCTAGGCGACCGACTAGAGTGCGATTGGAGGCCATACGGCCGATTGGCGTGCGACTGAGGTCCATGCGCACGATTGCCATGCGACTGAGGTCCATACGCATGATGGTCATGCAACTGAAGTTCATGTGCCAGTAAGGCATGCGATTGAAGGAGTGTGCAACTGAGGTTCATTCACACGAAGGTTATGCGACTGAAGTCCATGCGCCTGGAGGCCATGCGACTGAGGTTCATTCGCACGAAGATTATACGACTGAAGCCCATACGCCTGAAGTCATGCGACTGAAGGCCATACGCATGAAAGCTATGCGACTGAGAGTCCATACGCATAGATTTCCATTCGCTCATAGGTCCATTCGCATAGGGTCCATTCGCCTGATGTCCATTCGCCTAAGTGTTTAGTCGCCTGGAATGCCATGCGACTGGAGGGTGTCCATACGCCCGAAAGAACAACAGTTTTTCATATGACTTTAGAGGGAATGTGTAGTTATGAGTTTTGACTCGGGAGGTTCCCGTAGGCTTGCGTAAGTTGACTTTCGAGGTCATAGACGTTATTTCGGGCATGTGTGTGATGTTGATGGCGTGATGTATGATTGATGCGTGTGTATGATTGATGCGTATATATGATGATGCCCTGTGTGGTGTGACATCCGTCACCAAAAGGTCCGTCAATTAACGTGGATTCCGTTAACTTTTCTTCACTCGTTCATTCCTCATCTTTATAAACTATTCGTGTGGATATTATACTTGCCCTATCATCTTTATGCTCGTGTTCTCATCATTAACATATACTATCTTTAAAAACTTTTACAACTTTCATCATCGTTACCGTTAAATATACCATTTTTATATATTATTATCGTCATTAATAAAACCATTTTTTTAAGTTATAAATATCATTAAAAACATTTTTATCATTAATATAACTAACCTAATAAAGTCGTTTTCAACCGAAACAAATTTGGGAAACTCGGGGGTTAAGTGCAGGGACTAAAATTGACATTTTGCAAACTTGGGATGGGTATAAAAACCCCATTTCCAGCCCTAGCCCCATTCAATTCATCTTCTTCTTCATTCTTCTTCTACACCTTTCTTCCTCCTCCTTGCACCAAAACCGCCCCGTTTGGTCTCGTTTTCACCGTCTAGACTTCGTCTACAATCGAGTCTACTCCATTCTAGCAGGTAGATGACCTTGGTTGTCCCTTTTCTTGCTTATTCATGGCTGTCCAAACTAGGGTTTTGGGTGTTCGGGTTCAACCCGAACACATGAGGTCGTGTGGGTGCGTGTGATGTCTTCTGCGTGTGCTTCATGTTTGTGAATGTTTGTACTGTGTTTCTGGAAGTCCTTGTTGTGTAAAACCCATGCTCAGAGCAGCCAGAGGCTGCTCAGCCCTTCAGCAGTCGCGATTCTGCTGTTCAGGCGACTGGGTCTGTCATGCGACTGAGCCATGCGTCTGAGTCAATCGTGCGACTGAGTTGTGCGACTGGGTGTGTCGTGCGACTGTGTGTATGTGTGTGATTGAGTCATGCGAGCGAATGAATGTGTGCGATTGAGTCGTGCGACTGTGTGTATGTGTGCGATTGAGTCATGCGACCGAATGAATGTGTGCGATTAGGCATATCGCACGATTGAATTCCAGTCGCACGAATGAAGGTTCAATCGTACGAATGTAGCTGATTCGTACGAATGAAGGTTGATTCGTGCGTATGGAGGTTGAGTCGTGCGATTGAGTGTTGTGTGGTACGATTGAATGCCAGTCGTACGAATGAAGGTTCAATCGTACGAATGAAGCTGATTCGTACGAATGAGGGTTGATTCGTGCGAATGGAGTGTTGAGTTGTGCGTCTGGTCCTGTTGTGCGATTGAAGTTGTTATGTGTGAGTTTCTCCTTGTGTGTGGTGTGTGTATGTCGTGTGATGTTAAGGTGACATCGACACGGTTGCCATTGCTAATGACAAGATTAAAATCAACGCTATCAAACTTACTAATGTTATTCCAAATCAAATCAACTCAACCTTTTACAAGTATCAATAATCGATTTGTAGCCATTAATATATACCAAATACTTTTCTAATAACAATGGAACTTTTACTCAAACATCATCAACAATGGCGATGATATCTATTACTTGGATCTACATAAGATCTAATATGTGTGTCTGTTTGTGTGTGTTACACGCGACCCAACCGATACAACCCGAATCGACCGAACATTATTATACGCTTTATACATATCATTAGTGCTTAACAATAACTATCAATAGGTGTTTGACCGTTCATTGCATACAACATTTGGATACTTTGATCATTCATACTCACCACTTAACAAGTGAGTTTCGTGGCCCCTTTTTATGCTTATACAACATTTCAATCGTTTACAAACATGGGGGAAAAGTATGCTCACCCATTTTCAATGCTGTACAATTTACATACAATTTACATACTTGGAATCAACGTGTTACTGTTTTGTGAGTACTTATCTGATACATGCTTGAGTTTGTTGTGTGGTACTTTCTTTGCAACTCTTTAATTTCAGTGTGGGAACCGACGGATAGGTATTGGTAGTACTACTGGGTTGACACCCCCACCCTTGTTTGTTGGTATACTAATTAGTACCAACAGTGGCCAGGAACGGGCCCTTGGGTGAGTATATTCCGACTCTTTCCTTTATCTTCAGAGGCTCATCTTTAGTTCCTTTGAGCTTGAGCATGATAGTCTTTTTGGCATCCTCCAACTCCTCAATCTTCTTTGCCGATACGACTTTATGCTCCTGGAGTTGGGCAATCTCTTGGCTCTGAGCAGCCATTTGCTGTGTCTGCTGCTCAATCAGCTGAGCCTGCTGAGAGATCTGCTGGGATTGTGCAGCTGTGAGATCTGCCAACTGACGAATCTGTGCAGTCTTCTCGTCATCGGCTGCTAACAGATGCATCACCATACGATTTAGCGCTGATAGCTGTTCCTCTACCCCAATGGGAGGTAGAGGTGATCCATATAGATGGGTGGGATGTGATGATGGCCCGGCTTGGTGGCTAGTGGTGGTGGTGGTGGCAGAGGTGAAGATTGGGTTAGGTCTAGATGATACTGGTGGTGATGTAGGTGTGGTAGATATGGTGGTGGATTAGATATATGTAGTGGTGGGTGGTGTGGTGACTGTGGTAGAGGGTATGGTAGTGGTGGTAGGAGCTGTGGTGGTGGCTGTGGTGGTGGTTGTGGTGGTGATCAAGGTAAACCTTCTTCTCTTGCTCTTCATGCCATGAGGCTGAGCCATCCTCTTTTTCCTAGTTCCCTTTGAGGAGGATGCTCCCCCTTGGCTGCTGGGTGCGTCCGGGGTATATGATGGATCTGTATCAGCAACTGCAGCATCCCCGGACTCCCCCTGGCGTCCACCAACCGCCCTAATACCTCTCTCAGTGGCAACCACCTTGCTGCCCACTGTACGCACCAGAGGTTCTTCATCTGACTCCTCCTCCTCTTCCAGTTGGAAGTCAGGGTGAATAGGAGCTGATTCGGGTCCACCCTGAACATCTCCTCCCTGATCACCATCAAGATCATCGTCATCGGAGTCATCGGAGGGTAGAGCAATCTGCTCAACATCTGAGTCACTGTCATCGTGGCGCCACTTCCTCCGAGCCGGCGCCACATAATCCTCACGGGCCAGATGCCCAAACAGTCGCCTGACAGGGGGTTTCACCTGCTTCCCCCTGTACACCTTCATCCGGCCTAAGGTGGTATCATCCATCACCTCAAGCACCACGGCATCTTCCTTCTCCTTAGGCAAGGAAGGGAGCTTCTGGTCAATAATCATCTGCTGAATCGAGGGTACATGCAGAAGCCCTCCTTCCCTTTCCCCTCAATGTTCTCCACCAAGTAGGTGAAGATCATCCTGGAGAAGCTGAACGGATGGTTCAGCACCAACGCTACATATGCGTTCTAGATCTGATCCGACAGCTCATCAAATCCTCCCTTCCTAGACGTTATGCACTTCAGCAGTACGTGAGCAAGGTACTTGAGCTGGGGACACAGGTTGCTTTTATTGAGCACCCCTGCGTTGATGTCCCAAGAGTACTTAGCTCGTAGAAAACATCCTCTGACAGTAAGGGGGTGTAGTCTAGTAGGACAGTCAGCATCGTCCCCCAACTGCAGCACAATCCTGAGATCCTCCTCTGTGATCTCAATAGCCTCTCCAAAGATAGTACTCCTGATACAATGAGGCTCAGAAGATCTGTCAACTACTGCACCTTCCCTGAAGGCCTGCTGTATAGAGCGATACGGTGTACATGGAGCAGATATAGCATGAGCAATCCTCGATCTCCTCAGAAAAGTGATAATGCCATAAAAGTCTGAAGCATTTCTGGATGTCAGATCCAGATGAGCACAAATGTTGTGCTTAGTACTCATGGTCCAGCGACTCGCCATCTGTTACACAATGAAAATAAACATTAGTATCCGTTGGCGAAAAATGTCTTGAATCACTTGGACTTGAAAACATTCTTTTCTGTCATGCGATTGAGGTTGTGCGACTGAGATCAAGTGGTGCGAAAGAGCAGTGCGACTGAGGTCCAGTCGTGCGAATGACCCCATACGTACAACTGAGTGTGCGACTAGACTCATACGTATGTAAACTCATGCGTTTACACCAGTCGTGCGACTGAGCTCATACGCATGGTTCAGTCGTGCGGTTTAGCTATTCGCACACCTCAGTCGTGCGACTGATGTTCATCAACCTGTCCATTCGCATGATTTTCTGACTGTTCAATTCAAATTCAATTTTTCACCAATTTTGAAGTTTAGACGTCGTGTTCTGGTTCATTAGACTCGCAATCCATTAGTTTATCACCTAACAACTTTAATTTCATTTGTTTGCTTCGTTTCGTTAGGTTATTTGGCCACACATATTTCGGTTTTTTTTGAATGAGTCCGATTGTCCAGATTAGGTCACAAATTGAATGACATAACGATGGGTTCGGACCGCAAAGTACCTGTAGAATCAGTGCAGATAGTCAGTATGCGAAAATCAAGGGTTTATGGTGATAATCAACATTCCTCAAGAGCTTTTGAGCGGTCTACGGGTATTTTGACAAGAAGAGACTATTCTTAGAGCTTTCAAAGAGAAGCCAATCCTCAAGTCAGTGCCATCGCACAGCAGAGAGGCGGCAAACAACAATGAATTCTAGAATATCTAGGTTATGCTTATCCTCAAGTCAGTGCCATTGCACAGCAGAGAGGCACACAACCTATCTTCTTGTTAGAGCATCTTTAAATTTTCTTTTGCACATAATGCACCAACAACATAAGTTATTAGCTTGATAGCATTTGCTTTTCATTTTTTTGTGCTTTGCTCTATTTATGGTCATCCACACACATTTGTGGCGTTTACATGCTCGTTACCCCTTATTGGAATATTGTTGATTGTGTTAACCAGTGATAAGATAGGAGCCCACAGTCAGTTGAACAACTTAGTTTGATCTTGAGATCACCAGTCAGGTCTAATCATCTATTGTGTTGAATCTACCGACATATCATCATTGGTCTAGCAACCTCTAGGTCTACTTTCGTTGTGTTACCTTAGTAGTTACCAGTTTTTCTATCATATTTCCTTTTCTATTGCTCAGACTACACAGACTTATACTTTGAATTCTGCATCTTGTCTAAATTAAAATTTTAAAGTCCCGCTTGATTTGTTCCTGTGTACTATCATTTTCCAAAGTATTTGAATCGATATCACAGGTACGATTTACCTTCTATCAGCTAGCCTCTTCTTCTCCCTCGTCTTTTTTTTTTATGTTACTGGATGACCTATTCTCCCCCTAAAATTCTAAAATCATAACAGATTTACATATTTTAGGATTTTAATAGATAGCTAAATAACACGTATTTAATTTAAACAAAAATAGAATAAATAAAGAAATAAAAAGAAAAAAATTAAAAAATAGACTAAACTGCATCGGACTACACATGGTCATCATCTGGAATGACATCACATTTCTTTTTAGCGCCGTTGACCTCTAACAGATATAAAAAACGTGGTTTGTCAAAAGCTTTTGTATAGAGGTCAGCACGTTGAAAATCTGTATTTATTTTTACCACATCGATTAAATTCTTTTCAAAACAGTCCCGTATAAAATGATATTTTATACCGATGTGTTTGGTCTTAGGATGTTGTACTGGATTTTTAGTTACTGCAATTGCAGCAGAGTTATCAACAAAAATAGGAGTGGAAGAGAAATTTAAATCGTAGTCCCGCATTTGTTATTGAATCCAAATGATTTGGGAACAACAACTTGTAGCAGCAACGTATTCGGCTTCACAGGTTGACAATGCAACCGAGGTCTGCTTCTTACACTGCTAGGTCACTAATCTCCTCCCAAAGAATTGACACCCTGCTGATGTAGACTTGTAATTCATCTTGCAGCCCCCGTAATCCGAGTCACTATACGCCGTGAGCTCAAAGTCATCATCATGAGGATACCACAACCCAAGTGTGGGTGTGCCCTTCAGATAACGAAATATCCTTTTGACCCCGATCAGATGGTTAACCTTTGGCTTAGCCTGATATCTGGAACATAGACATGTAGCATACATGATGTCAGGTCTTGAGGCAGTGAGGTACATGAGAGATCCAATCATTCCTCGGTACATTGTTGCATCGACAAGATCTCCATTTTCATCGGGTGCTATATCATGGTTTGTAGCAAGTGGAGTCCCAGCTGCAGAAGCATTCTCCATGTCAAACCGACTGAGAATGTCTCGCACATACTTGGTCTGATGTAGAAAAATCCCTTTGGGTGTCTGATCCACCTATAACCCGAGAAAGAATTTCATCTCCCCCATAGCACTCATCTCAAACTCCGCCTTCATTACTGCTTCAAATTCTTTGCATAATTCTTCGTTCTTTGAATCGAAGATTATGTCATCGACATAGATGTGTACTAGCAGTAAGTCTCCATCTTTTTCTTTGATAAACAGTGTGCAGTCAATGACTCCCCTGCGAAAGCCGTGTTTCACAAGATGAGTCGAGAGTTTCTCATACCAGGCCCTTGGAGCTTGATGAAGCCCGTATAAGGCCTTGTCGAGTTTGTAAACTCTGTCCCGATGATAAGGATCTTCAAATCCCTCGGGTTGACTGACATAAACTGTCTCTCGGATTTCACCATGAAGGAATGCACTCTTCACATCTAATTAATAGACTTTGATCTTCATATACGATGCATAGGCAAGGAAGATGCGGATGGCTTCCATCCTTGCCACGGGTGCAAACACTTCATTGTAATCAATGCCCTCGACTTGTCGAAATCCCTGAACTACCAGTCGAGCCTTGTTCCTAATAATGACGCCTTGGTCATCCTTCTTGCATTTTAAGACCCATTTGGTGCCAATGACCTTAGCACCTTTAGGTCTATCTACCAGAGTCCATACACCTAACTTCTTGAACTGAAGAAGTTCTTCTTGCATGGCACTCACCCATGCCTCATCATTCAGTGCTTCACTGACGTATTTTGGCTCAAACTGTGAGACAAAACACCGATAAGCACCATCGTGAATGTATCCTTTTTCCATTACCGAGGCATAATCAGCTGAGTACAGCTGATTTCTGGTCTGCACTCCTGATCTGACATCCCCAATGACATTGTCTAGGGGATGATAGACATTTAGACATGATCTTGGAGTGGTAGGGACAACTACCTCAGAGCCAAGATTATGAACATGTGGTTCTGCATCTGAGGTAGAAGGAGTTTGAGGTTCCGAAGTCAAAGAGGCATCACTGTTAGATGCTTGTGGACTTGCAGGAATTGGAACCTGTCCTTCCTGATTGTTCTGGTCATCTTCTTCAGCTTCATCTTCTAAGGAGGAGTCACTGTCTTCGAGTGCTCCCCCTGAGTGGTGAGATGCTTCTCCCTATGAGCTCGATGATGTTGAATCAAGTGATGGTGTATTCAAGATATCATACATCATCCGTTTAGCTAACTCGTCATCAGAAGGGGAGATAGGTATGTTGAAGGACTTGAAGAATCCATCATAGTCGAAAAAGTAAGCGGGTCCTTTTCCAGTAGGTGGTGTGATATATCTCTGAACATCAACATTACACCACACTTCTACTAAACCCGTTGAGTTGTTGTAAACTCTCTTGTTCGGTATGTTGTATCCTAAAAAGATACCTTCATCAGCCTTCTCGCTGAATTTTCCTTCTTGAGTCTTCTTTAGAAGTGTGCACGGCGCGCCAAATGGTTCGAGATACTCCAGATTAGGCTTACGTCTTTGTAGTAACTCGTAACATGTCTTGCCATGGCGCTTGACTACCAGAACTCGATTTAATGTGTGACATGCATTTGCACTGCCTCATTCCAGAATTGGATAAGCAGTTTCGAGTCTGCTAGCATTGTTCGTGCTGTCTCTATCAAGCTTCGATTCTTTCTCTCAGCAACACCATTCATCTGAGGCGTGTAGGCAGAAGTGAACTGGTGCACAATTCCCTTTTCCTTGCAGTAAGCCTCCATCCACTGATTCTTGAATTCGGTCCGTTGTCTGAGCGTATCTGTCTTACCTTCAGCTTGTAGAGAGATTCCAGTGTGGTTACTAATTCCTTGAATGACTCAAATGTTTCTGATTTGGACTTCAAAAACATTACCCAAGAGAATCTTGAGTAGTCATCAGTAACCACATAACAGTACAAGTCACCTGCAATGCTTTTTGTACTGACTGGACCAAATAGATCCATGTGAAGAAGTTCAAGAGGAAGCTCGATAGAATGAACTTTCTTTTCCTTATGAGACTTCTTTGTCTGTTTGCCTTTCTTGCATGCTACACAGAAATCCGGAAGTTGGAAATTTTTGACGTTAACTCCTCTCACGAGATCCTTCTGGATCAAGTGATTCATATTCTGTTGATTAATGTGTCCCATTCTCTTATGCCAGGATAGGAAGCACTGAACTTCATGATCCGTTGTAGAAGCCGTTGAGAGATCCAAAACATAAAGGTCTTTATATCTTGAAGCTGTCATCAAAACTTGGTCCTCTGGAATCACATAGTCTTTCTTTAGGACATAACACTTCTTGTTGTCAAATATGACCTTAAATCCTTTGTCACATATTTGGGAAACAGAAAGTAGGTTGTTTTGAAGTTGTTGAACGTAGTTCACTTTATCAAACTTAAGTTTCTGATTTCCAACCTCTCCCTGAGCTGTGATATAACCTCCTTTGTTACCAGCAAAAGAAACATGCCCTCCTTTTATTTGTTTGACGTTTGATAAAAGAGCCCTGTTTCCTGTCATGTGCCTGGATGCTCCGCTATCTACAATCCACGTGTTGGTTTCAGCACTGTAGCGAACACCTTGCACATACAATTTAAAACATTAGTTTAGGTTAGGAACCTAAGCCTTTACTGGCTTGGGTTTCCCAGAGGCATCACACATCATAAATTCAACCCATTGACCCTTAGAAGGTGAGGGTAGCTCAGGTGCCTTCTTGTCATCATTATTAGACACAGAGGATGACTTTTCTTTCCATAAGCCAGATTTGTGTAAGGCCTGTTTGTGATAAACAAACGACTGGCTAATGGGTTGAACTTTGGGTTCACTAGTTCTTCTAGGTGGAGTTAAAGAACTCCTCTTAGAAGACCTAGGTTTTGAATCCTGAAGTTCGATTTTCTTCCTAGGTGTCTGATAGTAAGGACAAAAAGAAGCAATGTGTCCACACTCTCCACAGTTGTAGCATGACCTGCTATCAACTTTATGATTAAATTGTCTATGTGGAGATGTGTGTGACACCCTAGTGACATCATTATGTTTGGGTTTTGACTCTACTTCTTTTGATGTTTTCTCTTGTTTAACAAACTTAATTGTTTTAACATTTTTAACATCTTTTCCATTTTGGTTAACTGGACTTTGACATGAGACTCGTGAATGGTTAACATTAACAGTCTTTTTAGGTTCAGATTTGACTTTGTTTGACCCTGACTTTATATTAACCTTTTCAAAATTTTTCCAGATTAACACAAGGCATTTTACCCTTTGCCTTTGAAGTGGCCTCCTTTTTGTTTTGTTCCAGATTCAATTGAAGAACATGAGGAATCTGGATCACTTACAAGAGGAGTAGACACCACATGATCCTTGATGGGATTGTTATTTATTGGTCTACTCTTAGTGTTCATCAAGGTCTCAGGTGGTGGTGGAACCACTTTATAACCCAAACCCTCCCCATTGTTACGCTCTCTCACTAAGTGTTGGACAATATGAGATGAACTTGTCCAACTGTGCATGCTTTTCTTTAATGAGTTGACTTCTACTTCTAAAACTGCTTTTTGTTTCTTAGTGTCTTCTAGGGAGTTAAGATAGCACCTAATGTCATTAGCTTGGTTAAAGGCTACTACTTCAGTTTCCCTAAGCTGTTTATTTAAAAGGTCTATCTTTTCTTTGTAACTATGCTCATTTTGTTTTAAAACACTATTTGCCTTAGTGCACAGTTGCAAATCCTTTACTAAGCTATCATTATGATCTAATAACCTAGCATATTTCTGATCTATGCTTTCTCTAAATTTATTACAATCAGAACAAGCATGATTTTTGAAAAGTTGGTCAGTGGTACTTACCTGAGGAGGTTCTGATGAATCAGCCATCAACGTAGCATCTGATGTCTCTGGTTCTGGTGATTCTGTCTTTGTTGTAGACGTCCCTTCTTCAGGCTTGTAGCTGACCTCAGTTGCAGTCTCTTCACTGTTTGACATCGCTAGCTCAACTGCAATATCTCCTTCACTCACGGAATCATCATCTAAGTCTTCCACGCTCGCAATATTGGATTCTCCCGGAGAGACAAACCAAAAGCTCCAGTCCTGTCCTTCATCATCATGGGCAGTCAAGGCTTTTGGATCCTTGCTCGATGAAGTAGAACTGCTAGCTTGCTTGTCTTGACGAGTGAAGGACGAGAATGGATTCTCGTTTCCAGTCTTCTTTGGCTTCACACACTCTCTTTTGAAATGCCCCTTTTCTCCACAGTTGAAGCAGGTCACCTTGCTCTTGTTAAATCCAAAAATAGTGTCCTTAGTAGCAACCAAGTTTTGTCCGGTCTTCTTCACAAACTTCTTCGCTCTCTGGACAGCACTTGCTAAGGCCCACATAATATCCATCCTTTCCAGTTCAGTCTCATCTACCTGCTCGTAGTCCTCATCTGCCAGATGGCAGTTTCCAATTTTCCCAGCAACAAGTCCATCATAGGAATGGACCACTGCTGCCAAGAGATCCATGTGCTCTTGTGCTACTTCTACTGTCACGATTCCGAGATTCTCAGTCTTCAGTCTTGTAGCATTTGCTTCAGATCCAATGTATTTGGTACTAGAAGACCCTGACGTTTCTGATCCTGAAGGAGAGGCTTGTGAAGAACCAGATGAGCTTGACACAAAGGCAGTCTGAAGAGGTGCTCCAGACGTTTTAACTTGTGGAGTTGCATTGTACAAAGCTGGATTCTGAGTATATGAAGACTTCTGAGCTCGGTACTTCATCCTTAGTGCTTCTTCTCGCAGCTTTAGAATGAAATCATTAATGTCCAACTTTGCTAACATTCCATTCTGTCTCAGATTTGACACAAAAGAAGCCCATATTTCTGGCAACCCATCTGCAAAATTCGACACTTTATCTTCCATGGTAGTTGTGACACCATGTGTGTGCAGCTCGCTCATCAAAAGGTAGAATCTATCAATGACATCGTCTAAACTCTCATTTCCCATCGATGAGAAGTTGTCAAATTCTTTCTTCAACTCCTTAGCTTTAATGGCCTTCAACGAAGCATTCCCGTCATATCTTTTCTCCAGCTCATCCCATAACTTCTTGGCTTGCTTATTCTCAGAGAATTGGTGAAAAATATCCTTAGGGATAGACTGTGTTAGCAATGCATATACTCTCTTTTCAGCATTATATTTAACTTTCTGTGCATCACTCATTCCTCCTAAAGTAAGTTTCACCCCATCAGCTCCCACCGGCATACTGTACCCCGTCTTAATAGCTTCCCACATATTTGGATCCACTCCATTTAGGTAGATCTCAAAACGTTGTTTCCAGTGGGGAAACTCATCTAACGTTATAAGCTTCGAGGGTTTATTGTGATTCCCCACCTCACTCTCCAGTAGCAGTAAGTTCTGAATCCGTGAGTCCTTCCCGGCTGTAAGCGCTGAAAACTGATCCTCCATCTCGATTAACTTTAAGTTTCTTAAACAATCTGTTTAACTGGTGCGAATGGAGTGATGCGAATGGGCTACCCGTGCGAATGAACTATGCGACTGGTTCAATCGTGCGGCTGAACTAAGCGATTGGTCCAGTCGTGCGAATGAAACTGATGCGGATGAACAATGCGGACGGTTTGCTTAGTCGTACGAATGAAGATGCGACTGAGTCCAATCATACGTCTGGGGGATGCGAATGAAGTCCAGTCGTGCGATTGGGTCAATCGTGCGACTGAAGCTGCCGTATTTCGAAAATTTCTAGGTTTAATGTGTTTTGGCCGTAAAAACCCGAATTTTCACCAACACTAATCGCCTTATGCCGGAGAAACCAAAACTTGATGAGCAGGGGACGTCCAAGACAACGTTTGACACAAAAAGATTGCGTTTTTAGTGAAAAAACACAACCTTTGTATCAAAAATTGATTGAATCACACGTAATCAAGAGCCAAAGCTCTGATACCACTTGTTAGGATCTGGTATTTGAATGAAACACCAACTGATTAACGTGTTAACCAAACCAAATAGTGCGGAATCCTATTTGATTGGCGATCCAACAGTGAGAACGCACGTAGAAACAATAAGGTATTGAATCTAACGTCAAGAATCGATTAGGAATCGATCTACAGCGTTCTATGAACTTGGAGTATGAACTTGGAGGTTTCTAGACGGCTAGGGTACGTCTGGAGTCGAATTGGAATGAATGCTTACGTTTTTCCATGAATTAGGTGGTATTTATTGGTTAGGGTTGCTCATTCGGGCGACTGAACCATTAGTATGATTCAGTCGTGCGATTAAGCCATGCGGTTGATCCATTCGCACGACTGAGTGTTAAGTCGTGCGACTGAGCCAATCTCATGTTACAATCATACGACTGATCCAGTCTCCTGGTTCAGTCGTGCGACTGAGTCATTCACCTGAAGTTGTTCGTGCGTATGGTCCATTCGCATGGGCCATTCGCATGAGAACTTCATGTTGCTAAGTTTGAATGTATTCATTTATATAACATTATGTGTATCAATTCAAACAATCACAAACCTATATAACCAAATCAATATCAACTCATTAATGAAATATTAAACATTACAAATCACAACCAAACATTCTCATTTCATTAATATCCCAATCATTACATAAGTGTAAGACAAACAAGACATATTACATTCATATCAGGATCTAGGTACATATGTATCAACACAAATGGCGTTTGTGTCTAGCTCTTCTGCTCCTTCCCAAAGCAATGCATCAGAAACCGTAACGTTAGGGTCATCTGGAACCCAATACATAGTTCCTGAGGCAAATACTACCAAGTTGAAGACCGAGAATCTTGGAAATGTCACCCTGGAAGTTGCCAAAGAGCACATGGATCTTCTAGCTGTTGTTGTTCAATCTTATGATGGATTAGTTGCTAGTAAGATTGGAAACTATCATCTTGCTGACGAGGACTATGAGCAAGTTGATGAAACTGAGCTAGAACGCATGGATATAATGTGGGCCTTGGCTAGTGCTGTTAGAAGAGCCAAGAAGTTTGTGAAAAAGACGGGACAAAATTTGGTTGCAACAAAAGATACGACATTTGGATTTGACAAAACCAAAGTCACATGTTTCAATTGTGGTGAAAAAGGGCACTTCAATCGTGAATGCGTAAAGCCAAAGAAGACTGGAAATGGAAATCCTTTTCCTACATTCAACCGACAAGAACATGATAAGATTGGGTCTTCAACTTCAAGTAAAAAGTCTAAGGCTTTGGTTGCTCAAGGTGATGAAGGACAAGGCTGGTCCTTCCCATTCGTTTCTCAAGGTGAATCAAACATTGCCTTAGTTGATACATTGGATGATGGATCTGCAAGTGAAGGAGACATCATAGCTGAGCATTCACTATCAGATATCAAAGAAGCTATGGATTTCGTTGATCATTTGGTTGAAGAAGAGCTTAGTGCTGCAAACTCAGAATCTCCAGTCACCGAAGAGTCTGACACTCGTTGATGGCTGATTTGTCTAGTTCTACACAGGTATGTTCTAAAGACGAATTATTTGAAAAACATGCATGTACTGAATGTGATAAATATGGGGAAAGCATTGATTTAAAATTTTCTAGGTTATTAGAACATAATGATAATCTAGTAAATGATTTACAACTCTGCACTGAAGCAAATCGTGTTTTAAAACAAAATGAGTGCAGCTTCAAAGAAAAGATAGAACTGTTAGGGAAACAACTAAGGGAAACCGAGGTTGTTGCCTTAAATCAATCAAATGACATCAAGTTCTATTTAAATTCTTTGGAGGAAACTAAGAAGGAAAAAGCAGTTTTGCAAGTCGAAGTTGATTCATTAAAACAAAAACTGCACAGTTTGGCAAGTTCTTCTCACATTGTTCAGAACCTAGTGAAAGAACGGAATGCAGGGGAAGGTCTGGGTTATAAGGTAGTACCTCCACCACATGAAATCCTTTTGAACACTAAATATAGACCAATTAATAATAACCCTGTAAAGGATCATGTGGTGTCTACTCCTCTGATCAGTGATCTAGATTCTACGGGTAAACCTGTAAAATCTGTCACTAAACAAAAGGATTCTTCTTTGGAATCAACAGATAAGATACCTGTTGAGGATTTGGGTGATAAAATTGAAAAGGTTAAATTAGGGTTAGGTTCACAAACGTCTATTTCAGAACCTAAGAGGTCTAATCCAATGAACCTTAAACGTGTTAATCATCAAAATCCAAATAAAATGAAAATGAAAGATGTTTAAAATGTCAAAACAATTAAGTTTGTTAAAGAAGGTGAAACATCTAAAAGGGAAGAGTCGTCACCCAACCAGACATATCTCAAACCACGACCAAACTCAACCCCATATCACAACATTCCTCAAACTGTTGAAGGAAGATCCTGCTACAGTTGTGGAAAACAAGGACATATCTCTCCAAATTGTCCTTATTATCAGATACCTAAAAAGAAAATTGAACTTTTGATGAAAAACCAAGTTTTTCTAAAATTAGATCTAATACTACTCCTAAGGTTACACCTAAGAATTTTAGTGAAACTAAAGTTCAAACCATAAGCCAGTCGTCTGTTTACCACAAACAGGCCTTACACAAAACTGGTTTATGGAAGATAAAAACAAGTAATGTGTCCGATAGTGAGAACAAAAAGAAGAAAGATGTGCCCTCATCCTCTGAAGGACAGTGGGTTGAGTTCATGATGTGTGATATCTATTGGACACCCAAGCCAGATAAGGCTTGGGTCCCAAACCTGAACTAATCAATTCCTTTGTATATGCAGGGTGTCCGTTATAGCGCTATTACTAATACCTGGATTATTAATAGTGGGGCTTCCAGGCACATGACCGCGAATTCGTCTCTCCTTTTCAACGTCAAGCAAATTAAAGGGGGACACGTATCGTTCGCTGGGAATAAAGGAGGTTACATCACCGCTCAAGGCGAAGTGGGAAATGAGAAAGTGAAGTTTTGACAAACCTCAGTTTTTCTATCTTTTGGAGGTCAATGGCGTGAAAAAGCAAAGTGATATGATTCCAGAAGAATCGAGTTCTTAGTCCGACAAAGTTTTCTTATTTTTTAATTTTATTTTCCTGTCTTTCAAAATCCAAAAACACAAAAACATTTTTGGTTTTAGAATTTTATGGGGAGAATAGTTTAGTTTCAGTATTCAATTATTTAAAAAACACGTGGGCGGGTAGAAAAGCTAAAAGCAAAGAAATCAAATCTGTGATATTGATTCAAAAATTATGGAAAATGATAGTACACAGGGAACTAAATTGTTTGGGACATCAAAAGGATTTAAATGATTAAAATACTATATTAAAATTACAAGACTGAGAAGTCTAAGCAAAATAAAGGAAAAATAATAGTAAACTAGTCTGCTACTGAGGTAACATAGAGAAAGTAGGCCTAGGGGTTGCTAGTTCATTATATGAGGTGTCGGTAGATTCAACACAATAGACGAGTAGACTTCATTGGTGAATCAAATTAAAAGTAATTTGTTCAACTTGCTGTGGGTTTTCATCTTATCCCTGGTTAACACAATCAACGCATTTCCAATAAGGGGTGACGAGCAAAATAAACGCCACAAATGTGTGCAAATGACCATAAAAATGAGCAAAGCACATGGAAAAATGTTAAGCGCAATCAAGCTAATGACTAATGTTGTTGGTGCGTTATGTGCAAGAAGAAAAAAAATGCTCTAACAAGAAGATAGGTTGTGTGCCTCTCTGTTGTGCGATGACACTGACCTGGGGATAAGCATAACTTAAATATTCTAGAATTCATTGTTGTTTGCGCCTCTCTGCTGTGCGATGGCACTGACTTGAGGCTTGGCATCTCTTTGAAAGCTCTTAGAATAGTTTCTTCTTGTCAAATACCCGTAGACCACTCAAAAATCTTTTGAGGAATGTTGATTACCATATAAGTGTGAGATCCACAAATGCTTGTTGAAATAATAAAACCTAACTCATCACCAATGTGAGTCAAAAATCTGTGTATGGATTTAAGTGGACAAATATACTGACAATCATCGTGGCTGCAACTCTCGACAGTCAAAATCATTGTGTGCACCTTATAGCTCTAGTATGATTTCCTGCAAGTGCTATTGACTCTCAAACAAATAAGAATCTAGTATTCAAGTACATATAAAAGGGTCCCAACTGATTATGATATACCTGTATGATTCTATATGAATCCTTCCAGATATGATAAAATTAAATTGAAGCTGTTCTGCGCAGGAAGTAAAAATCAGTTAGAAGATTTCTAAAAGGTTTTAATTCACCTCAAACCAAAAACACAAAAATATGTCTTGTTTTGTTTTAATTAAAGTTTTTTTCTGTTTTCGTTATCTTTTTGCATCGATGTCGGACTATATAACTAGATGAACTCTGTGAATCACAAATTTAAAGGGTCACGTCTAAGGTGACCAATCGGTTCTAAATTAAAAGGATCACGTATGGGGTGATCAAATGATTTTCTATTAAAAGGGTCATGTCTGAGATGATCACTGGTCATAATGTCATAAATCAAAAGTTAGATTTTGAGTGTATGGAAATATTTAAGGACAAACTCATAAGTATGAGCCAATCGCACGATTGAATCATAAGTAAGGGTCCAGTCGCACAACTGAAACTCAAAACAGTATAAATAGAGGGGTCAGTTGGTCGTATTCCTTACCACCCTTCAAAACTCTCAAAAACCGCCTATACCCAGACACTCTGCCAAATTTCTAATTGTTGTGATTACTCTCCGAAAGTTACACTGATTGATTTCCCATTCATCATCAGGTATTTAGCAACTGAAATCGGTACAAATGATTGGATTAATCGGACACACAATGACCGAAAGTGTTAAACACAAAGGACTGAGACTTTACGCTAAAAATAGACCACTTAAATGAACACAAATGTTGATTTAAATGATAATAAGTGCTATTTCGAGTCCCTGCGAACCTAATGAATCTAAACACGAAGTGTAATATAACATTTTGACAAAGATTCTGAGTTAGAGTGTCGAACAAAGCAAGATGCGAATAGACACTCCATATGAACCTCAGTCGCACGATTGAGCCAGGCGCATAATTCAATCGCACGAGTGAATCAATCGGTGACTCAGTCGCACGACTGACTCAACCGCATGGCATAGCATACGACTAAGTTTAGTCGCAGGCTCAATCGTACGACTGAACTCAGTCGCAGGCTCAATCGCACGACTGAACTCAGTCGTATGTTTCAATCGCACGATTGAACAGTTGATCAAAATCAACTAAAATTCAACTGTTATCTCTTATGATCAAATCTAATGTATATGTTTCTTGTATTGCAGCAATATGACTGAGAGATGGACTATGAGCACTAAGCACAACATTTGTGCTCATCTTGATGCTACATCTCAGAACGCTTCTGAGTTTACTGGGATTATTGCCTTCCTGCGTAGATCGAGGATCTACAAGGCTATCTCTACTCCATGCACACCCTACAGATCTATTCAGCATGCCTTTTGGGAAAGTGCCTCAGTTGACTGGTCGGTTGAGCCTCACTGTATCCCGAGCTCTATCTTCGGACAAGACATTGAGATCACTGAAGACAGCCTGAGGAGGGTCTTGGACCTGGGTGAGGATGGAGCCTACCCAACCAAGCTGCATCCCCTAACTATTCGGGGATGTTTTCCAGAGGATCAAGTATGCTGGGGACATTAATGCCAGCATGCTGAACAAGAGCAACATGTGCCCCCAGTTCAAGTACTTGGCACATGTGATCCTCAAGTGCATAGCCTCCAGGCGTGGAGGATTTGATGAGATGTGTGATCAAATCTTGAATGCATATGTTGCACTGGTACTGAACCACACGTTCAGTTTCTCCCGCATGTTGTTCTCTTACTTGATCGAGAACATTGAGGCCAAGGGCAAGGAAGGCTTCTGTATGTATCCAAGGTTCTTACAGATGATCATAGACGAGAAGCTTCCTCTGCTGCCGAAGGAGAAGGATGATGCTGTTATGTTAGAGGTGATGGATGACACTATAGTGGGGAGGATGAAGGTGTACCGGGGGAAGCAGGTGAAGCCCCCGGTCAGGAGACTGTTTGGCCATCTGGCCCATGAGGATTACGCGGCGCCCTCTCGCAAGATGTGGCTTCACGATGACAGTGATTCTGATGTTGAGCCCATAGTGGTTCTCACTGAAGAAGATGACGACGATGATGACGACCTTGATGATGGTCAAGGTGGTGGAGATGCTGGCCCCAGTCAATCACGAGCCACTAACACATCTACTATATCCCCACCACCTTCGCACAGTACTTCAGCTGCACCTGGTGGATCTAAGCAGGTTGCTTTCCACCAGGATTTCTTGTTAGATGAAGAAGATGGGTCTGATGATGAGCCTCTCACTAGGAGAGTTGGTAGCCGAGTTGTGGCTACCGAGAAGGGAAAAGAAGCGATTAGTGGACGCCAAGCTGGGTCTAAGGGTGGTGATACTGATGTCACAGATCCAACATACACACCCGACCAGCCTATCAGCTCAGGGGGAGCCCCGATATCCAATGGTTCCAGGAGGAAGAGGATGGCCTAACCCCATGGCAAGAAGGGTAAGAGGCAAAGGTTTACCTTGATCAGTTCTTCCACCACCACAGCCACAGCCTCTACCACAGCCACTAATACCCCCACCACCACTCATACATTCACATCCACCTCACCCACAATACCCAACACAGCTCCACCACATTCCATTTCCATTCCTACTCCCATCTTCACCACATCCACCACTACATCCACTACTCACCAAGCCGGAACATCCACCCAATTCCCACCTACACCTGGCTCTACTCTACCCACTGTCGGGTTAGAGGAACAGCTAGCTAGCCTCAACAGACTGTGCTCAAGCTGCTATCTACAAATGATCTGAGAGCCAACCAGATGAACCAGCGGATGGCGGTCAATACCGCACACGACAAACAGATCGCTCAGCTTACTGAGAAGAACGCTGCTCATGAGAAAGCGTTAGTTCGAGCTCACCATGCCCTGACGGCTCAAAATGAGCTTGTCAAGGCATCCGTCAAGCGGATAGAGGGGTTGGAGAAGAAGAATAAAAAGCTGATGTTGAGGTTGAAGGGAACAAAAGGTGAGCCCCTGAAGATTAAGGGTGATGGAGATGATGGTGGAGATGATGATGATGAGCTTACAGATGATGACTCAGAAGAAGATGATGATGATGAGGAAGCGGGACCAAGTGGAAAGGGTTAGGGAGATGATAAGGATGATGATGATGATGATTAAGAAGGTGATGCATCTGCATCAGCCTCAACTCAAGCAGCTTAGGAGAGGCGCTCCAAAAGAGTCGCGTCCTCTACAGCTCCAGCTGAGGAGACACATGATCAATGCAAAGGCAAAGCTCCACAAGCTGATGATTATGATTCTTCCCCTTCAGCAAGTCAAGACTCAACTAACTATGATTCTTGACTTGCAAGGGATTGTTAGAAGATCAGTGAGCTACACTCCAAAAGAAGGAGAAATCATTCATGACTTGACTGACGAGCAGCTCGCTGAGTAGTTTAGATTGAATCCAGATGAGCTTGTTAAAGATGCTCCTGAAGTAGATGTTTTAAGTGATGAGGAGCTACAAGGAGTGAATGAGATTGAGATTGAGATTAAGGATGTCACTTCTGATTACTATCCACAGTACACTGACCCTGATGGCAACGTTATCCCCAACTTGGGTGAAACTTTTGGCAGTGATACTTTTTAAAAAGTTGGAGAAGATGGAGAAAGAAAAAGTAAAGGATGAAAGTAAAGCCCAAGCTTCAGATGCTAATGTTGATATTAAGAAGGCTGAATGGGCAGCTTGTTTTGCAGAAATGAAATCCCAACGCGCACCTCCAAAGCAGAATGCCTACACAAGATTTTACCGAGTCAAGAGACATCAAAAAGTGTCAGGCAAGATTATCGCGTGGGCCTATTTTGAAGATTTGGATGTCTATGCTGTTAAGAGAGAGAAGGGGATTGAGTACTTCAGATATCCACATGATCTGAAGACTCTTCCCGGTTTTGAGCTAAACAGATTGGCCAGTTTAGACCTTTTGTATGCCAACCCGAGGAAGATGTTAGGATGGTTTGAGACAGCGCTGAAGAAAGAATACCACACCAGATGGGTCAACTTCAGGCCTCAACAACCTAAACGGTTCATTCATAAGACTGAAGTTGATCCTATATCTAGAAGACCTAAGGTGGTGTTGAAGTGGAGTCCCCCACGCATAATGTCTAAGATTCCTTTACGGAAGATTCCTCAGGACTTCACTCCACACTTCAGATCGTGGTATTATGACTGGAGCACGGGGGAAGCAGTCATAGTTCTGAACAAAGAAGGAAAGATTGAGACTATCAGGGTATCTTACCCAATGTGGCTTACCAACTTGTCTGCTGAAGATGTCTACACTCTATACAAGTGGCCACTGTTCTATGACATGCAAGATATTGTACAAGCTCTATAGTTCCAACATGTTATACGACTCTGCTTTGCATTCGAGATACACGCAGGAGTTACTAGAGAAGAGAAATACAAGAAATTTCAAGAGCATGTGAAGAATGTTAGAAAATAGGCTAAACTAGGTCCAAGGGGGAGTTTGTTGATACATCATGTTCCTAGTTTATGTTCTTAATTGTAAAAGTCTTTCATTTCTTACATATATGTAATGTGAATTCTTAATGAAATATGATATGCTTCTTGATGTTTATTTGTCTTTAAATATTTCATATTATTGGTGGTTATTCATGCTAATGGGCCATACTTATGGACCATATGCACGAATGAATCATACTTATGGATCAGTCGCACGACTAAACCACGAGACTAGATCAGTCGTATGACTGAGACATAAGACTGAGTCAGTCGCACGACTGAACCTTCAGTCGTGCGTATGAATCAATTGCATGAGTCAGTCGCACGACTGAACTCTGTCGTACGAATGAAAACTACAAATCTATAAATACCACATAATTCGTGGAAAAACAGAGACTTGAGGGAGACTTCGAATATTCACAAACCCTAGCCGTCCAAAGCGTCCTAAACAGCCTATCCAACTTCATAGTTCGTTCCTGATCGATTTCTAATCAATTCTTGATGTTTGTTTCATCGTTAGATCGATCAGGTTGTCGTTCTCACTGATTGGATCGCCAATTAAATAGGATTCCGCACTATTTGATCTGGTCTCACGTAGAATCCGTTAGTACTCCGTACGAAAACGGTCCTAACACATCTACTTTTCTCTCAAGCTTCAAGAAGGATTCTAGTTGGAACTTTGGTTAAAACCTGAAGTTATAATTGGGAGTTGAAGACTACGTGCTAACATTGTATATGTGTTGTTCAATCTATTAGTTACTTAAGGTATACTTGTTAGATTGCTTCTATATCTTTATGCATGGGTGATCAAGATGAAGATCTTGATGAACCCTAGCTTCACCCACTTTAATGTTCACAAAAGTTGTTTTGATGATTTTGAGTTTAGAATATGTTTGAAAGGAATTAATAAATCTGAAATATTTATAGAATATTTTATAATTTGATGAGATCTTGTTAATGATGAGAATTAGGGTTGTATGAAGGCATGTAAGCATAGGTATATGTATGTATATGTCGAGTATGTGTGTACGTTTATGTATACTGAAGATTTGATGGATTATGGCCTCTTAAGAAATGATAATGTAAGATTGTAGGATGGATGAATAATGTTGAATATGACACCATAAGAGGATGACTAAGTTAAGATGAAAGATATTATTGCTTAAAACAAAAAGAAATGATCAAGTTAAAATGTTAATACCTGGACATATTATGAGGTTGCA
The DNA here is from genome assembly GCA_025215565.1 of Flaveria ramosissima. Classification (NCBI taxonomy): domain Eukaryota; kingdom Viridiplantae; phylum Streptophyta; class Magnoliopsida; order Asterales; family Asteraceae; genus Flaveria; species Flaveria ramosissima. The sequence continues at coordinate 25,271,427 of CM046046.1, read as the reverse complement.
TTTAGATAAAGAGTTGATTGACAATAAATTAAGAACTAGAAACCATGATCTAGACCATACTAAGACTAACGGGATGTTGTGACGAAACGACATGACTAAAATGACAATGAGACATCAAGACGTTACAAAATTGTAACTATACAAAGCTAAACAAAATATGTATATTTTAGAAAATAACGATGAATAAAAGAATATATATATATATATATATATATAATTAAATAAACGACTTCAAATTAACGGATTTTAAAACCAATATGTTTCGTAAAAATAATGTATGTTTTATTAATTAAATAATCTCAATAACTTTAAAGGTTTACTTTATAAAAATATAGCAGAGTTTGTATAAATTTACTATTTACAAATTCATCAATTAAGCTTCGAATAATCTACATCAAACTAAAATATATATAAATACAAATTTGAAAAATTATGACTTTATAACATAAAACTTTTAGATAAGAAAAATGATATTTGACGTAAGAAATAAACGAAAGGACTAATGATATTATTAGATGCCTATAATACGTTAAGGTTAGACATTAGTTTATAAGACGAATGAATCATAATACATATATTTTCTTAAGAAAAGTAATAAACTTTTACGAGAAATCAACGAAATTCTTTAAAATAATAAAAACATTTTTACCTTTAAAAGGTGACTAAATAAGTTGGGTGAAAAGCATTCTCATAAATATGAATTATCAAATATTGATCAAGTTATATATATTTAGTGTTTTGATAAATTAGAGCCTAACATATTAACCGTATCTTAATCGCATTTAAAGGTGAGTTCTTCGGCCCCTATTTAAAATATTGTTTTATTTAAAATGTTTTGGGAGAAAAGCATGATGATCTTTATATATATATATATATATATAATATATATATATATATATATATATATGTATATATATATATATATATATGTATACATATATATATATTATGATATATATATAGATATATATATATATATATATAATCTAGGTATGTATATATAGATATATAGGTATACATATATATATATATTACATGTATACCTATATATATATCTCTATATCATATATATATATATATAGATATATACTTATATATCTATATATATATATATATATATATATATATATATATATATATATATATATATATACATATGGTCAGGATCTTTTCAGAACTTATAAAGATTGCGAGAACTGCGAGAACTCATTGTAGCCATTGATTAATATAGTTTTTATTACCTATTTAATATATTCTAAAGGGTAATAAGGTAATTTTAAATTTATTTAGTAGTTGTTTTTTTTCCATTATTAACACCTTTAATTAAGGTGGTTTCAATATAAACTTTGACTATATTACAATCCCAAATTGGGATCCGTTTACATCGAATCTTCATCTTTAAACAAAATCAGTTGACCAAATTATGAACCCTTCAAATCCTCACCTTCTAACAGAAAACGATTGAAATCAATTGTGCACGGCTAGAAGATTAAAAATGACGAAGATGAAAATGATGATGTCGCATACAATTAGAAGATGAAAATAACGATGATGAAGATGAACCGAAGGTGAGATAACGATGACGATGAAGATGATGGCGTTAATGGAGATGACGATGATCATGTAAAGGGTTTCACTTTTGATGTTTGGCATACCTCCTATAATCAGTTTTATTTTTTATGTTTAATCTTTGTTTAGTCTTGTGTCTTATGGTTTCATTAATGAACACCAAACCCAAGTCCCTGGTAGAAGATTACGATCGAAACATTATGTGTTCTTCTTTTCACAATATTCAAGATGAAAACAAGATTGAATATCATAAAAATATATGAGAATAAAATACTCAAAATCATACATGTTTTGGGTGATCTCGAAGAGTCTAAAACACACATTTAAAGTGTTTTCTTAAGGTTTGTTTTTCATTCTTTTAAAGATGACCATGACGATGAAGATGATGTTGTTAGTGAAACTATCCTATGGATAATACTATTTAGTTTCTTTCTTGATGTATGATTTTGATATTGATTATTTAGAAAGTTTCAAAAATTATAAAGTTAGACCGCTTACATATATGTATATAGACTTACGTATACGTAAACCTATATGCAAACACTTTTTTTACGTTTACATAAACCTATATGTAAACTTGTCTACTTCTACATGATACATGAATATTTGATCATGTATATGTAAATCACATTTATATCAATATAATTAGGGTCATTGTTTTAAGTTTGGTTGTATAATTCTAATTACATTCAGATTTGATACACTAACTTACATGTATGCGAACTTCATAATGTTAAGAAATGTCTTTCAAAGCACACCAATTTACATGTATGTATATCGCTTGAGTTCGTACAACATCCACGGAAATGACATATATGTAACATGTTATCGTATATTAAAAATTATATACATTGCTTGTTGTGGATTTGTTACAGACATCAATTTGATCTAGGTGTTATTTTACATATTTGTAACTTATATAAATTATATAATTTGATAATTGATGCATATAATTTATAAATTTGATCTGATGCATATATATATGTAAATAGTTTTTCAACTAATAAAATCTAGAATGAAGGTGAGAGAAGGAGTAAGATACGAAATCTTTCCTATTTTTGGGGGTTTCCAAAAACCTTAATGGTCTCATTTTACTAATATACCCTTAATGCTTTAATTACCAAAATAAATTGATATATTAATTTACAATATAATTCTTTGTAATCTCAACCATAGATTAGTATAATCAATGGTTAATAAGAGTTCTGTAAGTTCTCATTTTAATAGCAGTCCTGAAAAGAACCTAACCCTAGATACATATATATATAGAGATAGATAGAATATAGGAGAAGAGAGATAGAGATATATCTAGAGATAGATATATATATAGATAGAGATATAGATATATATAGATATATATAGATATATATAGAGATATATCTATATAGAGATATAGATAGATATATGGATATATATGTATATATCATAGGTATAGATATATATATATATAGAGATATATATAAGATAGAGATATATATATATAGATATAATATATATATATATATATATATATATATATATATATGTATATATATATATAATGGGTAGAACGAGATTAATATATGTTATGAAGGTATAAGTTGGGACCATAGTATAAGTGTATACTGTTGAGCCGCTAAATCCCCCCATAATTATTAACCTCGGGGAGGCCACAGACTATATTGATAGATCTATCAGGTTAAAAGGGCCCACTCTCGTGACCAGTCGCACTGGTCAGGTTATACCGAGGGAATTTATATGTTTGGACTATTGTGGGGCAACGACATGTTCCTTGGCTTGATTATCGACTTAAGACCTAAATTAATCATAGTACCTAGATAGTCTATATTGAGTATATTATATCTCACTACATCATATTGTTTTGAAAACCGAATGTTTATAAGATTTAAAACCCCGAATGCTCACCAACTTATGTTGATTGTTATTATCTTTCATGCTTTTAAGGGTCATAGGTAAGCTCTATATGAAATTACTAGAATGTGTCTTTGGAGGGTCAAACGTGTCGGTTACTTTCAAGTAGTTATAACTTAATAAAAGGGACGTTGTTATTTGACTAAACAATGTGGTCGTAAAATTAAACTGTTTATTACTATGTTACGTTTAAAAAGCGTTTAAAGAACGGTTCTTTCATAAACAACTACTAAATCATTTGTATTTGGCTGTAATCGTTGGATTAATTCCAACTTCCATTAACACCACGTTACATGATTTTCCACTGTGATTTTCGGCGTGTAACACGGCTACACACCCAAATTTTATAAAACCTTAAAACATGCATTTCCAGCCCCAAACAAGTTAAAAAATTTAAAAAATAGGGGTCTAGAACTCACCTCTTGCACCTTTCAAGTAAGACTTCTTCAAACACGAATGCTCTTGGAGTTCAAACACCTAAACACACCCCAAAACACACAACCGAACACACAAAAACACATAAGCACATACCCGAGGCTAAAAATCAGCCAAGAACAACCCAAAACACTAGAAAACTAACCTTAAATCAGCTTCTTCTTCTTCTCTCTAGAACCGAGAGAACTTCTTTGCTTTCTCTCTCTGAAATCCGATGAAGAAAGTTAATGGAACGTGGGTGTGGGCGGCCACACCCAATTTCGTACAAAATAATATAAAACTTTGTCCCATATATATATTTGACCCCTTAACTTGGGTTCTATTGTTTTTCTTTCTTTTTATTCTTTTCTTTTCTTTCAACATTTCCGGGTGTTACAAGTCCACCCCCTTATATAGGTTTCATCCCTGAAACCTGTTACTCCTCGAACAGCCGTGGGTAATGTTGTCTCATCTCCTCCTCAGTTTCCCATGTAGACTCAAATCCCTTTCTATGCTTCCACTGTACTCGTACCAAGGCAACCACTTTATTCCTTACCCTTTTCTCTTTCCAGTCGATGATGGCCACTGGTTGTTCCATATAATTCAACCGTTCGTCCACTTCGGTATCATCAAGTCGCACCACCATATCCTCGTTGGCTATGCACTTTCTCAGATGAGATACATGGAATGTTGGATGAATCCCGCCTAACTCATCGCGCAACTCCAACCTATAGGCCACCTCTCCTACTCGAGTAACGATTCAGAAAGGCCCAATGTACCTTGGGCTCAACTTGCCCCGCTTTCTAAACCGAATGATACCCTTCCAAGGTGAAACCTTCAACCTGACTCTATCACCCACCTTGAACTCAATTGGTCTACGTCCTTGCCAGCATACGACTTTTGCCTATCTTTTGCTGCCTTCATAAAGGCCTTCATCTTCTCCAATTTCTCAATCGTAGCCTCAATCACTTTGATGCTTCCTAACTCCTTTTGACCAATATCACCCTAACATACGGGCGTTCTACACCTCCTACCGTATAGCATCTCATATGGGGGCATACTAATGCTGGCATGATAACTGTTGGTGTATGAGAATTCAGCCAACGGTAAGTGTTCGCCCCAACTTCCTCCAAAGTCAATGAGGCATACCTGAAGCATATCTTCTAAAGTTTGAATAGTCCTCTCTAATTAACCATTTGTTTGAGGATGATAAGCCATACTGATATATAACCTCGTCCCCATTGCATCGTGAAATCTCTTCCAAAACTTGGATGTAAACTGAGTGTCATGGTCAAACACAATAGACACTGGTATACCATGATGAGATACAATCTCCTTGACGAACAGATACACTATCCACTCGGATGAATACGTTTTACGGATCGGTAGGAAGTGAGCACTCTTCGTCTGGCGGTCGACTATCACCCATATGGCATCATACCCCCTTGTCGTCCGTGGCAGCTTCGTAATAAAATCCATGGTGATATGCTCCCACTTCCACTCGGGTATATCCAAAGGTTGGATCTTCCCGTATGGCTTCTGATGCTTCGCCTTCACTTGCAAGCAAGTAAGGCACTTACTCACATACTCCGCTACCTCACGCTTCATACTCGACCACCAATAATCTTTCTTCATATCATGATACATCTTTGTAGCACCGGGATGAATGGATTATCGAGTCTTATGAGCTTCATCCATGATCTTTCCAGGTAAATCCCCATAACGAGGAATCCACATCCACCCAGATCGGGTTCTAACTCCTAGAGTATTTTCACCCAACTCCGCGACTAGACCTCTCATCCTTTCGAAGTTAAGACGATCTTCTTTCAACGCTTCATCCTGAAACTCCTTGATCTGCTTCATCACATTGGAGGTCATAACCAATTGATAAGCCTTCACCTGGATTGGTTCAGGTCTATCCTTTCGGCTAAGGGCATCAACCACTACGTTGGCCTTGCCCGTATGGTAATGGGTCTCACAATCATAATCCTTTATAAGTTCCAACCATCACCTCTGCCTCATATTCAAATCCTTCTGCTCAAAGAAGTACTTCAAGCTCTTGTGGTTGGTGAAGATAGTGCACTTCGTCCTGTACAAGTAGTGACTCTAAATCTTCAATGCAAAGAACGTAGTTGCTAACTCCAAGTCATGTGTAGGGTAATTAACCTCATGGACCTTCAACTGTCAGGATGCGTAGGCTATAACCTTCCCTGTTTGCATCAACGCGCAACCCAACCCCAAATAAGAAGCATTTGAGTAAACCACAAGATCTTCGCTTCCTTTGGGTAATGACAAGACTGGAGCTTGCGTCAACCTCCCCTTTAGCTCCTCAAAAGCCTTCTCTTGTTCTTGACCCCATACAAACTTCACATCCTTACGGGTCAGCTTGGTCAATGGAGAAGCTATGTTTGAGAAGTCTTGGATGAATCTCCTATAATAGCCCGCCAATTCCAGGAAACTACGAATCTCGGATGGCGTTTTTGGAGACTTTCATTGCATCACTACCTCCACTTTAGCTGGATCGACCAATATCCCTTCAGCATTCACCACGTGACCCAAAACCTGAACTTTGCGCAACCAGAACACGCACCTTGGAGAATTTGGCATACAACTTCTCCCTTTTAAGCATCTCTAACACTTCCCGAATGTGACTGGCATGCTCCTCCTCGCTCTTCTAATAAATCAATGTGTCGTCAATAAACACAATCACTTATTTATCCAACATCGGCCAACACACTCGATTCATCAAGTTCATAAAAGCAGCTGGCGCGTTGGTTAAACCAAAAGACATATTGATAAACTCGTAGTGTCCATAACGCGTGCGAAAAGTTGTTTTAGGAATATCCTACTCTTTCACCTTCAGCTGATGATAACCCGATCAAAGATCTATTCTCGAAAACCAACTAGCACCTTGGAGTTGATCAAACAAGTCATTAATTCGGGGTAGGGGTAACGGTTCTTCACGGTCAACTTGTTTTACTCGTGGTAATCTATGCACATCCTCATACTACCGTCCTTCTTCTTGACAATCAAGACCGGAGCACCCCAGGGAGAGATACTCGGTCGAATAAACCCCTTATCAAACAATTCTTGCAATTGAACCATCAGTCCCTTCATCTCAAATGAAGCCAATCGATACGGTGCCTTGGAAACCGGTTGAGCACTCGGTATCAAGTCAATCTGAAACTCGATCTCACGGTTCGGTGGCACACCTGGTAAATCTTCTGGGAACACTTCTGGGAATTCAGACACAACGGGTACGTTAGACAGTTGTGGTGTTGACGTGTTCACATCCTTCACGTAGGCCAGGTAGACGCTACATTCACGTCTCATATACTTCCCCGCCACCGCCATCGAAATTACCTTCGGAACCGTAGTTACTCGATCATCGTAGATCGTCACCAAACTCCGGTTAGGTGCTTTCAGTTGGATCATCTTCTTGCGGCACACAATATTCACCTCATAGGCCGCTAGTCAGTCCATCCCTAGGACTACATCAAACCCGCCTAAGGTCATCACAAACAGTCTAGAAGGAAACCTATGACCTTCTATTTCTATGTCACAACCTTCTATCAGATTAGAAATCCTGGTAAACTTACCTATGGTAGTTTCTACATCGAAAGGCTCATCAATGCTTCTAATTCTAACAGGCAAATTAGCATAGAAAGCATCAGAAATAAAACTCCAACTATCACTAGAATCAAATAACACATAAGCAAGAGTTTAGTTTACTAGAAACGTACCTGACACATCGGGATCCGTCCTAGCCCCCTCCCGGGTCATCGTGAAAGCTCTGGTGCTTGCCTTCTGCCCTTCAGCCCTCAGCTTCTTACAGTCTCTGCTTTGGTGGCCATCTTCACCATAGTTGTAGCATCTCACGACCCTGCACTCTCGAGCCACATGACCGTGCTTCCCACACTTAAAGTAGACGTTTGAGCCCCATCTACACTCTCCAGTATGCTCCCTTCCGCATTTCCCACACCTCTTCGCCCCCGCTCCGGGTGTGGCTACACGCGGTCATCCACCCTGACAACCTTGTTGTTTGGAGTGACACCACCACGTCAAACCGCTTCCCATTCTAGTTTCAATCACCGCCACCTTTATTGCTCACCTCAACCACTGCCACCTCACGCTCATCATACAGCCTTCCTTGGGCTGTCCAAATGTCGGTTCGGTTCGGTTTTTTAGCTCCACCAAAACCGAAATCGATGGTTCGGTTATTGGAATTCAATCAACCGAAACCGAAACCGAGTATCGGTTAGGTTATCGGTTTGGTTTTTGGTCGATTTCGGTTCGGTTTCGGTTATTTTTGGTTTGTTAATTTTGATGTTATATGTTTGGTTATGGAGCTAGGTTTCATTGTTTAGAAGTGTTTTGTACATGTTCCAAGTGTAGAAATACAAGAAAAAACATAAAACATACATGAAATGTGTATGAAAATATGTTTAAATATATGAAAATAAATGAAAAACATACAAAAAATACATGAATATATGGTTATCAATTCGGTTTCGGTTATTTCGGTTATGGTATATAAGAAAACCAAAACCGAAACCGACTGGTTCGGTTTTTGCCATATTTTAACCGTAACTGATCGATTATTTCGGTTTCGGTTATTTTCGGTTCGAATTTGGTTTTTTTTGGTTATCGGATTTGAATGCTCACCCCTAAGCCTTACTGCCAGATCAACCACTGACCTAAACTTGCTTGGCCGGGCGGCGATCATGTGCTTGCGGATATCCGCTGGCAAACTCTGGATGTACCTCTTTATCTTTCGTGACACAGGTGTCACCTGATCTGGCACCAGCCTTGCCATCTCATTGAACTTGATGGTGTACAGCTGGTGCGTCATGGTTCCCGCCTCTAGCTGCAGGAACTCGCTCTCAATCTTATCCAACTCTTTGTGAGGACAAAACTCCTCAATCACCATCTTTTTCAGCTCACTCCACTTCATTTTTCCAATAGCCCTGCTGCCCTCGGCCAGGACAATATTGTCTCACCAGCATGAAGCCAAGTCCATGAATGAGTGGGTGGCAAACTTCACCTTATGATCCTCTCTACATTCACTGATATCAAGCACAACTTCCATCTCTCTCACCCGTCGATGAGCAGCAACAACGTTACCGTTGCCATCAAAAGTCGGGCGCTTGCATCTATGGAATGCCCCATAATTACAGCCTCGTGTTGTTTCTTGCACAAGATTTTCCTCCTCCTCATCACTAGAGACACCGTTTCAGTCTCCGGCTACTCATCACTTCCTTCACCACAGACGGCAGAATCGTCTGCATGACCTGATGAACTTCTTCGACAACCACCTCCTTCACTAAGGTCCTCAAATTAGCATTCTCATCACCACCTTCCTGGTGATGAGTCTCGGGCTCCTCATGAGCCGTTTTAGCAGCCTTAGCTCTGCCTCTAGTGATCCGTGGCCTAGCACCACGTCCACCAGGACCTCCACCTCACAAAGCCTTCGAAGATCTACCGCTAGCCATCCTCTAAACACACTATAAGATTCAAACACCATAACGATCATTCAAGGTAATAGCTCAGTTTATGTCAAGTATATTATGTCCCTAATCATAATGGCCAGTTATGATAGCCACTTACTTTACTCTTCATACCCCAAGCATTTCCTATCCTGGCTACATATCCAAATCTACTAAAAGCACATAAATCAAATAGCATGCATACATAATACCGGTTAACATTAAAGAAAATACCTAATGGCACGTAGCTACTCGGACAGGCATCCTTCCATTTGGTCTCATTCTCAGTTTAAGTTTAGGTTTTGAAAATATTTAACCATTTCTCTTAAACTTTGGCTCTGATACCAACTTGTAAGGCCCCGTTTCCGGAACACTTACAGTTGGACATTCATCGCACATGATATTTAAAAAAACTCATAATCATTAACTAAAATAATGCAGTAGAATAATTTTAACAAAAACCATTTCATATATTAGTAACTTCTTTTGCCAAATAATACAACATTGTTAACATTACAAAACATCGTTTGGTTGCATTACCACACAAAAACATCATTATTACATAAAATGGATGTCATCCAAAAGTTGCCAAGTAGCTTCACCACATGCCATCCTTAGTAACCATTACCTGCCAACTGAAAATGCATAAAAGTCAACGTCGCTGAGTGAGTTCTAGTTTTATAAAAATATTTATATTACCTTCAATTCTTTAAAACAGTTTCTTACTTTCGCACATGATCATACATCATACATACATCAAGGTAATATTTATTATCTTCCGTCATCATTCATTTCGTTCATGTCGCATGTTTCGTACATTTCGCACTTTACATTATTTTTCACTTCTATCCAGATCCTGTCATATGCTTAACACCCCCCGGCACAAAGCCATCTAATCTAGGGTTTAGCGAGAATGATCCCATATCGCACGTATGGAGCAGTCACCGAGACTGACTCCCCTGTGA